>JAKTRK010000015.1:0-226681 GCA_030579675.1 Liangdongia quercuum | reverse complement strand
AAAGACAATCCATCGTATTGTGCTGGAAAAAAAAAAAAAAGCATAATCATTTTTTATTTTTTTTCAATTTTTTTTTTTTTTTTTTTTTTTTTTTTTGTTTTTTTTTTTTTTGTTTTTTTTTTTTTTTTTTTTTTTTTTTTTTTTTTTTTTGTTCTTTTTCTTTTGTTCTTTTTGTTTCAGAGGCGGGGTGGGGCGATGGCGACGAGACGACGGCGGCGGCGGCGGTCCCTTGCCTGGAATCCAAGGCCATGGAACTCGAGGCCAGATACCGGCCCGTATATGCTCGAGATGGTCTCGATCGGGGGGTTCTGGACGATGGCGTGGGATTTATACATTCTATTCCTACATTGTGGCATTGCCTTCTCGAGAATTTCACGTTCAACGCTAGTGAAGAAGAGAGACGGAATAAGCATCTGGTTTGATAGTAGTAGTAGTAGTAGTAGTAATAATGATAGGATATGCATTTTGCACAGGAACGGAAACACAGCGTCAATCTATTATGAATCTTTCTCTAAACACGCTCTAAATACCATTGCTTGCACAGGTGAACACCTTGCCGTAAGCATCAGCCTGATAACTCAGCACTATACTATCAACACTTGCATATAGGCCAGGGCCTAGAATGTAGATCCCTGTCAAGATCAAAAAGATATTGACGAAATACTCAACTCGTTCTCTGGAACTCAAGACGCTGTAGAGCCCCCACACACCCTCGTACTGATTTTTGTACTTGAGCTGTTTCAATCTGAAGAATGCAACGCCCCAAAACACAAACCCAAACCAGCAGTCAAAAAGGGACGACATCAAAGATAGCAGATCTGAGAAAAACGGAATCACTTCTGCAACGATGAACGCTAATATCCATGTTATAACGTTCAGCCCGATCCATACACCCCATCCTTTCAGCGTATGAGAGTACCTGTGTTTGGAGTTTTGGAAGATCTTGAGAAACATGAACTGCGATGAAATGTTCCCATACAGAGCGCCTAGAAATATTATAGTAGGAACCGCAAAGGAGAAGGCAACAATCTTATGTTTACCTGCAATGGACCCAAACGCTGGTGCAGTGATATAGTCATTCCCGACGTAAACGTAGACAATGGACCCTGCCAATGCAAAAACTATCAATTCGCAAACGGTGACAACGTATATCGCCTTCTTGAACTCTTTAGGATTCTTCATTTCAGCTATAAAGCTCGGATAACAAATCTGGC
Source organism: Liangdongia quercuum (assembly GCA_030579675.1). Taxonomy (NCBI): domain Eukaryota; kingdom Fungi; phylum Ascomycota; class Saccharomycetes; order Phaffomycetales; family Wickerhamomycetaceae; genus Liangdongia; species Liangdongia quercuum. Next base: position 225,467 of record JAKTRK010000015.1, on the reverse strand, counting down.
CCACAAAAGTATAGACAATGTTTAAAAATGCACCCATCCCGCTGACATAGGTCGTACCTTCAACAGGCCACAGGTTCCATTTCACAGGAGTGCCTTCAATGTACCCGTATGGATGTTCTTGAACACCAGCGAAAATCATTGATAACACAACGGCTACAAACATAGTCAGAGCAGCGAATATCCCAACAATTGACATGTGCGAAAAGGTTCTTGGCAGCGAAAAGAGCAAACAGATGACAGCGCTAACAACAGAAAACCCAACAGTGCAAGCGCCATGGTGAGACACCGTGTTCAGGTACTTTGCGCCAACTAAAACATGCAACCCTTGAATCAAAGTATTGTTACACAGGAAACATGCTGCTGTTGCCCACCAAGCCCATTTCTTTCCCCAGAATAAATGCTGGCCAATGTCACATATCGACTGCATCTGTGGATACCTCAAGCAATAATCTCCAATAGTGAGCCCTGTGTACAGCACCGTTAGTGCAACAAACACAGTCAAGATCAGTCCAGGAACTAGCCCTAAAACAGAATATGACCATGGGAATGACATTATCGCTAGACAGATGTATTCTGAGAATAGCAAAGCTGCAGTTCTTTCCCAGGAACACGTTCTGTACTTGATGGCATGACCAGATTCTTCCTGGATCTCCTTGTTGAGAAAATCTTCCGGTATGCTCGAATCCTCAGAATAGTTATTCAGGTTGACTCCACCATCCTTTTCAGCGTCTTGAAGTGAAATGGACATCTTTCTAATAAATATCCTGTAATAAATATAGGCCCTTATGCGTTGGTGTATCTGTAAAGATCACTGTTAGAAACCGCTTTATATCTATCTTTTTTTGCATGCAATGACGTCGACTTAAATATAGTTTTAGAGCATCATATTGCTAATATCTAGTGGTTCTTTTATTATCTTCTATTGAGCGAGAACTTAATCAACCATGCGTAAGTTTATGCGGCGTTCGTAGCGAAAGAAAGAAAAAAAAAAAAAGTTTAAAACAAAAAGCCTGGTCCAAACACAGGAAGGGATGCTAGGCTGGTGCCATGCCGGTGCCAGGCTGGTGCGAAGAAGACCATAGGCAGATCCGTAGGCATTTAGTAGGCGGACATGAGCCTACAATTTCTAGGCAGCGGTTGCTACCCCGCCACAGCTGCTGCTCGGCTTAGGTCATCGTGCGTCGCTTCGACCAAGCCGAACCGGTTGATAATGCGAAGAGTATATAATGAAGACAGCAAAATTGACAGCATTCTGAGATATTGGGAATTTTTTTTGGAAAGGGACTTAATTACTAGAAAGAGTGCCTTATTATTCATAGCTGTCCGCGTTTACTAGATATATGTAATAAGAATACGAGTGTATCGTAGAGCCGACAAGTGGTTTGCTTCGATACGGCTCGGATATCCTACGAGATAACAGCCACCACTGCCACATCACCACAACAATGACGAGAGAAACAGCCACCTTTGCCACAAAGATGATCGGACTACAAAACTAAAACTTTGATAGATATTAGGGCTTCAGCTGGCCACAGAACATTTTAAATCGGGTCGTATACGGTAAACACTGTAAATGCTATTCGTCATTGTCATTATCCAGCTCTAGTTTACGCTTACCTGTCAACCTTAGAGCACCTAGCTTCTGTGTATTGACTTGTTTCTTCACCTTTTGTGTCATCTTCTCAATCTCTTGCTCTACATCTTCGCTCTCTTGTTCCGCATTCTGTAAAACTAAACGTCTTCCTAGAAGATGTACACCTTCTAATTGGTTCATCGCCGACTCTGCCTCTTTTGACAAAATAAACTCTACAAATGCAAACCCTCTAGCGCTCTTATCAAATTTCTTTGGAACCCTAACAGATTTTAACTCTCCAAATGAATTGAACAAGTCGAACACATCCTTTCTCGTAGCTTCAAATGGCAGATTCTTAACAATGATCTTTCCTGAAGCATTCTTAGCCTTGGCCTTAACATTTGAGCCTATAATATTTTGTCTATGGGAGAGCTTTAGCTGTAGTTTATGTCCATCCAGCACCGTACTATCCAGCGTTTTGATGGCTCTTTCTGCTTGTTCTTTGGTTTTGAATTCTGCAAATCCAAATCCCATACTCAACTTCTTACTGCTATCTTTTGAATCCGGTTTGGTTTTGATAGTGGCCAATAAAAACCCGTCGATTCCTTTGAAAAGGTTAGATAACGATGTAGCAGTCGTGTTGAAGTTCAAATTTTTGATAAATATAGAGGAAGAGATACCTTCGAAATTGTCTTCACTTTCTTCCTCAATGATATCTTCAAACTTGCTCTGAACTTCCTTAACGTTCGTTTCCTCAACTTTATCGATAACGGCGTCTTCAGATTCTTTAGTGAACAAATCTTTAGGACCTTTCTCCAGGTAGATTATACTTTTTTTGAATCTTCTATAAGATAGCTTGGTGAAAGCTGCTCTACCACTTGGCATATCTCTGAACTGAACAATGGCAATAGTGCCAGACGGTGGCATAATTACTCTTTTCAAATCTCCAAAAGGCTGAAATAGTTCAATAATTTCAGACTCTGTAGTACCATAGGGGAAATTCTTGACTAGTATAATAGAATCATCTCTTTCTTTTCCTTGAAATTTCGTCAAATCGATGTTCTTTGATTCGAAAAACTTTCTTACATCACCGATCACATGTGCCTCTGCAAGAGCTTGCTTTACAGCAGAGCTCGAATTTTCTGGATTGATCAAGTCTGTTTTGGAAATACCCAATTGCGAAGAAATCGAGTTTAGAATTGCATCGCTGTTCATGTAGAGCGAATTCCAACTGAAGGTTGCTTTAGAAGCATCGGCCTTCTTTTTGAGTTCTCGCTGTTTCTTTAGAGGTAGGTTTTTCAAATCGAATTCGTCTAGTCTATGATCCTTTTTGGCTTCACTTGGTAAAATATGTAGCAAACGACCTTGAAAAATCTGTTTATCAAGGTTTATGTACGCTTGAATGGCGTCCTCAGGATTCGAGAATTTGATATATGCGAAACCTTTGGACGTTCCATTTCTCGTATCTACCGCAATATGAATCTCCTCGAGCACTCCAAATTCGGAAAATAGATGTCTAAAATCCTCTTCCTTAGCATCATATGATATATTTCTGATGAATAGACGTCCAGTCTCCCTGATCTTGTTGATGGCTTTTTCCTCATCAGACAGTTCTGGTTCGACTTGAGGCTCAAAATGGTTGGGTTGAACCTCAGCGTCTTCAGCGGATGTTTTCTCTGCAGTTATTTCTGTCTCGTCCTTTATGCGTACTCGTCTTTTCTTGAGCCATTCTAAATCTGAAATGTTTTCATCCTTTGCTACACCATCCTCTTCCTTTGGTATGTCATTCAAAGAAATCATTTCTTCCTCCGCATCTTCTTGATCTTTTGAGATCAAATTATCGTATTCATCATCACTTTCCTTCTCTTCTTCTCTGAAAATTTCATCAGCAATTTTGTTGTTGAACTTCTCTTCAACACCACTAGTAGTTCCAGCCTGTTTCAGCTGTAGTGCTTGATCAAGTAATTTATTCGAAGGAGTCCCGTCCTCGTTAATAACAACATCGTTTGACCAAGATTTAGTCTGTGACGAAGGTTTGGTAGATTCGATAAACTCTTTCAACTTAGGATCATTATCAATATCCTCATCAATTCTGCTCTTCTTCCCTACTTTCTGGCGTTTGAACTCTCTTTCTCTTTCCTCTCTCAAGCGGTCTCTTTCCTCGCGTTCTTTTACCTTAGCTAAAGCATCCCATTTTTTTTGCTTGAAAGACTTTGGAACGTCTGGATCCGCAAAACTTTTCGCCAGTTCCACTTGTATTCTGGCCGTGTCAATAAATGAGTTATTGAAATACTTCACAGCATTTTCTGCATCCGCTAAATTCTTAAATCCAATAAAGCAAAATCTTCTAGACTCTCCTATTCTATTTTTCCGTAGCTTGACGTCAGTAACTTCACCTTTTTTGGCAAAATGCTCTCGAAGCCTATCCTCTGTCAAATACTTGGGAAGCCCCTTTACAATAATACGAGACATTCCGATATGTTCAAGACTTGAACGTAATGTGCTCAACTACAGTATAAATTGATATTATTACTGCTAACCAGACTTCAAAAAATAAATTTTTTTTACAAGGGCCGCAAATTCCGAGGGCGAAGAGATGAGCTTTCTAATTAGGTAAATTCCGATGCTCTTTATGTTGATCAGCTTAGCTACTACAAAATTAATAGTTACATAATGTCATTCATTCGACTCAGTTAAACTCTTTTAGGCTCATTTGAGGTATAAGAAGGGGGGGGCTTGCACTAGTTGATCTCTCACTCCCATCTTGACTTCACAATATTGTAAGACGCAGGTCTCTCGATGAGCCCATCGTCCACCACTTCAAACTCTTGCCATGTGTGATCAACATACTCGACAATTTCCTTCTGTAAAAAGTTGATAGTGTCCAGTTGATCAAAGAGCTTGCCGTGGTCGATATCATCGTTGATTTTATTTTGGATAATATCGATTCTTTGCTTGAGCACATCTAATCTATAGTTCATCCAATCCTTGTAAAAATCGTTATAACGGCTACCAGAACAACGGGTAGGTTTAATCGTGGTCAAAACGCAAGCGTCAAGCATTGGGTCTTTAGGTCTATAGCTTCCAACCTCTGTAATTCTCTCCGTATAAAGTCCAGTAGGCTTTGGAGCAACATGTCTGATAATACGCCCCTGAAGAACGTTCGCCCAACCTTTTTTAGGATTGGCAACTTTAGCAACTTTTCCATTACCCATCATCAGCGAGGTCTCGCCTCCAATCATTTGTTCGGTATCACTCATCATCAAGACACAGACAAACTGTGGACTATCAAAATGCCACGAAACAATGGCAGGTATATCAGTTGGGTTTTCATATTCATCAGGATTTTTCTCCACCATAGCTGTACTTTTCTGTCTGATACTTATGTTCGAACTGGCAACTTCATAATCAGTCATGTTGACAAGCTCAACGCCAGCCATACCGCTGATGATCTCTAAGGTTTTTGGGTGTGACCACGCTTGGTAAGTGAAGTGTGCCGTTTCTTTGGCAAATCCTCTTACAAGGACGTCTAAGTCACCTGTTGTAGAGTGATCTTGAACTCTTCCACATTTCAAAAAGTTGTCTTGCTGAAATAGCTCCCATCTCATAATTGCAATTGCCTCATCAGTGAAGAGAGGGAACGGATCAGAGACTCCTACATCTGAAACTGGAGTTTGGTGGGGCTGAATTCCCAACTCCTCAAGGGTGAGTTTCCTGGTCTTGTCATAATAGTCATCTGTGAAACGAAGATGAATTTCTGGATTAAACTGAACCGTGGAAGGATCTGTTACACCGTAAACTCTGAGATCCTTCAACAGCGGGATCACTGCTTCTTGATACAAATCGGGTGCTACTTCGTATTGTTTGTTTCCATTTAAAACTTCCTGAGTCAGCGAAGGTGCTGATAATACCGCTGTCACCATTCTTAAAACTGTTACGACCTGTGCTTGTTATTTTTGAGCCTGGTGGAAAGGAGTGATGACCATAACGACCGGAAAGCTCTCTTTATATATAAGTTTTTCTCAGTTCGATCAGACGTCTTTGTCTCCTTCCTGTCACTAACTATCATGTACTCTTATCAATTTTATTCCCCGGATTGATATTCATTTCGAGTAGTTTTCCACGCTTAAGAGCTTTTTATTCCCTTATTAAGAACGGCAAGCTGAATAAAATGGTCTGTCGAGGACCTGGGGAGAACAGCATCAGCGAATCGCTGCTTTGGATACGGACTTCTAAGCCTACACACTGATCTTTCCCGATGCTACATAGCTCTATTCCTGAGACTAAATGGGCTGGTCCTCTTGCGGTTATCATTTTCAACCGATTCCAAATTCAGCCCAATTTGCGCTTGGACCCTCCACAAAGACACAAAAGACGATAGCTATCACAAAAACAGCAGTTTTAAGAACTAGCTACCGCGATTCAATATGAGAGTTTCCATTTTTGCTTCTGTAGATTAAACTATTGTTAGAGGCAAGTATGCATAAACTTGGCCTTATGATAGAACTTCTACAGCATTTAGGCCTCTATCCAATCCCTCCAGATTTACCCATATCGAACTTGATTAAAGGCTATATTCTCTTGTGGTTGTACCTCAACTTCTTGGTTATCAATGCGTTTTTATCACTGAATCTGGCGCTACTTCGTCTCTTCGTTTCAGAATCACAGATCCTTAGTGTCAAATCTCTCGTCGCGTATGGATTTTGGTCTTTGATTATCTATTTCATCAATAAAAAGAAAATCAAGATCATGATATCTGGGTTAGACTTGGTACAAAGCGGCACTAATAGAAAAGGTAACTATGTGCAGCAAATCAGTCTTTCTGATCTGATGAAGCTAGAAAGTGCACTTGTGATCTCGAATCATCGTTCGTTATTCGATTTTATCTTGATTTACTACTTGAAATCAGTTGTTGATAGGAAAATCGATGCTAACGATCCTATAACATTGAGTTTTTATAACTGGTGTGGTTTATGGCAATACCCGACAGTGCGGAACTTGATAAGATTATTACAAAATGATGAGAATTGGAGCTTGAGATTAGTCAAGTTGAAGAATATGATTAACACGATGACTAAAAATTCTAAAAACAATTGGATTGTTTATTTTCCCGAGGTTAACATTTTCACCGAAAGAACGAAATTTATTCAAAACCAATATGTGGAGAAGTACTATCTTCCGAAGTTGAACCATGTTTTATATCCAAGATTTACAAATTTCAGCAAATTAGTTAATGTTTTGAATTCATCTAAAAACTCTAATGTGAATGATAATAACATCTTCCAAAACTTGATAGATTTGACAATTTTGTATTACAATCCAATAAAGGATTCATTTGAAAGTCCAAATCTATTTGAGATCTTAAGTTTCAAGCAGCCATATTACATTGTTCATATTGATGTTAGGATTAAGCCAATTACCAAATTACCAACAAAGGAAAGAAAACTTGAAAAATGGTTGGAAAACGACTGGTGTGAAAAGGACAAGATTATTGAAGCAATGCAAAAACAATTCAAAAAAATTTGACGATTCCAACTTCTATATTTTAGTTTCTTCCAACTTTGATGCAATTTTATCAACCTCTGAATCATTATCATCTTTTGTGTACAACTTTTCTTCATCATCCAATTCTTGCTCCAAAATTTCTGCTTCAATCTCCTCCTCTTCATTCTCTTCCTCCTCTTCAGTCTCTTCTTCCTCATCCTCACTATCAATTTCCTCCAAATCGTCGAGATCATCCAATTCACCATATCCTCTTTCTTTAAAAATTTCGTTTATCTCATCAATCAAAACATTTTCCTCTTCAAACCTGTTACCATTTAATTCCAAAACTTTCAAATTTGGTAGCTTATTTTTGATAGCGTCTTTCAAAATAGCCAAAGACTTGTTATCTAGTTCATTATATTGCAGCTTCAATACTTCGAAAGTTTCTACCACTTCATTCTTGTTGATAGCTTCCACCAATGTCAACGAACCTAATGGGTTTAGCAAACAGTCATTGACATTTAATTCTTTTAGATATCCCCAGGTTGGTAAATGCTCAGCTAACACAACGGCTGACTTTTTAGTAATTGTATTATCCTGTAAATCTAAAATTCTCAGCTTCTGATTGTACTTCAAGCCTTGTAGGATTAATCTGGCAATACCTTGAGGTCTTATCCCATTTTGATATAATTTAACAACTTCCAAATCTTCATGGGCTTTCAGCCCAATGGACAAGTATGTAGTAGAGCCATTCTCCAGCCTGTTTCTACCACAAATGAATGTTTTCAGAGACGGTTGATTCACCTTCTTCTTAGCAAGACTTAACTTATATAGTGATTTACCGATACGTTCACCAGCGAACGGGCCCATCCCATTATTTGATAAGATCAAATGTTGTAAAAAAACAGCTGTCGCAATGTATTGCTCGACAGGTTCGATTGTCTGCAATCCAAACGCATTATCGCTCAAATTCACGATATGTAGCTTTGGTGCCTTAGCCAATGCAGGTAATAAATACTCCAGGGATTTTGGGATCTCATCCTTGAGTCTTCCAGTGAAGAAGTCTGCAAAATTGACTTCCTCTAAAGTATTTCTGTGCTTATCAATTGAATCAGCAAGATGCTTGGATGCTTCAATCCCGATGGTGTTTCCCGAAAAGTCAATTTTTCTGACATTGGTCAACGACTCCAGCTCCTCTAGGTATGGCTGGATGTCTGCCGCTGTGTCGAATTTCAATGATTTGCCCGCGACAGAGAAAATCTCTTTAGGGTCGTACACTGGTTCAAAATCTAAAGATGCCATTTTTCGCAGGAAATTGATACACTGAAAAAAGAGTAAGAAAATCAACGGTGACTTCGAATGTATAGATCAGAGCAAATTTGGGCTACTTTCGGCTTAGCTGTTTCAAAGTTTCTGTCTAGCTTTTGGATCCAAGAAATTTTTAGTATTTTTTTTTTTGATTTGATGATATTTTTTGGGAAGGGCCACTTTTAAGCGCAGCTGCTACGGGACACTGTTCTCACATAGAACACAATAGCAACATGAGAACAGAGTGGAACAGGGAGGGGTAGGCGTGATACTAATACTCCACAAAAGCACCAGATATATTCATAAAACGAGTTTAGCGTTTATTTAAAGAACCAGTCTTATAAACAGGTTATCTATCATTTTGTGATGGTTGGAATATTGAGCTGGAGATGCTCTTTGGTGTCGTTATATAGTCTTTAATAGCTGTTAGCTGCAATGCTGCTGGGTATGAGATGAGCAGAAGAAGTCGTTATATAACACTTATCAATTAATGTCCCATAATGAGAGGATTACTGTGAGTATGAACAACAAAAGCTAGAGGTTGCAAGTAACTTCAAGCTATTTGAAACAGAAACGCTCATGCTTCTGGTGTAAAGTTTTTGTCAACAAAGTTCCTGAAGAAATCATCAAAATTAACATCATTGATGAAAACAGACTCATCTATATCATTACAGAATGGGTCAACATCGTAGGACTTATCCAGATAACTCTGGAAACTTTCCTGGGTGGGTATTCCCAGAAAGGAATCAAAGTTCAGGTTCAAGAAAGGAGGATTCTCTGACCCATCTGTAGATGTATTTCGACTTGTAGAAGTGGGGTTTAGATCAACGCTAGAGTTTTCAAAGGTGGCACTATTGGGCGGATCATAATAGTTTGAAGTATCGCTGTTGTTCCGTGAAGTAGATAACTGGTCTTCTCGCTGGTCAGTGATGCCATAATCTTGGAAAAATTCGTTATTTGCATCGCTGTAATAGAACTCATTGATCAAAAATGACGTCAATTTCATTATCTGGAAGTATGTGAAATTATTTTTCAGAAAATCAATGTTCACTTTATCATTTTCTAAGAATCCAACGAAATCAAGCATCAGTTTATATGAGTTCAGTAAGACAGCTTTGAAATCCAGCATTCTTGGACCTAATCTTTCGATTAATTTCACAGTGTCCAGATCAATTCTTCTGTCCTGCAGTTCTTTAAGCGTGAAGAATTCTGGCACGATTTGCAATAGCTTGGAGTCTTCTAGCTTAGGTTTATTGAGACTGTCGGTGTTCTTAGCAATGACGCCGGTGATAACATCATCCGTATAAGGACACAAATCATACACTCTTGCCCCGATTGCGGCACTAGCTCTTCTAAAACAATTGAGTATTATTGTGTATAGTCTCAATATGGAGGGTATTGGATTTGCATTGAACTCATTGATTTTTGGATTGTTCAAATGTCTTCTGAATATTTGCACAGTTTTCAGATTTGAGAATGCTAAAAGATATGAATACTTTAGAGATAGAATTGTGAATTTCTGTAGAATTGAGTCGTAGCTGAGGCCACCTTGATTCTGCTGAAATGATTCAGGGTAGTTTTTCACTTTCCTCAAACAAATGCAGTATAATGCCTGAATTGTAAGATATGCAGTAAGACAAGCTACGTGATTGACATTTATTTGCAGCAGCTGGTTTTCCTGCTGGGGATCATCTTGTTTGATTGTTATGTTTTCGAATTCATCCAAGAGCTCATCGATTGAGCCGAAACATAGGTAAATCGAAGCTTGGATTTCATAGATCAGGTCATTTTCGATCAGCTCCACCAGTTCAGCTGGATTCAGTAATGTTTCAAATTTCATAAACTTATTGATGCATTTACTCAGTGTTTTCACCAACTTGGTTGCCTTGTAGTTTGACGCATAAACTATGATCTGTTCGGAATTGATTCCTGTTGGTAGTCCTGTTTCTAAACTCTCAGTGATATCGAACATTATTAACTCGTACCAAAAGCCTTTCAAGCTTGTCCTAAACTCTTCAGATTCGTGTGCGTATACCGAGTCAATGTCTTGATCGAGCTTGAATCTCTTAGCCCACATGATCATTTCACTGGTGTCAGCACGGATTTCTTTACCGTTGCTCCCATCTCTTGTCCCGAAAGGAGTGTAGCCCGTGAAATGCCGTATCAAAAAGATGGTAAACAAGAACTCTACATCCAAGTCTGTGTGGATCTGTGGGTAAGAATACAGGGTGGATATTATGACATCTGCGTAGTGGACCAATAGCAAGAAATTTTGTGGAGCCAGCTGCTTTTGTGCGTTCTTGAGGTAGAACTGGGATAGCAGTGGGTGCGAGATCACCAGTAGTATGAGACTGACCTGGACCAGTGAGTTGACAATCTGTTTGGGAGGGATATGTTTCAGCTCTAAAGCGCCCGATTCTTCGTTGCCGACAAACAGCTTATGGAAGTTCTTGACTAGTCTATTCTGGTCAAGAGCAAACAGTGCCGTGCTCGAGAATTGGAAGTACTTGGCGATCAGCAGCTTCATGACTTTATAAGTCGGCATTTTTGAGACAATCTCCTCCAGCAAGTCGTACAGGATTGAGAGACTGTCGTCCTCGCTGATGTCCAGCGTCGACTCCACAATCCTGTTCCTAATTTTCTGCAGCCTGCTTTCGTTCTTAACCTCATTGATGAGTTTATTCTTCCCAGCGTCGTACTTGGATTTCTCCATGTCCACGATATCGTCAAAGGAATCATTGATAACCCGTAACGAAGGTTCTGAAGTGATCAGCAACGACCAACTCAGCGGTCCAAAATATCCCTCTGCGCGCTTGCTGACTCTCTCTCTCAGCAAATAGTCTAGCGGATCGTGCACTATCGAAGGGTCATACGGACCGAGGTCAGGCCATGGGTTGCTCTTGCTGTACACTTCCTCAAAATGCGCCTTCTCCTTCAACTGTTGTTCGTAGAGCTCCTTGTTCTGTTCCTTCAGCTCTTCTAGAACCTGCTTGACCTCCGCTTTGCCTTTCAAAAGGCCTCTAAAGTTGTTGTGGTACACGCAGAGGTCCCTTGGAATGTTCAGAGCAGAGCAGCCCGAACAAATAGGGCTCACTCTATCGCATTTGCGTCTTCTCAGTCGGCACGCAGTGCATGCAACCGAATCGCTCATACTGTCGCTCTCGAGAAATTTCGGGGCACGTCCAGGTATCGATGGCAGTGCTGGGTGGTGCTGATGGTGCTGGTGCTGGGTGGTGCTGGGTGGTGATGTTGGTGATGTTGTTGTTGTTGTTGTTGTGTTTTTTTCTGCAGTTGAAGGTGTACCACCCCTCCGTTGTCCAGTATATTGATAACTGCCGCTCAGCAAGAATTCGGTTGTGATAAAATGTGGACTAGATGACAATATAGGAACCAAAACCAAAGAAAAAAAAGAAAAGCAAAACAAAGCAAAACAAAGCAAAGCAAAGCAAAGAAAATTAAGAAGTAGAAGAAGAAGAAGAAGAAGAAGAAGAAGTTGTAGAAGAGGGCAGGGCAGCGTCCCAAATACAAATTACAAAACTGCCTCCAGTCTCCCCCGTCGAGATTCGAACTTGAACCCTGTGAAAGCGAAGAAGTGGTACGGGGAGGAGTAAAGAAACAACCTTGCACTACGCTAGGGGGGGGGGGAGAAGACTTGTGGAGCGAGAAAAAGAATCGAGGCTCCACGAGGCTCCACAAAACCCGTCTATCCCCTCTTCTTTCCTTTGCTATTTCTCCTTCCCGCTCTCTAACAGACCGCAAAAAGTATTCTATAGTACCTAGTATCTTTTAAGCCTCTCTACGCATTTTGCACTAGGCAATCCTGAACTGACTAAGTCGAAAAACGTACAATTTGCACCAAAGCCAAAGCCAAAAAAAACAAAAAAAAACACACATATCTTTACCCAGCGGCAATTGGCTCCACAATTGACTCCCGAGTAGTGTTAGTTATTCCAATTGGGGTAAACCATCCCTCTCCTCTCCTCTCTCCTCCCCTCTCTCCTCCCCTGCTTTCATGCATCCTCACCGATCATCATCTTACAAATTGAGGATCGCAGTGCGTCTGTGATACAACAATGCAGCAGCGGCATCTCTCTCTCTCTGTCTCTTTTACTTCCCAGAACGGGAAAACTGCCATATCCGGCAGCAGAAGCTGTCATTCATTACCCGGTAATTGTGGACTTGCAAAGTGGCACCTTGGGAAGATTAAAGGCTAAAAAGAAAAGAAAATTACATATAGAGACGATAACGATATTATAGCAGTGTGGGTAGCATCAGCGGATGGCACAAATTCGTTTTCAGAAAAAGATAAACCTTATGTATAATGCAGACCCAGACCCAACAGAACAGACAGGCACCGTCGTCTCCTATGCACTATTAGGGGACTGCCTTTTTTTTTTTCCTTCCTTCTCTCTTCTTCAATATATATATATATATATATATATATATATGTCTATTGATTTTCTATTGATTTGTATACTTGGGTTATTTAGTTATTGTTCTATATACAAGCGAGAAGGCTAAGTAGGCTCAAAAAAAAAAAAAGGGCAAGATCCTGAATTGCCAAGTCTGGCTAGTAGGCTTGCCGTTTTCACTTTGGAAACACCGGTTTTTTTTTTTTTTTTGGTTTGTTTTTTTGCTAGTAATTGACATGACAGCCATGCTTCATGGGAAGCACAGCGAGGTTTGCAACGTAGACACACGTTGACGCAACGCTGATCGGGCATAACCCATGGGCAGAGAGGCAGAGAACCAGATCGCACAGGTTGTTGGCATGCGGTAATGCTTCGACCTACGCCTCCATCCCCGACGCTTTCTTCTCTCTTACTGTTCTTCTCTGCCCATATATATATATATATATATATATATATATATACATATACACATATTAATCATTTCTACTCATATTTATGTCCGTCTGTCTACCTATCTTTCTGTACGGACCCTCTTTCTGTCTAGCTTTTTTGCCTTTGTAATATTATAATGGTAGAGGGATAAAAAAAAAAAAAACCCTTTCCGGCTTGCTCAAATCCGCCTGTTGGAATACTTACAAATTGGTATAAAAACTGATCCGATAACCTTTCAGTAACGTAACCTTGTACACATTCTGCAGCGAGTGGAAACTGAATTGAATTCGAATCATACGAAGAAAATGGCACCGGTAGAATTCAAGGAAAACACAGTCATCGTTGTGTTTGGTGCTTCTGGTGATCTTGCGAAAAAGAAGACGTTTCCAGCGTTATTCGGGTTGTTCAGAGAAGGATACCTCTCGCCAACGACCAAGATTGTTGGATATGCGAGATCGAAATTGAGCAAGGAGGACCTTGAGAGCAGGATCGTGCCACATTTCAAAGCCGCTGACGAAGAGGCAAAGGCCAAAATCAAACCTTTCCTTGAACTGGTGTCTTATATTTCAGGGCAGTACGACTCCCCTGAAGGATTCATCGACCTCAAGAACCACATCCTGGCTTTCGAAAAGGAGAGAGGGGTTGAAGAGTCACACCGTCTATACTACCTGGCGCTGCCTCCTTCGGTGTTTGTCAACGTTGCTAAACAGCTGAAGGCAAACACATGCGACCCGAAGGGAATAACTAGAGTCATTGTGGAAAAACCCTTTGGCCACGATTTGGAGTCCTCGAGAACCTTGCAAGAGAAACTGAGCCCACTGTTCACCGAGGAGGAGACTTTCCGTATCGATCACTACTTGGGGAAAGAGTTGGTTAAAAACTTGCTCGTGCTGAGATTTGGCAACGAGTTTTTGAATGCTGCGTGGAATAGAGAGCACATCAAATCGATCCAAGTGTCTTTCAAGGAACCTTTTGGCACTGAAGGCCGCGGCGGTTATTTTGATGATATTGGAATCATCAGAGACGTTATGCAAAACCATTTGTTACAGGTTTTGACCCTCTTGACTATGGAGCGCCCTGTCTCGTTCGACCCAGAGAGCGTGCGTGATGAGAAGGTGAAAGTCCTTCGCGCAGTGGCTCCAATCGATTTGAAAGACATTATTGTTGGCCAGTACGGCCGCTCAGAAGACGGCTCCAAACCTGCATATACTGACGATGAAACAGTAAAAGCAGGCTCAAAAGCTGTCACCTACGCTGCTATCCCACTAAGCATCCGCAATGAGCGTTGGGAAGGCATCCCAATCATCCTCCGTGCTGGTAAGGCGCTCAACGAAGGGAAAGTTGACGTCCGTATCCAATACAAGCCAGTTGCCTCAGGAATGTTCGACTCTATCCCACCAAATGAGCTCGTGATCAGAATCCAGCCCGATGAGGCCGTCTACATCAAGTTCAACGCAAAACAACCGGGTCTCTCAACTAAAACCACACTCACAGATCTTGATCTAACTTATAAGAACAGATACCGCGAGTTTTGGATTCCTGAAGCTTATGAATCCTTAATCAGAGATGCCCTTCATGGAGACCATTCCAACTTTGTCCGTGACGATGAACTGGACATCTCTTGGAAAATTTTCACACCGCTGCTCAACTACATCGAGTCGCCTGATGGACCGGTTCCAGTGTCTTACCCATACGGCTCCAAAGGTCCAAAAGATCTTCATGCCTATCTCCAGAAGCATGGTTACATATACTCAGGTGAACAAATTTACCACTGGCCAATCACAAGACCAACGGATACTTAAGAAGGTGCGGCTAGTGAAGAGAAGGGACTTCGTATATACTTTGATGACTTCTTCCTTTGCGTACGTGTGCGCCTCTCTCTCTCTCTCTTAAAGCTTTCTTATGAATATAACACAAAAATGATGAAATCCTGTATTTCGTACTAACTCTCCTATATCTCGTATCAAATTTCCATATTACACCTATCAATCCCAAATACTAATACCCTCAAAAACCTGATCAAGCTTCCCCAAGATCATCCCAGCACTGTTTGATAAATTTCTCCATATTCACATGTTTCTTACTTTGGCCAACGATCCAGGGATGTTGTAACATTTGACGAGGGCTCGCTCTAAGAGTTGGATCTTTTTCCAAACAGTAATCGATGAAGCTTCTGAATGCCTTTGACCAAACAATTCCATCTTCATCTTTCAGCCGTGGCTGAAACGTTGTAATCAGTGTTAAAACTTCAATTGGCGAAATTCCAACCTCCTTATCTATAACGTAAGGGAATTCGCCAGTAGCAACCTCTAACAGAGTTAATCCGAGTGACCAAACATCACTTGTTACAGAATAAGGTTGTCCCTGTATTCTTTCTGGCGCCATATAGTATGAAGTTCCTGTGAACGTTGTGGCCAATGAATTCACAACAACACCACTAACCCCAAAATCACACAACTTGATATTCCCCTTGGAATCTAGCAAGATGTTCTGCGGTTTTATATCCCTGTGGATTATACGATGCTCATGGAGATACGATAGCCCCTTGAGCATGCTCTCGGCAATTTTCCCTAAAACCTTCTCCCCAATCCTACCTCCTCTCGAGTTGATCTTCTTGTATATGGAATCCAGCGATCTACCTCCCATGTATTCCATAGAAATGCAGATTGACGCGTTGGCCTCGTCTAAAAACATCCCGTAATATTTGACAATAAAAGGGCTCTCGCAACTCTTATTGAACTGGAGCTCTCGCAGTATCTGCTTCTGTGTCTCAGGATGGCTATCAGTCATTATTATCCGTTTGAGCGCAAATATCTTCTGGCCGTTCTTTAGCTTGCATTTACTAACTGACCCCCCTGCTCCTTCGCCTAGTAAGTCCAAATGTACAATCTCGCCCTTTCTCGAAACAATCTTCCAGCTTTCCTCATCAAGTTCATGAACGTCTCTATTAATTACTGGTGATTTGGATGTGGAAATCGAGCCTGAAGGTGCAAGTTTCTGTAATTCTGATTTCGTCAACGTTGAAGAACCGTTATCATCGTCCTTCTTTAGGTTCCTTACGCTGTTATTCGGGCTCGAATCAAATTCAGCCATAATTTCGGCACTGAATAGGCCGCCACTAGCATCACTCGCAGTTGTTGAAGGAGTAGGTGACCGTATTATGGCGTGTTGCGATACGTCTGAATTGATATCAAGACCCGCCATCTTCGACGTCAGAGCATTCGTCGTATCTAGGTAAAGCTTCGGCGGTGTGGAAATCGCCAGAGACGGAAGCTTCAATCGTGGCGACTTCGGATTCTTGTTATTCACGCCTGGTGGGCGCAGAAGTGGTGGTGCTGACATGGTACTGTAACCAATATGTACGTTGAATAGAGGCAAGCTAACAAACGAAGAACTCTGTTGCCTAGTCTATAAGCGAATGTGGTGATGCTTGATTCTAAACCGAGCCAATCGCGCAATTGACTTTCTGGCCTATCGTTCTCCCTAGTTATTCCTAGTAGTCAGCTAGTTTTTTTTTTTTACGTTTGTATTGTTTAGGTTTTGATTATTGGAAAATTTTTGAAAGGCGCTGATCCTACGACGGTACGAACACTTTCTTATAAACTGCACAACATACGGAAACGATATAACAAGTACATTGAAACATGTATTCTAACACTATTCAGGCATAATGTCCTCTTCTTCGACAGCCTCATCGTTATCGGGTATGTCTTTAGTTGGTTCAGTGACTGCTGTCGACACACCAGGCTTATAGACAGAGATTGGGTGTTGTTTGGCATTGTAGCTTCTAGTAAATTTCGACTTGACTTTGGCTGAAACTTTCTTCAATAACTGCTGAGTGGCATCTTCTCCTACTACAAGTTCCATAAGGGCATCCCAGTCTACTTTACTTAGGTAATAGTAGTCTAGTATCTCAATTATTGAGTCAATTTGCGGCTCATTTGCAAGTAATGGACTCAGCAGCCTCTTAACCAAAACTGGAACGTACTCTAATCTTAGCTCAACTTGGTCAGTTGAGGTTCTTAGTCTAGAGCGATAATGAATCTCTGTTAAAAGCCTGTAGTATTTTCCAGCTTTGGAATTCTGACCTAACCAAGATGTAAAATTAACCCGACCTGCAAGATTACCGGCAACTAACGAGGCCGGTCTAACAGTAGACATGATTGCATGTAAAGGCATCAAGGACCACTGCTGATCAGAGCTGTGTATTTTCTTATCGACTAGATCTCCTAAACTAATAGAATCAGCGGCTTGTGATACTAACTCTAAATGCTTGGTTTTGGTGTCACCCTTCAATGGTCTTGTGCTCAAATAGTTTTCTTGCAACATCAAAGGAACAAACGCATGATCATCAAAGTAGTATTCCATTTTCTTGTATAAAGGGACTGCTGAGTTAGGTAAATATAACTGACCATTTAACAGTCTTGGTATTATATCAAATGGTTTCAATGCGATGTTCTTTTGCCACGATTTAGCAATTTCAGCTGAATTACTTGAATCGATAGATGCTTGGGTCTTTGAGACTGTTGATAATAAATTTATAATTTGTCTGATATCGTTACTAGTGGCAGCTACCAGTTTATCAATTATATTTGGATCTAATTTGATGTGTTCTCTTAATGCAATTGTCATCAGTCTTGATTTTAATTCTCTTGCAGCAGGTCTTCTAAATGGTATATCTAGTGTGACACGATCAAACGGTCTCATTTTTGGTAATGACTTATCATTACAGATCAAGATAAGAGGCGCTTGGGTCTTCCTGCAAAAAGAAGCAAGCTGTCCAACGCCACCTCTATCGCCTCCAGACATCCCATCAACTTCGTCCATGATGAGGACAAATCTATTCTTATTTTCAGAAACTTCAGAGTTGAAATAACCCATGACCGAGGTGTTGTTCAAGGCGTTGGCAACCCTGGCATTCAGTAGCGATTTGCTCCGCACATCAGATGCATTCTGTTCCAAGATATCGTATCCCAGCGCTTTTGCAACAAGGTGAGCAGCCGTGGTTTTGCCGATACCTGGCGGTCCATGAATCAAAACAGCTCTCATTTCAGTTTCGTTTTTCCCTGGTTTCCCACTCCCAAAGGTTTTAGGCCAGTTTTCAAGCCAAGTTTTCAGTTTGTTAACAGATGATTTATTACCGCAAATTTGGTTCAGGTCAGTAGGGGCGTATTTGACAGTCCATAACTTTTCATCTTGACTTTTGAGCTTTCCTAAACTTGAGATGTTTCCGGACTGTTTTGCCTTGGCTATTGATTCTGACCTTGTTTTGTTGTCTAGATCTTGTTGCTTGGCTAATTTTTCTGATTCTTCCATGATTTTTTGCTCTTCTTGTTCTCTCTTTAGTTTTGCCCGCTCAGCTAGAGCGCCGGATCCTCCTTCTTCTGGCATACCTTTGATCAACTGGATAAATCCATCTTCATTTATAGCTTTGATTTTGAACTGCTTGATTTTGCGGACCTTACTTGGTCCCGCTTCTTCTCCCAATACCACAACAGAGGTTTTCGAAGAGATTGATTTAGTAACTTTGGCACCATACTTCTTAGCAACGTTCTCGCACTCATCTCTCGTAATGTTTGGTAAAACCCCGGTAAATACCATAGTAAGGCCTGTTAAACAGTTTGGAGCCCCTTCTGGGATCTCAACCTCCCCCGACTGAACGGGCAAAGTCTCTTGGCGTGCTTTGAATGCATGATAGTTGAAACCTTCACCGGTTGGCACATCTTCTGGAAGTTTTGCATCGGGAATTGTAGATAGAACATCTATCGCTGTAGTACCTGAAGCATACTGTTCCTTCTTGGGCACACCGGTGGCAGGTTTTGTTTTTGGTTTCTTAGGAGAAGATAGTGCCTTTACTGGCTTGGTTTGTCCTTTCTCTTCCACCTTTGCTTTTGGTCTTTTAGTTATCAACAACTCCTCTGAGAAACCGTCACCTTCATGGTTGTTGGAGTCATTGCTATCAATGAAGTCAGCATCCTCTAAAACTGACTCTTTTCTTTTAGGTTTCTTAGGTGTAATTTTTTGTATCTTCGTCTGCTTGAGCTCCACCACATCATCGCTCTCGTCGTCCTCAAGAGCAAGTGCAGGCCTTTTCTTCTTAAATATAAGTCAATCATTTAGGTATAACAAACAAACAGCAGGATTTGATACTCACTTGTTTCTTGGTGTTCTTGGGCGTCCCAAAAAAGTCTCGAATGTCCACCATTGTGCTTTTGAAACCACTTAGCTCCAAATGGTGTCTTCAGTTCTCCTGCTTTTGCAGTTTGTTTTTATACGCGTTTTGATTTTTTCTTGAATATCCAACAATGTTTTTTTTTTTTTGATTGAAACTTGAAAAACTACATAGAAGAGTTCAAATAGCTGAAATAATTTGACTGGAGTCGAGCATCCAAACTCTCTGCTGCAGCTCAGCTACGTAAGATGGCAAAGAAGAAGAATAAAAATAATGGCAAACCCAGCAGTAAGCCTGCAGTGCAAGAGAACGATGCTGGGGAGGCACAGCTAGATAATAATGACGTTGCAGTTCAGGACGACACATCCGATGCAGAAAAGGAAACCTTGAACAGCGAATCCAACGGGAGGGTTGATGATAATCACTCCGACTTGCTTGTAACCGAATTACAAGAGAAGGTGTCGCAATTGACGGTGGAATTGAAGAAATCCAAAGAACAAAATGCAAGCTTTGATTCTGAGAAGAAAGAGATTACAGAGTTAAAATCGAGACTTGAAGAAGTTGAGGATGAGAAATCCAGTATTGAAGCACAATATGAAGCGCTCTTAAGCAGGATAGGCTCTATGAAATCTGTGTTTAGCAAGATGAAGGAGTCACAAGATGAACTAGAACAAACGCAAGAACAATTAAATGAATATGAAACTCAAAATCTACAGTTGAAGCAGAGACTGGAATCATCTAATAAAGAAAAGAAAGAGCTCACTGATTTGCTCAAAATAATTAAAGAAGAGAGTTCTGATTTGAATTCTGAATGTGATCGACTGAGCCAAGATTTAACGAATTTGAGAGAGGAGCTCGAGAGTAAAGAAACGAAGTGGGATGAAGAGAGACGTGCTTTCATAATATCCGCCAGCAAGCATGCACACGAAGTAGAAGTGTTGAGGGAGAGCAATGAAGAGTATTTGATAACTTTGGAAAATGATAAGCTAGTGAACTCTTCATTAAACGACGAGATCACAAATTTGAATAATAAGGTGGTAGAGCTGACAGAGAGCATACAGACTTCAAATGAGGAAATAATCAAGTTAAAAGAAAACAACGAGTCATTTCTGCAGAAGATCGAAGACTTCAAGAACGAGCTAGCTTCAAAGGAAGAAGAGCAAACCAGAATCAAATTAGCATATGAGCAAGAGATTCACACTTTAAATGAAGCCAATCAAAAGCTCATCAGAGAAAATGAAGAATTGAAACTAACATCCTCAAACGTTTCAAAGTTAGAAAATGAACTCAAAGAGAAACAGCTACAAATTGGTAAATTGCGTCATGAAGCTGTCATCTTAAATGAACATCTTACGAAAGCCCTACAGTTGATCAAAAGAAACAGTGATTCGGAGACTGTTGATAAAGAACTTGTAACGAATTTACTCTTGTCGTTTTTGAATATTCCAAGAGGTGACAGTAAGAAATTTGAGGTTTTGCAGTTGATTTCCAATTTCCTCAACTGGAGCGATGATCAGAAGATTCAAGCTGGATTGGTCCATTCAAGCAATCTCGGCCAAAATAATCACCATCAGAGAGAAAGTTTTGTATCGCTCTGGACAGAGTATCTGGAAAAGGAAAGTATAAAAAAATGAATAGCAGTCTTCATCTCGCATAATTGTATCTTTAAATACTAGTACAATCATAAGTATCATACTTCTTGGGTAGCAATTGCATATGCCACTGCAGAACAGAAAAGGAAATAAAAAATATATTAAAGATATCAATTCTTTTACATCATCTAATCTAAGTAGAACATTCTTGCCCAATTCTTGGGAAAGTTTCAGCAACATACCAAGAATCAACAACGAGCTGGTCTGACATACCTGGTTCATCAGGGTTTTCTTTTTCTGTTCTTCCGACAGCCAACCAAACTCTAGCCCTCCGTTGTGATTCAGGTTCCACAATAAGGTACACATCGCTAGGACTTGTAATATTAACTTGGATGGAGCCAACGATAGCGAAGGAGACATCATCACCTTCAGAATAGACTCCGAGGAAGTCATTCGCTGCACTGTCGACACGGAAGGCATTGTATCCATATGGAACATCAATATCATAGCCCTCTGTACTATCTTCGTAACCTTCTGGTACTATCACAGTCTGACCGACGACCCAGATGTTTGGGCGATAGTCAATCTGCTGGGTAATGTTTGGGAGACCGTAACCGACATGGAAAGAAGTTGTATTTTTGACAGAGACCTTTGTGTAAACAGGAAGTGAAGGACAGTCAAAGTCGATGTTGAAAGACCGTGCAATGATTTCATCGGAGTACTCAAATGCAGTGGCATATGAGATGTGACTTCCATCGTCCATAAATGGGACATGGGCCAGTGCAGAGCCTAGCAAAAATAATATGGAGGAGGAGAAGAGCATTATACCTTATAGCTATCAACAGTAATACGTGTTGATACAAGGATAGAATGTATCACTGCTACTTTTCCACGCCTTTTTATACTGCTTTCTTCTAGTCTGTAATAACCCTCACTGGTTCTAATAGCCATGTACGTTGGAATGTAGGCTGCATGCAGGTATTACGGGTATTTCCTAAAGTGTTAAATGGGTTTTCTTTAAACGAACGTTGATGTTGTCTGCAATTGACAATTGGGGATCCCTTGCATTATTGATTAACCCTCCAGGTTCCAGTTAGAGATTCAAGCGGACTCTGAAGTTGAGGTATCGTCTGTAAAGGTGTTTGGTGTCAGTAAATGCTAGAATGATGAAGCATAATGGTCCCAATTCTCGTTCCCTGGACTGCTGGATATATGAAGTTTCTCGAGGAGACACTACCAAACTAACACCTGTTTCCACAGAGCTTGTGGTAAACTAATACATAACTATCGAGTCATTATTGTTACTCATATGTATCAGCTACTAGGGTTAATTTTTGGTTTTTCGATAATATATTCTGCAGATGGTCGTATATCTTGCTGCTGCTCTGCACATAGAGTGTGGAGATTCAAACCGTACGTGGTGTTTACAACACGGCTAATGCAGCTCCTCCATCTCATGGCATACAGCCTCATTGCATTGGTAACCTCAAACCAACTCAAGCTCATGTAGACCACAAGCTTTGTAGAGATGGATAGCACATATATAAATTAAAATATTTCGGTTGGAGCACATGTCCTTTTTTTCGCAGCAGTTGCAAAGTCGTTGAGCTTTGAACAATGTTCGAAGAATGAAAAACGCAGCCACTTGATATACTTCAAAATTAACAAAAATATGAATAGATTTGTCCGTCTTTCTAGGCCTTTACTTTTAGGAGTGAGACACCAGTCGTCTTCTACATCTTCTTCTGCATTCCAAGATGCCTGCTCCTTGCTGAAAGCCGATTTGAAAAAAGCGATGCTAGCCAAAGACACTGTCAAGTACGTACTCGTATTCTCTCAAATTTTCTAGTAGAAGCCTCTTTTTTTCATTCTAATACCTCTTCAAGGAAAGACACCATCAGAGGTCTTATGTCCAGTATCAAGAACAAGCAGATCGACAACAAGCACTTTGATGAGTTCAGTCTTGTTGATCTGTACAAAAAATCCATCCAGCAAAGACAAGACTCGATCGCCGAGTACACAAAGCTGAAAAGAGACGATCTAGTTGCTAAAGAACAAAAGGAACTAGACGTTATCAGGGGGTATCTCAGCAAACTGCCTGTCTCCACACAAGAGGAATTGGATGTCAAGCTAAACGGGTTCTTGGATTCGTTGCAAGCAGAGAGCTTACAACTGAAACAAATTTTTGGTAAGATTGATTGGGAAACTGCCAAGAGTTCGTACGGTGCCTCAGAGGCCTCCATTAGAAGTACCCTTGTCAAGCTTTTCAAGCAGAGACAGACCAAGTAAGCTCTGGCTCTGGCTCTGGCTCTGGCTCTCGACCACAGAACATAACAGAAAAGAAAACAACGCTGTGTGCACAGAGAAGTCTACATTGCACGTACAGAGTCCTGGCCTTGTATATAGAGGGAACTCGCTCCTCGAAGTTGATATTAGATTAAATCTGTATATAGAAATTTCACGTTATATCTCGAAATTCACCAAATCTGGAAATTTTCACGAAAATTAAAAAAAAGACATTCACGACAAATTTTGTAGCTATAAGGAAACACAGAACTTGACGAATCTCTGGAAGGTTTCCGAAGTGCCTTGTATACTTTTCTGTTATCTGCTGTTATAATTCATGAGAGGTAAGTTTTTGGAAGAAATGGGTTCCACTATGATCGAAACGCGGGAAATAAACTGACTGATGTCGTAGATTATAAGGTTGTTGTTCTTGGTGCTGGAGGCGTGGGAAAGTCCTCGTTGACGGTACAATTTGTGCAAGGGGTGTATATCGACACATATGATCCCACGATCGAGGACTCCTACCGCAAGCAAGTCGAAGTTGACGGCCGAGCTTGTGATCTTGAGATATTGGACACTGCAGGGGTTGCCCAATTTACCGCGATGCGTGAGCTTTACATCAAGTCTGGGAAAGGGTTCCTGTTGGTATACTCTGTCACGGATAAGAGCTCTCTTGATGAGCTAATTGCGCTTCGAGAGCAAGTGCTGCGGATAAAAGACTCTACAAATGTGCCGATGGTGCTTGTGGGTAACAAGTGTGACCTTGTCGAGGATCGTGAGCTCCAGCCAGCTGACGGGATCAAAGTGAGCGAAAGCTGGGGAAGAGTCCCATTTTATGAAACCTCTGCAATGCATAGAACAAATGTGGACGAGGTGTTTATCGACGTGGTGAGACAGATCATGCGTGAAGAGTCGCTGGAAGCGAACACAGCAAATGCAACTGCGACTAGTGGAGAAGCTGCCGCAAATGCAGCAGTGGGCTCATCAGGAGTAATATCATCAGCAACAGTGGCCAGTGCAACCCCAGTTGTACAGCAGAGGCATGGAGGGAACACTGCTGCTGGTACTGGCACTGCTCCTCGAGTCTCTCAGAAGACCGCAAGACCACTAGGGAAAGTGGCCTCGAGAACAGGGACACAGCAGGCAAAGACGAAAAAACAAAAGCAGAAGAAGAAGAAGAAATCGAGTTGTATAATACTATAAGCGGACTTTTATTAATTTTCAACGACACAGGCTACTAGCGTTTCCTAATGTAAAAAAAAAGGCACATATTTATTCGTGTTCATAGTATTATTATTCTCCAACATGCCTCTCTGCCTCGGGCTTCCAGCTCCCTTCAAACATATGTCTAACGTATGCCTCTGGAGAGCTAGGACTCTTGGAGCCCATGTGCCCCTGGCCTGGGCTGAAAGAAGTAATCGGGAGCACAAGCACATCGTCCACAACTATAGGTTGTGTCATAAGAGTGAAGAAGTGCCAGTCGATGCCGTCTTTGTGGAGATCGAGATTTTTGTTGTACTTGTTAGGCTCAGTCTGACTCATAAGAGCGACATTCTTGTCAGTCCGCAGTAACTCGTTGAAATACGAGAAGATGATGTCTGTGAAAATCCCAGGGCCCGTCCAATTCATTATATCTGCTCCTTGATCCTTCCCCAGGACCTTCCTGAGAGTTCCATCACTCGCCCTCCGTAGCGTGTATTCGGTGATATTAGCAACCAATTCACCAAGCAATGGGTGCCCCGGTTTAGATTGAATCGTCCACTGGCAGAACTGAATCCTGCGTGCATAATGAGCGTTCCAATCTGGCCTGTCTGGGTCAGCCTCGACTCCAATCGTAAGCCCTGCAGTGTTTGGGGCCCCATAGATAGTACTGTTTGCTGAAACCCATGTATCAATCGGTTTGAGGTCTTGAGTATCAATATCAGAATACACACCACCCCTAGCATAAAGGATCAGATACCTGAAGAAATCAGCTTTCATTATGGTTTTCGGTAGTAACTTGTAGGCTTCAAGGACTTTTGGAACTGGCTTGTAAAGATTTGATATGAGATCTTCTGCAACAGCATCAGGCACAACATTGTAGATGTAGCTCGGGTTTAGCTCTTCCCATTTATCGGTGAATTTGGCAAAATGTTTACTGAAATCTGGTGACGATTTGGCAACTTTCCAAGTTTGCCATAGAAATTTTGGAAAGGAAGAATGCTTGTCATATGGGAATTGGAAAGCTAGCTGCTCTCGGACAGTTGCATCGTCCGGAAGCCTGTTGACTTTCTGCGCAAAATTGTCCCTTGTGAGTTGTAGTAATGAAGATGACCTTGAGTCTTTCACTGAAATGAGTGCTTTGCTGTATTTGGACTTCGAGGTTGAAATGCCATAGATGGAGTTGAAGATGTTGTAAGTGACAAAACTTAATAGTATCAAGGTCGTTAGGGTTCTTGCTCTACGTGATCGGAACAATGACCGCTTCAGTGGCCTCAGATCGCCCATTCCCAATGTCTTGATATTGACAATGACAGCTCAAATTCAAAGGTTGTGTCTATATATAAATTTCAATGCCTCAACCACTCTAACGAACTTGGATCTCGTGTCCACACCAATTCCACGTTAGAATGAATTGGGCCCCAGCCTCAACCTGCAAAAGAAGAACATAGAGACGATAGTCAGTCTATCTATCCTACAGTTAGACTTCCGATGTATTAGAATTTATTTGATTAACGATGTCTATCTATATAATTCCAGATTCCCCTGTTTTCGTTAAGATTATTATTTCTTTATTTATTTTTTTTTGCCGATTTCTCAATATCAATACTGATGAGTGTGTATATCTTGGTGATGTTCAACCTTGATCATTGGTCTATACTCTGGCTTCCACATTTGGCTTTTAACCCATTCGACACATTCATCAAAATCTCTAGGCACTTTGACGTATTCATCCTTATCAGGCTGTACTTCATCTTCGATTCTAGCATTGCCTTCTTTGATAGCTTGTAATATAACTGCTGCTGCAACTTTAGAAGAAGTGTTGTTGATAACTTCTAATGGAGGCAACAATCCTCCTTTAGGGTTTTCCTTTAATGGTGATAGCGATGCCAATTGGTCGACAGCAGCAGAAATCATAGTATCACTAATCACCTTAGCTCTTGACAAAACTGCACCCAATCCGATACCCGGGAACGAGAAACAATTGTTGTTCTCAGAGATTGTGTATCCGTCAACTGGCTTGAAAGGCGATCCAGTAGCAACCATTGCGTCATTATTGGTCCAAGCCATCAAGTCTGAAGGCACTGCCTCGTGAAGTCTCGTTGGATTCGAAAGTGGGAAGATGATTGGTCTTGGGTTGTGCTTGTACATTTCTTGGACAATCTTTTGAGTGAAGGCGCCGGCTTGTGTTGAGCACCCAATCAAACAGGTTGGTTTGACCTTTTTCACAACTTCGTATAGCGATTTTGTATCGATTCCTTCCCAATCAGCATCGTCGTCAGCATATTTTGCTTGATCTGGTGAAGAGGTGTCCTTCATGGATTTTTTGATCAGGCCTCTTATATCCAATGCATGGATCTTAGCTCTAGCCTCTTCCGGTGTGGCACCGTGGGTGACCATGTGGTTGACGATTTGATCAGCAATACCTAAACCAGCAGATCCAGCTCCGTAAATGACAATTTCACTATCCAACAAGTTACGGTTTGTGTGTTTCAAGGCAGCAGATAACGATGCCATGACAACAGCACCAGTACCCTGAATGTCATCGTTGAAACAGGCCAATTGGCTTCTATATTTCGTCAAAATTGGTCTGGCGGTAGTGACACCGAAATCTTCAAAGTGAACAACTGCTGAAGGATATCTCTTCTTGACAACCTGGAGGAACTTGTCAACAAACTGATCGTATCTCTCTCCACGAACCCTTTCGAATCTGTTGCCCATGTACAAATCATCGGTCAAAAGTTTTTTGTTATTTGTACCAGCGTCCAAACAGACTGGAATGACACGACCAGGGTGGACCCCTCCACACAAGGTCATCAATGCTAATTTTGAGATTGCTATTCTCACACCGCCGATACCTTGATCGCCAATACCCAAGATACCTTCACCATCAGAGACAACAATGTAGTCCACATCCTTGTCTTCACCAAAGGTCGCCATTCTCTTTTCAATCGAATCGATGTCGTTGATGTCTAGAAAGCATCCCTCAGGTTTTCTGAATCTATGAGAATAGGCTGCAATGGCGTCGCCTTCCGTCGGGGTGTAGATTATTGGCACCAACTCTCTAATGTGTCTTCTAACTAGCTCATAGAACAAAACCTTGTTCTGTACTCTCATTGACGAGCAGAAATCGTTCTTAGCTAACGGGGTCTTCAAATAGCAAACCTGTTTATAAGCCCGCTCAACTTGGTCTTCCAAAGTGTTCACCTGAGGAGGTAGCAAGCCTTCCAATCCAAAAGCTGAGCGCTCTTCCAAGGTGAATGCCGAACCTTTGTTGAACAATGGAGAGTTCAAGAGCTGGAAACCTGTCAATGAGCACTCGATCGGCCCGTCGACCGAAAGCCTCGTGGCTTTTGGCACGTTCAACTGCTCGTACGCTCTTTGCCCGATCGGTTTTCTGAGATCTTTGGCATGATCGTCGTGTCTTTGTCCCAGCGTGTTGTCCAAGGTGGTCGACGCACCGTTCGTTTTCGTAGCGTGGGTGTACTCTCTAAGTGTCATTTTCAAGCCGTGCTTCTTCAGGGCGTTGGAGCAGTGATGTTGAAGCATGCCGCCTGCTTGTGGATACCCGTCTCTATATATAGGTAGTGGAACTCAAGCACACACTATCGAGAGAGTTGCTTAAGTGGTTCCGTTACTTCTCGAGCCAAAGGAGAAAATAGGAACATTGTGCGTTTTAAAGTACAAATGCAGTAAAACTCAACTTTTTTTTTCGAGCACAACGAGATGGCACATTTTCGCTGCTCGAAAAGCTCAATTCTCCGGCTGTCCATTACTGAAAAAAAAAAACGATGTCCGGATGGTGTTCCAAACATCTGTTTGTACGCGCGCTTCTGTGTACTGTTAGGACGAAGATGAAGATGCTCACACCGTACAGAAGAAGCCTACCAATTCGAAATGAGACGGCTCTCCCGCTCTTGGTCCTTCTATAAAGCCTTTCTCCGCGTCTCTCTCTCTATATATGTCTGTATTTTAAGCATAGCGTTCAATCTTTGTAAGTGAAGCTCATGTCTGTTCGTCGCTCGGCCCCTTCCCCCTCTTCCTCCCTGCTCTGTCTGTCTGTCTGTCCTCTTTGCTCGAGAATCCAGTCTCTGAGCTGCTTCTATTCAGATCCTCGCTTAGAGCTTTAACAATCTGCCCTGTCTTAGTCGCAGGAGCTTGCCGGGTGGAAAACTCTCGTTTACCGCTACCGTTTTTTTCCGGTTTCCTCTCCGGCAATCTGCAAGATGGATAGCCCCCGAATTCGGGAATATTCCTGATTCGGTGTTTAAATTGCATGCGAGAATCGGCGTTTATTTTGGTTATATAGAAAATTGACATTATGTTTTATGTTTTATGTGTGTGTATGTGTTTTTTTTTTTTTTTTTTTTTTTTTTTGGGTTGGTGCTGCTGATGGGTTAATGGATAGTCAAAGTTTAGTTTAGTGCTATATATTGAGTGCAGCAAGGGAAGTAGGAAGTATAACCACACTACCCGTTCCTTACCACCACAGGGGATTATTGAGCGCGTTGACTCCTCCGTTGACTCATCGCTAGCGGAGCGCGGTTGCCGGTCGCATTTCTGAAGTGCTTCTTGTTGTCGTTATTTCTTTAGAAAACTTCCGGCTTCCTCTTCTCAGGACAGGTTTTTCCTCGCTGCACTAATGGATGAACGGGGCGAGAGTCGAACTTGATTAGTAAAATAAACTCCAGGCGAACAGAGGAAAAGCGCTATCTAGTGTGGATGTGGATGTGTAGCGGTTACGGTCCGCGGCTTCCATCCTCCTCATACTAGTAGATTTGTACGTGGTTTTGCCGGCCAGTTGAAGTGCATGCTGCTGAGAGTTTGTCGTCTATAAACTGATCAACATGTGTCGTGTATTATAACCCTTTTTGATCCTGCGCGGGGCGCGGAGGGGTTGTAGTTATGTATGTGTTTCTTTTTTTTTTTTTTTTTTATTTTTTTTTTTTTTTTTGGGGGGGGCTTTATCCTTCTAGGTGCCTCGCAGATCAGATCGTCCATCTGTCAGATCCAGGTTTTATTTAACTTAGCTACGTCATTGAGGTTCGCTAACACTGCAAAAGACAACGAACGACACAGCGAGAGTATTAAGCTCTACTTTTTCACTTTTTAGTTCTCGCTAAAAGCCTGAACTGATCTTTTTTGCAGCCACTCGAAATCAGAGCTGTATTGAAATAGAAGAAGAAGAAGAAAAAGAGGGAAAAGGGAGCGAGGTCGTGTGCACGCCGGCTAACTACCATTTCTAGATGTCCATATATATAAAATATCGAAAATTCTAGCATCGACTGGGAACCGGTATCGAATTGATCTAAGCTCTTGACACTCTATTTCACTGCCGGGGACGTCTTTGGAGTTTTGGGTCGCGTGTAGGCTGTTCGCATTGTGATGCGTCTTCTCGCATACTTCAAGCCTTGTAGAAACCTCAAAAGTAGGAGTCTCGGGTAATTTACTTATCCTCTCTATTGCCAACATGAGAATGATGGTCGGAGATCGAGCACTTCCTTTCAACTTCCTCCGTTCTTTTTCGTTCTTTTTCGTTCTTTTTCAGATTTGAAAGTCTGCACAGGTTTGACTATGTTGCCTTGTTTCGTCTCGAGCATTCGAGTAAAATTTTGTCCCAATCGGCATTGAATAGATAATAAGTTTCACTGAATGCTAGAATGAACATGCCAACACCAAGACCAAGCCATAACCCTTGCAATTGGTAATTTTTAACAAATGCTAGATACAAGGATACTGGAATAGCAACAAAATAGTAACAGACAAGGTTCAGGTTGCCGCCAATGTTTTGTCGTCCTTGGCCTCTTAAGCACCCAGCCGCAGTGATATTCAGGCAATCGTAAAGCTGGTTCATTGCCAATACTTTTATCACTTGGTGGACCAAATCCACCACTACCCGATCATTTGTAAAAGAGGTGACGATTTGATTTTGGAAGATGATAATGAATGCAGACACAATCGTACCAATGATTATGGATAGAGATAATGATACCTTGATGGCTTCTTTTGCATTTGACGAGTTTTGAGAGCCAATGTAGTTCGCAATCCTCGTCGAACCAGCAACACTTATGCCAAACGGGATTTGGAAAGTGAGCGAGGCAATTGTCGAGGTAATCGACTGAGCTGCTAACGTGTCAGTCCCTAACCTAGAAGCACTAAGCGTTATGAACTGGAACGCCAATCTTTCGGTCGCTACCATGATCACACCTGGTAACGCCAATGACATCATTGGTTTCCAGTTCTCCAATGATTCCTTGAAGTGGAACCCATTCCAGCACTTCTTACCATCTATGAACAAAATGTAGAGGAGCAGAAAAAAAGCCATCAAATAATAGTTGATTGCAGTAGCCAGTGGGGCACCTGCGTACCCTATTCCGATATGTTCATTCCATACAAATAAATAGTTCATCACAGCATTCAAAGGCGTGCAAATGAATAAGACATATTGGGCAGCGTTGAATATACCCTGGGATTGTAAAAATCTCTTACTAGTCTCGAAAAATATATAGCCAGGTGATCCTAACGAAATTATTCGTAGATACAGCTGTGCCTTCTGCGTTAAGACGCTATCGTCTACGATTAAATCCAAAACCGTAGCAGAGTTCCACCAAATCAGATTGACTGGCAAAGAAGTGAAAAGCATCATCATGGTGCATCTTTGCCAGTGCATTCCAACTAGCTTATAGTTCCCAGCGCCATATGCTTGCGAGCATAACGTATCTAAACAGGTAACCATCCCGCTCAGCACCGACAGTGTGATACTGAAAGTCATGGTCGCTAGCGAAACTGCAGCTAGTTCCGTTCTTCCAATATGACCTACCGAAAATATGGATACGGCAGTCAATGAGTATTGTAAGAAAAATGTTATTATCATTGGAACTGAGGATCTCCCAATGAACCTGAACTCATTCTTGAAAGAGGTTGGTGCCTGAAACCGGTTTAAATCAGCATTTATAGATCCATAGTTATCCTCATTGGAGAGTTGCGTTTGCATTATATCTCTCAGTGCACACGAGTTATAACATTTTATCTTTATTTCTTTCTTGGCCTGTTGAAGATTTTAGCACGATTTTGTTCTGTTATGTGTTTTTGCCTGGAAAGTGGAGGGCGGAATTCTCTGTGGAATTTTTCGCCAGATCTGTTCTCGCGTTCGCCTTCAGCTTCCTTGATCTGCTACGCTACTGTTTTAGACAATAAGATGCAGAGAAAAAGCTCACAGAAAGAGTCTACCAGCTGAGTTTCTACAATAAGAAAGGAGAAATCAACAGAAACTCTGTTGATTTGGTCAACTTCGTGTTCTCGAACACCGATTCCTTTATCTGTGGTGATAGTCCGTCGGGTTGGAAGATGTCACATCGTCACATTTATTGTGTTATTCAAGCTTCTACTTCTAAGAAGACTTAGCACTTGCATTTGATGATTGAAGAAACTAAGATATATTTCTCAAACTTGTTTTATCGGAGAAGACATAGTGTCTTTTGTTTATAGCTCTTGCAATCAAATTTTTCTTTCCGTATTCCAAAATTTTTAATTGAACTGCTGTTGTCCCTTAAATCCCCACTACATATATAACATATATATAAACCATGGCGTAGTCTACTAATAACTTTTGCAAAAGAGGCCACAGATGGAATTATGAAAATGCGCTAATGCATATTGATCACCTCTAACAAGCCTTATGGTTGTCAGTTTATATACACCATTGGACTTGGATATAGGTATTATTATGTTCTTAAAACGGTAATACTTGATTTGGAAAGGAAGCAAAGCAAAAAAAAAAATCAGCAAAAGTTCAGGTGCTTAGAGAGCTTCCCTAGAACAATAGGATCACCAATGATACGCCTATTTGCCCCTGCCGTACGGCCAAGTTCTCTTCTACTAAATATCCACCGCCAAAGCTTGATAGGGGTCAGAAGCCCGATCTTAGCAAGATGCCTTAAGACTTCAACTGTTGATTGGAAGCCTATAAAATCTTCCAGTGGTGGAAAGAGAAAACTGACATTTGGACGTGGGATTTTCCTTTCTTTGATCATTTTGATGCCTATAATATCTTTCTGTTTAGGTACATGGCAACTTCGAAGACTCAAATGGAAAAACGATTTGATTGCAATAAGTGAAGACCGATTGACTTATGCACCGATTCCTTTCCCCAAAAATTTTAACCCTGCTGATGCAGAAGATTTCCAGTACCGTAAAGTGCTAGTTACAGGGAAATTTGATCACTCGAAAGAACTTTTCGTTGGTCCTAAACTTCGAAATGAAATGAAGGGTTATCAATTATTTACTCCTTTGATCAGATCTGACGGGGGTGAGCCTGTATTAATAGAGCGTGGCTTTATTGCTGATGATAAGGTTTTACCAACCAGGAGATCCCTGACACACTTGTCTTTACCACAGCAGGAGGTGACAGTTGAGTGTATAATCAAGAAAATAAACCCTAAGGCCAATCTGACGTGGGACAAGTTGGATCCGGATTCGAGATTGTGGCACGTTTTGAATGTTGATGAAATGACTGAAGCTGCAGGATGTCTAGATGTTCATTTACAGGCATTGAAAGATTTGAAAGATCACCCAGTGGAGAAAAAAATCATACCTACTGCTCCTTGGTGGAAGTTTTGGAATAAGCAAGAGAAAATTGAGTATATTCCCAAAGTTCTCAAACCTTCCGAAGAACTTTCTGAATTCAATGAATATCAATTGGTCAAGGCAGGAGTGCCGATTGGAAGAGTGCCAAGCATTGATTTCAGAAATAACCATATGCAGTACCTAATAACCTGGTATGGCTTAAGTTTTTGTTCGTCAATCCTCTTGTTTTTAGTGCTGAAGAAAAAACCAAAGGACGCTTTGTCTGAAAAATTGATGCATGCAAAGAAGTTCACCTGATTGTATATATAACCTGTAAATAGTTGAGTAATTTGATGTTCTCATCGCTGGAAAGATCCAGCAAGTCCAGAGAGTGTAATAATCCCAAACGACAGCAGTCTCTTTTGCAGCTTTCTTGTCCTGCTACTCTATCTCTAAATCATTAGAATCAGACTCATGATCTAGGCCTTGAGATCTTGAGACCCTCATTTCAGTCTCGATATATTCCCGTGCAACAAATATGACAGAACAAAAACAAAACATAAAACAAATACAATAACAAGGACGACAACGACCGTATTGACCACCTTTATTTGCTCTCACGCGAAAGGGATATGTCAAAGAAAATATCGAGAGGTTCCACACCTCATAGACTGTCTCGTCCATCCAACATACCATCTCCAGGAGTGCATTATCCTGTATCCACGCGCACGCCAATAGACGATTTCCTACCTCAAATAACAGAGCTCAGTGACACTCTTGCTGATGTTGACTCCAATGTACAGCAGATACAATCTATTCATGAATCCCTAAACGGGTTCAATGAGTCCTTTGCCAGCTTTTTGTATGGCTTACAGATCAATGCTTACACCGTTGAGTTCAACGATGTTCCGAATTTTGAGCAGATGAGGGAGCGTAAGGACATCAAAGACAAGATAGCCAAATTAGAGGAACTGCTTCAGGAGAAACATCAGTTTGAAGACAGCTACATGACAAATGATGAGGATGGCTCATTTGTTGTTCAACCAAAAGCCAAAACTAATACTATTACAAATACAAATACCTCGACAAAGAGCAAAATACCCAGACGTGGCGCGCTGAATACTGCAGCGAAAGTCAAGAAGAAAGACACAAGACCGCCATTTCGTTAGACTATTGCGTTAGTACTACAGATTTATATCGTTCTATCATGATTCATCTTAATAACTCTAGACGCATAACTAGTTCGTTATGATTCAAAGAATCCCAAATATTGGAAGATTCAAAAGTTGGGGTCGCGGTTTGAGAAGTTGATGAAACGGTTGTTGTTCTTGTCAAACTTGGAGCTTTCAAAGTGGTCAAATCTTCGTTCAGACAAAGTAACTTTTCATAATTTAGATCATTTGCAGTTTCCTGGAAGTATTGTATTAGTCCAGATATCAAAGCGTCATCTTTTGTTTGAATTAAAGTGTCTTGGGATAAGGTTTCAATATCCAGGATCAAACTATGAATTTCATCGGGCGAGGGCTTTGACGGTATCGATCTATGAGCATGATGTGTCTTATCTGAAGAATAAACAACAACGTTTTCATGGATGCTTGGAATGTTTGTAGTTGACAACCATATTCTCTTCTTTGAGATATTCAAGCACTGTAAAAAATTCTCCAAAATGCCTGAGTATGAGCTATTCAGATTGAAACTTTGGAATTCAACAGCGTTTACAATTTTAATATATTGATAGATTGAATTGGAGACCAGCTCCGAGGATTCAACAGGTTCATAACACATCTCATAGTTCTGTAGTCTCTTTCTGAAATCTTCAAGACCCATATCAGGATTAACATGTTTATAGTCAGGACCATCTAATTTGAGTCTTATATTCTTTTCCAAGATGTCTTGATCGTTACATATGCTCTCCAAAAATAGAACGTTATAATCATCGAACTGCTTGGCTTCCATGAAATGTTCAATGTGTGTCATTATCATAGACCTTCTTTTCTTGGTCGAATTTGTGGCATCAAATATGGCAACTTCATTCCTTACTTGTATTATGTAGTTTAATAGGTCATCGAGACAAGCCATGGCAATCTGGTCTCTTTTATGCACAAACTCACTGTTATAAGGGTCGAACAGTTCATGTGCTGCTGATCCAGAAACCTCTCTTCTTCTTCTATTTCCAACATTGAAGCTTTTATTGGCGATATTCAGCCAGTTCAGATAATTTGAGATTTTCCGAGAGATAAAGGATTTACCTCTAGCGGGCAGTCCCACCAAGACAATTATTAGCTT
The DNA here is from genome assembly GCA_030579675.1 of Liangdongia quercuum. Lineage (NCBI taxonomy): Eukaryota > Fungi > Ascomycota > Saccharomycetes > Phaffomycetales > Wickerhamomycetaceae > Liangdongia > Liangdongia quercuum. Next base: position 190,157 of record JAKTRK010000015.1, on the reverse strand, counting down.
TGTCATACTGGGCAGTAATATGTATGGCCTAGGTTATACTGATTTCTTGTCCTTTGATGGCGCTATCGACTTGAGTGCTGGATGGTTGAACTATGTATATATGTTTTCTCGGGTTTCTTAGCGATGGGCTAAGATAATCCGGAGTGAGTCAGTGCGAGTCACTTGAGGGTAAAAAGTAGGAGGAGCGGGAGGATGAGCTGCAGACAATCTATAAACGAAAGCAAGAGTATGTCGAAGAGCGCACTCACCTTTACTGGAATGTGATAATCCCAGCTCATTCAGATATATATATATATATACATTTATTGACCACAGGACTATGTCCATGAGCTACAACTGGCGAGAGACTGTTGCCGGTGATGCTAGCGTGCGTTGTAGCCTATCTTCAAGCTTTTGCGAAAAAAACATGAAAAAAATGACCAAAATAAGCGATACAAGATGGAGAATAGGAACAGCGATCGTTGGGGAGATCCGGTGGGAACCCAGCTCCGGTAGCCAACCTAGTGATTATTGACAGGGTATGCCTCAAAGAATGAAGTGGTGTGTACATGTCTATATGGTATAACGATCGCTTACGGTGCAGCGGGCCATCGCCCTTGAGAGCAAAAAATATATATATATACATTGCGTGCGATAACGTCAAATAAGAGTCATATTTAGAAGAGAAAAAAGCAAGTTCAACGAACCCCAAAAGCGGGACATAAAAATATACGGAAGTATGAGGTTCTGGTATTTTCCCGTTGAACCTGGACCTTACGCTTTCTAATCCCCTGCTCCTCCTCCTTCTATGTAAAGTAATCCAAGTGAATAATAATACTTGCCTGTTGGCATAAAAAAACGGCTAAGAAAACACAGACATATATGTACATATATATATATATATATATCACATGACGGATCACGGTATGGTTTATTTCTTCTTTCAGAATTGAACGGGGTAACCTTGTATTTTTGGAATGTGATTTTTACACATGGAAAAAAAGCTTTCTATAAAAGTAATTTCAAAAGCAAGTAATCCGCTTCAAAGCAATCCTGAATTGAAAAAGGCTTCTAGTTTGCCTCAATTTAAATACCCAATAATAATTTATAACCGCTTTTTGAGCTTTACTAGAGACAAAGATCTCTATCATTCTATCAGATAAGCAGGCATACGTTGCATTGAACTGGGATCCGTATCAGCAAGATGTCAAGAAGACAAACTAGATCAACATCTAAGGAATTACAAGAGCAACCAAAAAGCGACGAATCAAATGAGCAGAGTGCCATCGATGAATCTGATGATGAAACGACAATCGAAACTAGACCTGGTGCTCCGATTAAAAGAAGATCATCCATATTTTCGTTAGAAGCTTCACAATTAGATCCTCCTGATGAGGATGATTTCAAAAAATTCACCTCAGATGAGTACCACTTCAGTTTAATCAGAAACCTACATATGGCCGACTTTATAACTTTGTTGAACGGATTCTGTGGATTTTATTCCATCGTTTCATGCCTAAGATTCACTTTGACTGGGAAACTACATTACGTCCAGCGCGCCCATTTTTTCATTCTGCTAGGGTTGTTCTTTGACTTCTTGGACGGCAGAGTTGCAAGATTGCGCAACAAATCTTCTCTCATGGGCCAAGAGTTGGATTCCTTAGCCGATTTGATTTCTTTTGGAGTCGCCCCTGCTTCGATCGCCTTCGCTATTGGATTGCAATCAACCGTCGATGTACTGATCTTGTCATTCTTCGTGTTGTGCGGATTAAGTAGATTGGCAAGATTCAATGTTACAGTGACAAGCATTCCAAAAGATTTAAATGGCAAATCGAAATATTTCGAAGGTTTCCCAATTCCAACAACTCTATTATTAGTTTTCATAATGGCATTCTTAGTGCATAAAGATTGGGTTCTCGGTAATTTGCCTTTCGGATTGCTGTTCCCAGGAGAATTCTGGGAATTCCATCCTCTTGTTATAGCCTTTGCTCTACATGGATCGGCATTAATTTCCAAGTCCCTAAAGATTCCTAAGCCATAATGGTGCCATGAATTGATACTTGTGAATACTACCTAATACAAATAATATTGCCCCATTACCTGTGTAGAGCACATCTCTCGCCATCAAGATTCAGACCTTTCCTTTCACTCTGCATTATTTGGTTACGAATGCTCTTTCCCATCCTAGTTTATAGTGCCGTGGCCCGGAACAAATCTACTAAAATACCGTACGTTTCAAATCGTAATAAAATCAGGACCAGGTCAAATCAAGCAAAAAAAGAAATAGCGGGCGCTGAGCAATCAAAATAAGTGTACTGGTTTGAACTCAGATCCCTAGACTACCCAAAGGGTAATAACCTACCCATTAGCCTCGTTAGTCCGAAACATCGAATCCAATTTAGCCTCCTTATCCAGCATGGAAGATGAAACAATCTTGCCCAAAGATGAATACGCCTCTCCCTTTTATAGCAGCGTCCCACTAAGCGCCCAACCAACTGAGATTCTTAGCAAACGATTCGAACTCTGGAGACAGATCATCAAATCGCTTCTTGGCTATCTAAGATCCATTGCGATTGCTCAACAACAATATTCTAGGATCAATGAGAATTTGATTCAAACTATTGACTTCCCATTTTTCACTGACATCCACCCTACTACGACTTTAAACAAGATCAATGATAAGATCTATGAGCCTGAGGACTACAAGAAACAGCAGCTTTTTGCTCCTTTTGGGAGCGGGTCAATTCAAGACGTCCAAATTTTGCTAAAAAAATATCACTTGAATTTAAGTAAACAGAATCAAAAGGCCTCGCTAGAGTTAACGAATAATATTATCCCAAGGTTAGATGAATTGCAAAAGGATTTGATAGAAAAAATCAGAGAAATAAAAAATTTGAACAGCGATTTTAAGAATTCACTAAGTGAGGACATTGCATTAACTGGTCAATATCTAAATGAATATGTGTCAAGTGTTCACAAATTACTTACAGACCAAGTTGATGACCTGCACTTCAAGAAAGATCCATATCTGCTAAGACTAAGACTGGAAATCCAGTTAAAACATCAATTAAATCAGGAAAACTCTGTTGAAGAAGCATTCATAAACTTGCAGATTACGGGCTTGGAATTGGAAAAAATTATTTATCAGGAGATTCAAAACGCATTGAATGAAGTCACTGAGCTCGTTTCTCAGGAGATATTCATAATGTTTAACGACTTCGTTGACGAGTTACACAATGGTATGATAAAGCAGAAAAACTACTTTGAATGGGACTACTTTATTGGAGTTGACAAAAAAAATTTTATGAAACTAAAACACAACGATGAAGTTCCAATACCAAGAAAGATTTCAACTGTGCAGTATCCATATAGCAAATCTCTTGTTTCCCGTTGTTTAAGGAGCGGTTACTTGCTGAAAAGATCAAGATTTCTGAAAAGTTACACAAGGTCGTTTTTCATTCTAACTTTAAACTACTTGCACGAATTCAAATCATCAGACCTAATCAAGGATTTCCCACCACTCAATTCGATTAAATTAAATGATTCGATATTAAGTGAGTCTAATGACACAAAATTTCAAATTCACACCAGAGAATCCAATTTGAAAACTCATAACTATGTGTTTAAAGTTATTCCAAATGAGATGGATGATGTGACTTTTAAGAAATGGATAATGGACTTGAAGAATTTAACGAGTTTCAACAACTTCAAAGACCGATACAAATTCATCAATAACAAATTGAATTCTGGTTCAAACTCAATTTCAAACTCACGATCTAACACTCCAATGACCGAAGCGCCAAACCCAATGGAGAACTTGGCTAGAATCAATGCTAAATTAAAGACCTTGACGATGACTCCAGTTGGTGTCCCAACAAGTAATAATCAGTCAAGTAGGGCTTCTGTAGTCTCTCAAACTTCCGACATTTCAAAAGCGGCGCCCGCAATCACTTCAAGTCCTCTGGAAAAGCAAACAGGCCCAACAGAGAAACTACATCTTGACGTCAACGTTCCCAGAGTTGAAATTCAAGAACCTACTCCAACGAGACCTACTTCTGTTTCTAACATTTTGAAAACTGAAAACACAATGGATTCTGAGAGATCTTTAGAATCGTCAGCCTCAGTACATTTTGAAGCGAAGGATAGACCAAAATCTCCGCATATAAATTTAGATAGTAGTATCTACAAAAAGGATGACAAGTCTCAGAATCTGAATTCGGTGATGACTTCGCTCAGTCACTGAGATTTGGAGACACATACACATACACATATATCTTACAGTCTCTATTATTATGAATCATGATGCTTGCACTTTCTGTAGGCTTTATTTTCCGAGTCCACACTTACTTGCATGTTTACGTGCCAACACCAATCGAGTTATGATTAAAAAGTAAACAAAGTAAACACATAAACATAGAAACATAACCTTGGAGATAATCGAGATATACAACGATTGCGAGAACTTAGGCGGCAACAACAGTAAAAATGTCACTGCTAGCAATTTTCAACAAACTTCAAGCTTCAAAGGAACCTTCTTTCAAGACATACCTCAGCAACAACAATGTGCCAATAAATAACTACTGCAACTTCATCCCTATTGTGAAGCCATCGTTGATTTCAACAACCTTTGGCCAGTCCCTGGTGACTTTGACCATACTGCTAGTGTACTCAATACTTGTTAAGGCATCTGGAAATGGGTATGCAGTGGAGAGTAGAATCATCAAGAGTTTGGTGCTGGGGAATGTCATCTTTACAGTGCTATCATTTAACGATTGGTTCAACTTGAATCATTCGATTGTGTTTTGTAACGATTATAAGAACGGTGTGTTAAACCTGTACCAGATCTCTGAGCTGATTGAGCATTACAAGCTGACAAATTTCATCAAATTTCATCTGGAGTTTCTGTTCAACGCTCTATCGGTTTATGGTACTTTGGCATATAAACAGTTTCTCCAGTTCTTCATAGATGGCACAAAGGAAGCCATCCAGATTATTCAAAACTTCAGGAGATAAGCCAATGTTAAATTAGGGACCTATTCTACAGCGAGAAGAACTACAACGCTTTCTTTTCAATATGTATAAATAATTACACTATACTATCAAACTCTATTTGTCTACATGCTGTTCATGTAATTTTGCATAACGACCCGAAGGATCTTCGGCACAACCCCAATCAGCCTTTGGAATCCATCTCATCACGGTGGAGGCTGCGGCTTTTGAAGGGAAGAGCTCATCGAATTTCAGTCTGTACCAGAAGGCTTCCTTCGTGGTTGGGATATCGTCACCCCACTCAGGTTTTGGATTTGCAAACTGTTCATCAGAAATGGCCTTTTCAGCTGCATCTTTCAATCCGTCAATCCACGAGTAGCCAACTCCATCAGAGAACTGTTCCTTTTGTCTCCACAGGATTTCGTCTGGCAAGTATGCTTTAGCGTTTGGATCGTCTTTAGTGTCGAAGGCCTTTCTCAAGATGTATTTTTCGATTCTACCCTCCTTTGGTTTGATCAGTTTTTCCTCTGGGTTGATGTTCATGCAAACTTCCAGGAACTGTTTATCCAAGAATGGAACACGAGCTTCTAGACCCCAAGCCATTGTTGATTTGTTTGCACGCAAACAATCAGATAGATGTAGGTTTTTGACTCTTTTGACACATTCTGTGTGGAAGTCAGCAGCTGATGGTGCAGCACCAAAGTAAAGGTAACCGCCAAAGATCTCATCAGATCCTTCACCTGAAAGGACCATCTTGACACCTTGCGCCTTGATCTTTCTAGATAACAAGAACATTGGAGTTGATGCACGGATCGTGGTCACATCAAAAGTTTCAAGATGATAAATAACATCGTTCAAAGAATCGAGCCCTTCCTCCAAGGTGAAGGTGTGTTCGTGATGGGTGGTACCGATGAATTTGGCAACTTTTGCAGAAGCGATCAAATCTGGAGCGCCTGGCAACCCAACAGCGAAAGAGTGAAGTTTCCCCCATCCGTGAGAGTGTAGAGTTCCTGAATCATCGACACCTGCCAATTCGGTTGTGTCTGAAGTTTCATGCGACGCCGCTTTGATTGTTTCACGGGCAGCAATGGATGCAATCAAAGAGGAGTCCAACCCACCAGATAGCAGCACACCGTATGGGACTTCAGCCATCAATCTCTTTCTGACAGCGAGTTCTAACGTTTCTCTAATAGCGGTGTAGTCAACTGGCGCTGTTGGGATCTTGTTTTCGTCCCACCAACTTGGCTGGAAGTATCTGGTTAGCTTATCCGTGGTCGAGTCGTAGACGTGTCCTGGAGGGAACGCAATGATACTATCACAGTCATCAACAAGACATTTCAACTCGGAGGCAAAGTAGACTGTTTTAGGAGATGCTGACGATCTACCCATGTATAGGGTGGTAATACCGATCGGGTCTCTCGCAGCAACAATACGGTCTTTTGGAGCATCGTACAACACCCAGGCAAACATACCGTCCAGGTGTTTTGGGGCTTCAATGTCGTACTTCTGGTAGAGCGGGATTATTGGTTCACAGTCGGATAAGGTCTTGAATGGGTAGTCAGAAAACTCTTCTCTGAGGTGTATTTGGTTGTAGATTTCTCCGTTGACCGCCAAGGAGAGCCCCTCGTCTTGTGAAGTGATTGGTTGCGCTCCAGAGTCTAGTCCGACAATGGAAAGACGCTCGTGGACAAGAATGGTGCTGTTCTTGATGATGTTACCTGACCAATCTGGACCACGGTGTCGGATGCGCTTGGCGAGCTGAAGCGCTCTAGGCTTGAACTTCTCAACGTCCTCCTGTCTGAAGGCTGCAAATATCCCACACATTGTATTCTATCGGGTTCGAACTGGTCACTTGTATCAGATCAAAGGCAACGAACGTTGAATGAATCGAGTGTTTTTTATTATGCTTTTAAATGCTTTTTTTTTTTTTACCCACTGGATATATGACTCTTTAAATTTTTCAAGCTTTTCTCATCGATAACAGAAAAATAGAAATTAAAAAAATAAGGTAAAATTGGGAAGGAGCAACAGAAAGCGGGTAACCCAATTTTTTTTTTGTGTTTTTATTATCAAGATTGAGAGATACGTTTGCAGTTGAAGTAGTTGAAGTAGTTGAAGTAGTTGTCGAAGGGCGATTGTGATTAGAGAGATACAGATACGAAAGGGAATGTAGATAGGCATCATAAATATGTGTATAAAAGTACTCAGCGAGCATTAGGATGAGAAGATGGTGGAACGTTTGCGGTGGAATCTGCAACGCTTGGAGCGTAGCTAGCTCCATCGTCATCGTCGTCATCGTCGTCGTCGTCGTCGTCGTCGTCGTCGTCGTCATCGTCATCGTTTTCGTCGTTGTCATCGACAATGTCGCCATTGGAATCCTCCTCGACATCCAGTTCGTTGTCGTAGAGCGGCTCGAGTTCGTCGTCATCTTCTTCATTGCCGCTCGCTTCGTCGCGTTCCTCGGACTCAATCTTCATCTCTTGGCAAATGTCGTAGCACTCAGCCAGCAGTGCATTCAAAGTCCCCTGGCCTTCAGGGATTTGCCCATCAACGATGAACTTCCCATCCTGTCTTAGATTGTCGAGCGATGCGAGTTTCATTTGGTATGGGTACAGCTCTCTTGCGGAGTTTATGCCGCCCATTCTCTTCACTTCGAGCAAGCATCTACGCACTGTGGATAGCTGGTTGTGGATAGGCTGCAAAGCCTCGCTGACGGGCTCACTTGACTCCAACAGTTTGTAGATAATGGCGTAGCATCTTCTGAGAAGGTATAGCAGGATCGACTGGCCCCTCGAGTTGTTATCGTTTGAGGAGGAGGAGGAGGAGGAGGAAGCCTTCTTTGTTGGGAACTTGCCGTTGACTCTTAGGTCATCAATCTCCTGCAAGTTCTTTTGGTAAGTGTATAAATCAGTTTCTCTTAAAGTCCATCTTCTGGTAACAAGCAGATCCTCCAACGTGGTTTTCAACGAGATCAGGCGATCATAAATCGGCTTCAAGTCTTCATCCAGTTTGTAGTTGTGAGCTTCCAAATCTTTGATCAATATTGAGCAGTCATCAAACAGCCCGTTCAGAACGCTCTGGCCGCGCTCGACAACTTTGTTCGTTTCGAGCGACTGGAACTTCCCATTGGAGTCTCTATGGGACCCTATCTCCTCGAGCTTGGCCTTCGAAGGAAGCAGCTCTTGCGGCTTGAAATCCGGGTTCGCGGCAATGCTTAACAAGTTTCTTCTCACAGTAATGAGCTCCTCCAGCAAACTCTGCAGAGAGTCGTCCACATCCTCCACTTTGTTCTCAACGCTCTTGTACTCTTCAAGGCACTCAGCGAGTTTGCTCTTCAGCAAATGGTCCTCGTCTTTCTCAACAGCGTTCGCATTGTTCACAATTGCGCTAATCTCTTGTAGTCTTTCCTTGATCGGCTTTAAATCGTGGTGCGTGTAAACTTTCGACTCGTTCAGATGCTCTAGCAATCTCTGCACTGTCGAGAGTGAGGCATACGTCGCAGGGGCAATTTTGGTCAATCCTACAGTGATGAAGAAAAGCGACAGTAGCTGGAAAACATCGTCAAGCACCTGGTCGACTCGGTTCAAGTGCCACTGAGGCTCGCTCTCCCTGATCTTCTTCAGTCTCTTCACAATACTGAGCGTTTGGTTGTAGACCGAAAGCACGTCCTTGGAGTTTAGATACTGCGTCCGGTCCTTCTTGAGGGTCGACAGCTTGGTTCTGATCTCCGAAAGCTCGTCAAAGATCTCTTTCTCCCCTTCCGGTACTTCGTTCGTGTGTGGCATTGCAATCTCTTGTTGGCAGAAAAAAAAAACTCTCTCTTCTCGCAACGCTCCTTCCTTTTCGTTTTTGTTTCTTCCCAGCGTCTGTAGTTGTTCGGTCTTGATGCTCTTTGTGTCTTCTTATTTGCTGTTTGTCTTGTTTCCTCCTCTTTGTTTATTCGCAAATCCCTTTTTTTTTCCTCTCTCTTTCTCTTTCTCTCTCTTTTTCCCGCTCAGCTCATTTTTTTTTTTCCAACTCTGCAATCGATTATGTAATACAGTGTGCTATGGGAAGGCAGAGGGCAGAGAGCAGGAGGGAAAGGAAGGAAGGGACAGTGAAGAGAGTGCCTGCTACGTATATAGGAGTCGCTTTGAACACCAAGACAGCAAGAAGAAGAAGAAGAAGAAGAAGAAGAAGAAGAAGAAGAAAAAACAGAAACATGCCCATTAATATAATAAGTTAAATACGTGGAGAAAACTGAAACTCGAGAGTTTGTGCGTCGTGTGCTTGAGTGTGTTGTTCGTGAGTCGTGTGCCATGTGCCAGTCTGTATGCCAGTCAGCTCACAGCTCATAGCTCTTCATCGTCGTCCGGGTTGGCAACTCTGAGGATCTTACGAGAGTAGTCTGCTTCGTCGGCGAGCGAGCCTTCACTGATACGTCTTCTGCCTAGCATCACTGGGTTTAGCCGCTGGTCGGTCATTTTGAGGTGCTCTTCTTTAGTGAGGAAAGGGTTTGAGATTGGTCTTGAGGCGAGTTGTGATGGATCGCGCTTGAGTGCGTCCTGGTAGGCAGAGTCTGCGAGCTCAGCATCGCGTGCACGCTCGTTGCGGCGCTTGAACAAGAAGACCAAAAGTGCCAGTATAGCTAGGAAAGCGACTCCGCCAACGACTCCTCCGACAACTGGTCCTACGACACTGCTCTTAGAGGAGGATGAGGAGGATGAGGAGGAGCCTTTGGATGCAGTAGCGCTAGTTGAGGAAGAAGATTTTGTCGAGCTCGATGAGACTGTACCGCTCGCGATAGAAGTCGTAGTGGCAGTCACTGTAGGAGTCGCGCTTACGGCGACAGTGGACATCACGACGATTGTAGTGCCGCCATTGCTCTCCGTGGAGACAGCTTTTGTTGTTGAAGAGGTTTGCTCTGTAGTTGATGCAGAGCTCTGGGAAGCGGCGGCGGCGGCGCTGCCGCCGCCAGACCCACCTGTAGCGCTAGAAGTGGTAGTGCTGCTGCTGGTTGTAGTGGCAGGAGTGGTGCTTGACGTCGTTGCTGTTGCGTCTGAAGTGGAAGCCGCTGTAGAACGTTGCGATGTGCTGGTCTCTGTAGAGGAGCCTGGAGAGCCCGCGCTCGCCGTTGTTGATCCACTGGCGCCAGACGTTGGAGAGCTTGTAGCAGAGTTCCCATCTGACGAGCTGTCATCAGAATCAGAAACCTCGTTACCGGTAGACCAGAACGAATAGGCAGACGAGCCCCCACAGTTCTCCTGGCCGTACCCGTAGCATGCCACGTTGCAGCTGCTACTTTGACTGCCGCTTGGTGCACTGTTCCCACAAATACACTCGTTACCATTGTGTAGGGCAAAGTAGGCATAGTTGGCACATGTCGTATCACAGTGAGCGGAGGACTGGTACTCGTACTCGCTGGACTTGGAGTAAGACGAAGGGAGCGAGGAATAGCAGCCAATGTAGGAATCGGCACTCAGCACTGTGCTCACTAACGAGAGCAAGGGTATTAGTTGCAAGAACGGCAGCGGGAGTTGTGCTCGTAGAATCATCGTCTATACTGCTGTGTGATGGGGAGGAACGAAGGATGGAACGAAGGATGGAACAGCAGTTCTTAGCTATGCTATGCTATGCTATGCTATACTGGGCTGGGCTGGATCGTGGAGCAAAGCTGTATACGACGAGGAATGTAGTAGTGTCTTATTTTCCTCTCACTGTTAAAGCACCTGATATATCCCGCCTCGTAGGGAATGTTTCAAAAAAAAATTCAGCTCGAAGCGAAAGCAAAACGTTTCAACCTAGGAGCTCAAAAACACTCGAGTAGCTTAGCTAGTGGAGACAATCACAAATAGACGGTGCTCGTGTGTTCTAGTTGCGCGACGGTGAGTTATACGTCTTTGTCTCTGGGAATCCTGGACGTGTATCCTTCTCAAGCCTCGAAGGGATAGAGAGGTTCGGCTGCGTATGAAACAAAAAAGAAACTGAGGAATGAAACAGAACTGAGTTCACTGTGGAAAAGGCAAACGAGGGACGGCGGCGACGTACTCCAGAGATCTCCTGTCTGTCTGTCTGTATTGTCTTGATAGCAAGAAAAATGAAAACACCTCCCTCTTAAGTGCAAGCAACTGAAAAGGAAAAAGCACTGACCTTGTTTCCAGCTGAAAGTGTGTCCGCCTGTTTTCTTTGCACCTTTCTCGAATCTTGAACTTTATCCACAACCGACTTCTGCCATCTAAAATTTTCAGTCGCGACGTGTTTCTCGAAAAACTCGAGAATTAATCAGTCGGTCACGTGAATCTAAAAAAAATAAAATAAAAATAAAATAAAAATGATAAATAAATAATAAATAAATAATAAATAAATAAGAAATAAATAATAGATTATATAATGATGGATTATGTAATGATGGATTATGTAATAACGGATTATATAATGATGGATTACATAACGGGTTACAAATGTCACGTGAAATTCTAGTTTCACCAAAAAAATGATTATCTAATCTATTACCTACTCGACGAACAATCACATCACACCGTTGAAGAGGTTGTATATCTCATCCAGGTGGTTGAGGCGCTCATCCTGTTCTTTCTCTGTGGTCGCCGCCTCTTCCACGTTGCCGTCAGACGAAACGACCCTGTACAGCACAAACAGTAAGATCGCCAGCTTCAGCAGTGTCTGAGTGGCGTTTCTATTCTTGCGCTGTGCCCGCGTGCTCCCGCCCCTAGACATCGTCACTGGCAGTGGTAATCCAGAACACTTCTTCTCGTCGTCGTAGTTTGTGTTCAAGGCTTCTTTCCCGTTCAGCGCATGAGGGGTCCAAGTCTGCATGCCGGCATCTTCATTCTCTGTTTGAATGGGCTGGCGCGGCTGCCCGCTGCTCAACACCTCCAGCTCTCTAGCATCGAATTCCACCTGTTTGTAGTCCTCTACTCTGAGGTTATCAACGAGGATATCGTGTGGCACTACTATCGTTACTCTACTACCGTCTCCACTGCCACACTGCATCCAAACTTGAGTTGGTTTCGCCATACACATCCTGCAAACTCAGCCAGCTCCGGAAACAGCTCTTATATATATATATATCTTGTCACGCCCTTATCACAGGCGAGTAGTGGTTTCCCAATCTTTTTCTCACCTGCTCGCTCGTTTCGCTTCGATAGCAGAGATAAGCCCGGAAACAATAATACCATGGCCTCATAACCCTGAACATTTCCGAAAGAAGTAATTCCCTGTTTCGGAAGAATACGCGTAAAAAACACCAAAAAAAGAAAAATCAGACTCGCGTCTTACTTCACCAAAGACTCAGGCTGAATCCGAGCAGCTCAGCAAAGGGCTTGAAAGTTATAGAGCAATCCTGACTCTACCAGGACAAACTTCGCTCCGCCTGTCTGTACAGCTTCATGGCACCGGCACAGAAGGGCACTTCCTTTCCTCCTCGCAGGCAGCTGCGCAGGTCCTTGAGGGGCATTGAGACTGCTTCAGCAGCTCCCAGCACACCTTCAACTCATCGAAGAAAGCCACTAGCAATGCAGGCATCAGTAACCACGCCTGTCCCATCCCCATCACCAACTGTCCTGAATCAGAGAAAGAGGAACTCCAGTACTGTAATATCGGCTTCCTCGCCACTCAAGAGATTCTCATATCCTTCACCAGTTCACGACCAGGACCACGATCACCGTCATCGTTCAAAGTCGTCTCCAAGTCAAACGAGGAAAAAAACAGTAATGTTTGCTCAGCAGCTGATACACCCGGATCCTGATTCGGCTGCTCCTGAACCAGAATCGTCTCCAGCGTCCACCACTACTCCGCATCGATCCATACTGAAGGACTCATCTCCTTTGAAAGTGGCTGATAATGTAAGCATCAATGAGTCAAATGAGATCGACGATACAACGCTGTATGAGTTTTGGTCTCCAGGCAATATTGCGAGGATTCCAGAAACCGCCAGCATCGATGTTGAACTGCAATGGTTCAAAAGCTTGCTGATTGGCGGACTGACGATACTCGAGATGAAGGACTGTGATAAAAAATTTGAAATCTATGCCACTTTCAATCTTCTCTTGAAGGATTTAAACGACAAAAAGCTGTTAATACTAGTGGGGTTCCTGCCGGATCTGTTGAGACTTTGTAAGAAGGATTTAAACCTAGTGGAGTCTCAGATATTCAAGGATGAGAAATCAAATCCATTCTTAATTAGAATTGATACTCAAATCATCAAAATCTTGACGATCTTGTTATCAAACATAAAGTTGATCCAGATCTATTGGAAAAAGTCAAAAGACAGTTTCATGATGGCCAAATGGTGTATAACTCATTCCTGTGCTCTAGTCTCAAAGCAAGAAGTTTCAAAAGGGTTGTTGACTGCCAATTTACAACTGCTGAAGGATCATAAACTGCATCAGTATCTCAACCTCAAAACACAGGAAGAGATACTTTTTGCCCTGCTAAACATGAAGTTCTACAATTCTGCCTCATTGCTGGTGGAAAAACTATACACCTTAAAATCGCTCATAACTAATCACACTTCGATGATGGAGAAAAATGCGAATTCTTGGGTCGGATTCTTATTCAGTGCTATTTGTGATTTTGACAGTGCCTCTTTTCAGAAAGTACAAACAGTTGCATCATTATCTTTACTGGAAGCTTCAAAGCTCTTTTTAACCTCGAAGTCGGTGAATTTTGAAATCAGAGCTATATTGAATAACCCTATTGACAAATTTTTAATTACACAACAGGAATCTTTGACTTCAGAGAGTTCCACACAGTCCAACGTATCTGAAACCACCTTAAACTATTTATCAGATAGACTGCTAGAGCAAATCGCATTAGACAATGTGAAATGCGCGATGGATATATGGTTGGGTGTCACTCTGCTGCTGTTGAACGATGCTACATACTTGAGAAGTTTTAATCTGCATGACTCTAAATGGCTGACTATAATTGAAGCTTGTTTTCATAGGAAAGACGATGAATCGAAGTTTATTGGGATCAAATGCTGGAGGGTGCTTATCTATACATTATCAAAAGACATCGATATGAATGACGATCAGGAATGTGACTTGAACTTAGCCTTGATGTTCAAGATTTTCAAGTATAAAGATGTTTTCCCTCCAACCTCTAACTATTTAACCGCATTGATCAACACTTTCATGCAAATAATCTACGCAATTTCAAATAACAGCAACAACCATAAGAGCTTGGGAAAATTCTGGAATCCCTATATACTTCAGCATTTACAAACTTTTTTCAACATCGATTCCTCCTCAGCAACACCTGAGAAATTCAAAATGGGCATCAAGCTGTTCAACCATTTGTTATCACAGCAACCTAAAGTCAATCGCTTGAACTACTATCTTGTTAGGGTTCTTTCCGTCGATAATCTTAACCTGAATGAACTGGAATCTTTCCCCTCTGATACCATATTTCAGAACTTTGAGTCAATCTTCAATTTTTATTTAACTAATATTTTCAACAACAATCAGGTCTCAATGAAAAATAAAATCACAGTTTTATCAACTCTATTGAATTCTCTAAGAACAATTATGGACAAGGATTTGAACCCTAACGACCTCAAGAAAATGTTCCAGATTATTGATACAGTGAGTGGTTTCATGCCCGATTATTTTAATCAATTATCAAAACTAAAAGAATACGAAAAGCTCGAATATATCACAAGAATAATAGTACTTATCAGAAACACAATGGGGTACAGAGTATTTTATAAGCAACTGAAGGACACAGATCTCGTTGTCCTTAATGACAATTCTATCTATGTTGAGATTGTCAGAATTTCTATATTGCATAAAGTAAGAATCTCTGAAGTTCTGAAAACTATTGTGCAAAATACCAAACTTTTCCAATACAAGATTTTTGAATCCTTGGTTTACAAAATAGATAACAAAGCTGTTTTGAATTATATTTCAAATAATTTAGAATCAAAAATTCTGGAAAAGAACTTGCCTTCGAGCGATATTCAAGCCATTTCAAAAATCATTATGAAGCTGAGTAAAAGCGCTGGGCTCCTGAAAAATTATTTGGCCTTTATCGTTAAGCACAATCAAAACCTCGCCGCTCAGCTTTTTGGAGAATTGAAAATACATACTTGGCAAATTGATGATGTGATTAAAGTTTCTGAATTGATTAGTTCGAATAATAACTATAATTTTTTATCTGCCGCATTATCGAAGGAGCTGATATTGATGGAGAAGGACGCTCCAACTATTTTAGAGCTACTCGAAAAATTGATGAGTGCTGACCAGTTCAAACAGTTGAGTTGTTTGAAGGAAAGAATCTATTATCATGTCATGGATCCGAACTCAACACATTCGAATCACGATCATGGTGAGTTACTTCTGTTTTTCCAAAAGTATCTCCAGTACTCACAGGAGTCAAATACAAACCATCTTGACATCTTCATAAGTCATGGTTTGGAGCTTTGTATTGCTATTGACGCTCATAGATCTAGTTCCTTGGATATCACAAGAACTCGTAACGTTTTGAACGCTTTAGTTGAATTTATTGAGACAGCGGATAGCTCCATAATTGAAAAATCGAGACTTTTGTTTTCTGAAAAAGAGAAACAAATCCAGTGTATCTTGAATCAGGAGAGTAACCCCGTTGAAAAAGTTAATACTTCCAAACAGATAGCTGGCTCAGAGGTAGCTGATCAAAATTCTAGTGATGTTGAGGATGTTTTCGAGGATGCTATGGATCATGATACTCCAACTATTCAAGAGGAATCTATCTATAATTATGATGTGACAACAAGTGATACAGGTACTGGAGGTGCGACCGGTGATCCTAGAGAACTCAATAAAAAGACTACGAGAAAAGAGTCTAAGAATAATAATCAAGGTAACACTTCGACTAATCCACCACTGATACCAGTCAATAGCCGCAGATATCAATTCAGTATTGATGAACAACCTGAGCTTGGCACCGCAAATCAATCGGATGTCGTGAATCACAAGCTTTCTTCAGATTGTATTTCTAGGCTGCATACTGGTGAAGAACAAACTGAAATAATATTAAAATTAGAGACGCTTGAGTCACAGGTGAACATTACCGATCGCCCTTCTAAAGCTACAAAGTCTACTCAAATGAATGACACATTGTCTGGGCCACCCAACGCACCATTGGATTTGAAGCGAGAGAATAATATCGATGATTCCCAACACTCCACGGGATCTGCAAATATTAGCGCAGCAACTAGCCCCCTGCGTACATCTCAAACATCGTTTGAAGATGTAGAGTTGAAAAGAAAAGCGCTTGATTCTGAACCGGTCACTATTCAAGGAAGAGTTGTCTTAAAGGATACATCCAATGTGGTTAACGATTCGAAAACCATTGAAGTGAAAGAGTCAATCACAGAAGGTTTTGAAGAGAACGGTAACTTCACGCAAAGTTCTCAAGCATCTCAGTCTGCAGATTTAGGCGAGAGTCTATCTGATCAATTGATAGAATCACAATCAGGTGGTGACAGTGGTGAGGCTGAGAATGAAGATGTATTTTATGAAGGAAGTGATGATGGTGCTATTGATCTCAAGAAAAATACATCGAAGGACTTTGCTGACCAGAATAAAGATATTGGTATTTATGAGTGTTATTCTGAAGATCATGACAGTGAAGGGTTAGGGCTGATTAACGTTGCAGAGATTGATTCGAGTCCAATGAAGTACTGTAAAAATAGTAAAATGAAAAGTAGGCTTTTCACTCCGAGTTTAAACAGAAGCAGATTTATGAGAAAAAGTCGTTCAAGTGTTGTTATACCTGAAAGTGTTGTTTCTGATGATGAAGAAGACGCTATAGAGGAGATTGATGATAGCGAATTTACCAAAAGTTTTACATCACCAAATGGGTCACAGAAGAGAAGCGCCCCCGTTTTTGATGATGACAGTTATAGGTTCAATCCAAAAAGATTGCACTTGGACATGTCATCGCGATCAAACCCGATTGATCAAGTCGCGAGATTTTTCAATGAATTTGATGACGATGAAATTTCAAAGTTCACCAACAAACAAGTTTATGAAATCGAAACGCAGCTATTAGCATTTATGACTAGGGTGAGAAAAGTAACGAGATAACTTTTTTGTATATTATTAGCATATCCAAATGATTACGAAAAACCACCTACATATCAAACCTGACAAGTGTATTTATGAGCTCTGCACCAAATTTGACACTATCTACAAACCTTACTTTATTGTCAAATTGTTGCTCGAGCTTTGATTCGAGTCCCGAAAGACCTGCACAACCCAGTAGCACAATCTTGGAGTCATTCTCTTCAACGCAGATCTTTGCACGCTCAACCAGTTTTTTGAAATTTTTAGGATCATTCAAGTCCAATACGTTTATGTTGGCTGCAACAGTCCCAGTGAATAGTGGGATATCAGTGTTGCCAAAGAAATCCTTCACCGATGAGTCAAGTAGTTTCTCCCAGGAGGTTGTGGATGTCAGTATTCCAAATTTACTTGGCGATTGGGTCAAGGCATAAGAAATGGAGGCTTGAAATATGCCAATAATTGGCTTATCAGTGACTTCACGAAGCATGTAAATAAGTGGATGATCAGAGTAGCAGCAAATAAGAGCCCCAGAGTACTCACCGCTGCCGATAAGAGTCTTCAACTCAGGAAAGCATGCTTCTGCTGACTGGTGAGATGTTTCGGGTCCGTCGATCTCTTTAGGAGCAGTTTTTGGTCCAGTGTAGAACTGGAAACTGCTCCCCGGAGGTGCCCGCAGAAGTTGTTCTAAGTTGTCTGTGACCGACTGTGAAGAGTTGGGATTAACAATCAGTAAGCTCATAATCTATGCCCTTTTTTTTCCGAGGAGAGTAAGCGTTTTCAGATAAGAATAGTTCAGGCTGCTCGAATCTTTGAAGTAGCTACCGTTCGAACTAAGAGAGGTCTTGGAGTGAAAGCTTGAAGTGATGCGATTTGATAAGGGACGCAGTTTGATAATGAGGCAATTGGTATCAACAGGAACTATATGTACTTTCCCAGTTACAGAGATAGAATACAGAGGAGGGAGAAGGTGGCTTAATGCTTCGTGGAACCTCCATTATCATCTACAGTTTCATAGAACACTGAAACTCCGTGTAGTATTAAGTTTGTAGAGCTCTCCAAGCTCAAATCAACCTCAACCTTACGTTTAATAACCACTCAGAAGTCGCGATAAAAGAAATGGCACTGACTGAAATGGCAGATCACGATTTTGAAAGGAGGAGAACAGAAAGGAACCAGTAGACAGAGGAGAGAGAGCGTAAATCTGCGAAATAGGAGATAGGGAGTGATACAGGCGGTGTAAGATTCGAAAAACTAGTTTATGGAAAATAGCGTTTTGTTTTTGTCGTCTCTACAACTTACTGAGGATCCATTGTGAACACGCCGTGCTCTACTCATGTTCTATGAGTTGGTTGGTGATATAAGCTATAGAGCCGCAGATTGAAATACGAACCTATGTCCACACAACAGGTCCACCACATATTCCCTGCCAGCGACGATGCGAGCAGCAACAGCAGTACAGACGAAGAATTTTCAGAACTCCTTTGGAAAGATCCCACTATTTTGAGTGACGAGGGCACAGATGGAGGGAGACATTTTGTTGACAAGCTGCTGGAGAAGCTGTTGACACACGCCCTCCCGCCAATATCACAATCGGACGAGGTGAAGAAGCTTGCGTCCAGAATGGATGACCCGCTTCGTAAGAACCAGCAGGCTCTGTCAATGCGTCAGCTTGCAAGCACTGCTAACAGCTTAACTGTACGCCTTAGCAGCATCTTCGCTGCTCAGTTCGCCTTTCTGCGTGTCTTACGATGGAGCAACCCTCCTCAGACGGTGTGTGTACTACTGTTCTACACACTGGCAGTAAGTAAGCCAGTCTTCTTGATGCTACTGCCGCTGCTTATTTTGTGCTATTGTGCCCTCGTGCCTGGCTACCTCTACCGTCACCCCATTGAGAAGGTGCGTCTGGCACGCGTGCGGGATCGTGGCGAGTCTTTGCTTGTGCGATTCACTAGGGTAAAGGATGCTGCTGTAGCTTTGCGACTGGAGGAGGAAACAATACGGGAAGAAGAAGAAACGTCTGTTAGAATCCCTGATGTCAATGAGGCCATCGATGCAAATGTGAAAATGATCAAGAAGAACATGGAGTTTATTTTGAACTTGAGAGACTTACAAAACTCGTTGGGCAAAATAGTGAAGATACTGGATAGCGCTGAGAAGTTTTGGTATTGCACTGCTGGGTTCAAAGATGAAAGGTCTTCAACCTCGATGTTTTTTGCCGTTTTCTTATCGATGATTGTGCTTATCCTGATAGGACCGTATATTCCATGGAGATTGCTGCTCTTGGTCATAGGCTGGGGAAGTATAATCTCAATGCATCCGAATATCATGCCAGTGATTCAAGAATTCGGCCAGTCAATGCGTCTACAAAGACAAGAGTTGGACAAACTGATGAAAGAATCAGAAAGAAAAGATATAGTAATCGACGAACCTCCACAGGTGGAGCAAGTTGAGATTTTTGAGATTTTCAGAAAGAGTATTTCTAGTTCTTTTGAATTCTTTTGCTTTGCAAACACTCCTTTTGACGAAACAGATGATTCGAGAAAGGCTAATAAACCTCCACCAAGTGTTCCTAAAGTTGAACAAATTAACCCTCCAAAGGGGTGGAAATTCGAAAAAACTGGTTGGATGATTGATTACAACGCATCAGAATGGTGCGCAGCGAAAGATTTGTTACTTGACAGTGCTCATTATATTGATGCAAATGATGAATTCTACATTGATGGCCAGTTCAAAAGAAGAAGGCTGTACAGAAACGTACTTCGCTATTCAAGACCAGCCAGAAAGCCAGCACACATGTTATGACCGTATAGGCACTTCTGCGCTCTATCAGTGAAGCTGCTACCATTAATGGTTTTATCGCGATCATCAGCAAATGATGCCATAACTAGCAACTCCACAGGATGAGGCATCTCATGATGGTCGATTTCACCTTCCGTCGACTGCATATAGCTAAGTCGCAACAGTACGAATAGATCATTTTGGAAATATAGAGTGATATGGCCTACTTACGAAATTTAATAATCGCAGGAAGTAGCAGGGATTTCACTTAAGGATGCCTCCCATTATTTAGGGTGGAACAGCTGAGAGTTATTGCTGCTGTATAAAGACCGCAGGATTCTTGATATGACCGGGGATGCATATAATTCAAAAGCACCCTGTCTTATTGGTTTCCAAGGAGCTGTTCAAAGTACTATTACGAATCAAGACAGTTTTTTTTAGTATACACCGACTTTTGAGTCTTGAGCAAAAGAAGATAGGATTCTACGCGATGGTTCGTAGTATTTCCTATGCAAATGTTATAATTTACGATCTAAATAATCGTGAGAACTCTGAATGTTCACCTATTGAATATATAGGTTCATTGATTGAGGAGTAGATCCTTTGTCTTGACTTTTACTTCCACTATTGTTTTGGGTATCGAAACCACATCCGATCCTGATAAACATACCATATAGTGCCTAACAGCTATAGTACGCGAATAAAGGTTCACGATATCTAAATCAGCTCTTCTGTACCAGGCATCCCCTCGAATAATCTCCCGTAGCACAATGATTTCAAGTTTGTGAAATGATTGTAGGGATCGTGAGAGTCTAATTCTTTGCCACATAAGTAACAAAACATACAAGAGCAAACGGAGCACCTCATCTTGTTGCAGCCATCTGATTTCGTTATTACCGTCTGGCACTTGGGGCATTTGATCAGGTTATCATCATTTTCCACAACCTCATCAAAAATTCTATCGGCAACATATTGATCTACAGCAATCCGTAATGAGTTTCGTCCATAAATCTGAAGGTATTTCTCTCTTATTATGGTTGAAGTACTCTCATCGCTCATCTGTTGCAAAACACGTGAAGGAATTGTGTTAAGTTTCAACCCACAGTAATTTGTCGTGCCATGCCAGCTATGATTACAGTCGAAGCAATAAGCTAATTTGCAAGCATGGCAAATCATTAGTTTATTATCAACATCAACTCTGAACAGCCACGTATTGCATCTGGGGCATTTTGAGCAGGAAAAAGGGTAGTAACTTGAGAAAATTTCAAAGTTCTTGTTATTAAGCATCAGTGAGAACTTCTTTGCGAAATCCTCGTCTAATAATTCGGTGATTACCTGCAGACTAAATTTTTCTTTGAAGACCAGCTCCTTTAACTCGAGTGGGGACTTTCTCTGGAGATTTTTCAGAGCTATTGCTGGACAGTTTGGACACTGCAACTTTGAAACGTCTAAATTAGTCGTCATGATAATGTATTGTTTCAAGCAGTCCTCACAAAACTTGTGGTCACACTCTAATAGAACTCCTTGAGAACCATTTTTATCTTCTAGGCATATCGAACACTTGAATCTTTCCTTCCTGAAATTCGCTATTCTCAATCTTTTGTTCATTTCCATCAGTTTATTGTACTCTTCTTCATCGTCAACTTCAATATGGAATATCTCAACCTCGTACTTCTCCATTATCCCGTTGGCCAAAAAGTCACATACGTTGAACATCAGCATCTCTTCGAGGGATTCATCTATTATTCGGCCAATTTCTTGGCTGATTACTTCAAGCAGTTCTGCTCGTACCCAAGATGATTTTATCATAAATCCAGTCTTCTGCAATGGCATCTCCATTTCGAACAATATGGGATCGAAGTAGGTACAGCTGAAATCTCTGTTCTTGAATCTAATTGGGAGTGATCTGCGGGGTCCTATCTCAACTTCCATAATCAACTTCCCATCGACAAGTCTAAGCTCCGGGTATATTGACTGGAGAGCCTCGATCTCACTATTGAATTTGAAATCGAAGGTGTCGCTATCCGTCATATCATTTGAGTCCTCTCTGAAAGCAGGAAACAGTTATACTGGCCAGCATCAACAGTGCGGATTCCATGCATCAATAAACTCCTACTAATGTCCTACAGTTAAGTTGCATAGGCAAAGAGAGTATCAAATACTCATCTGAAAGCATGTGATTATTAAGCAGTTATAACCCGGATGGAGTATTCTTGAAGGCTAGTAAAACTTTTAAAAAAGCTGGTTACTGTGTTCAATTCTGGTGCCTCTTTATGAGGACCATATCTTCTGTATAGCATATTTCCTGTTTCTGGGAGGCATACTATTGGTTATCCCTCATCAAACAAGCCGACCCACAACACCAGTAGCTAGTTCGTCCCTTGCTGAATCTCAGTAACGTTGAGTTCTTGATAACACGTGCTTTAATGGCAGACTGTCTAAGTGAAAGAAAAATAGAACACGACAGTTCAAAAAGTGATCGATGCTGATGAAGATCAACTTTCAAAGCTATCAAGAATGGCGGGGCTTCGTTCTTTTGATGCATTCCGTATGTATTTTGGCAGTGTTGTGGATGTATATGATGAGGAGACACTAACATATTTCTTTGCAGCCAAAGTTGCATCTACTCATACGGTGAGGTCTGAAAGGGGTGGTCTTTCTACTGTTTTAACTACGCTATTGCTTTTGTTTATGTCATGGACAGAGTTTGGGCAGTATTTTGGGGGCACTGTTGACCATCAATTCACAGTTGATAAACACATTTCTCAGAATCTAGAGATAAATTTGGATATCATTGTGGCGATGCCATGTAACTTCATTCACACAAATGTTCATGATGTCACAGAAGATCGGTTCTTAGCCGGTGAACTTCTGAAATATGAAGGCTTCCCCTGGTATATCCCATCACATTATGTTGTTGATGACACTCCCTCAGTTGAGACACCCGATATCGACCAAATCATCAGCGAAGGCATGATTGCCGATTTTAGAAACCGTCCAGACAACAAAAACTCCGCAGCACCAGCGTGCCATATTTATGGTCGGATTCCAGTCAATAAAGTCAATGGGGACTTCCACATTACTGCAAAGGGATACGGCTATAGAGATCCAAGAGCTCACGTTGATGTCCAGTCTTTGAATTTCAGTCATGTAATAAGTGAACTTTCATTTGGTCAATTCTATCCTTATATCCATAATCCATTAGATGAGACTGCGCAAATAGCAACTGAGAATTTAGAAGCATATCAGTACTTTTTGTCCATTGTGCCAACCACTTATAAGAAACTAGGAGTTGACATAGAAACCAATCAGTACTCAATGTCATTACAGAAGAAGGTGTATTCGAAAGAAAATAAAGGGGTTCCTGGGATTTTTTTCAAATACGACTTTGAAGCGATTTCGCTAATTGTGGAGGATAAAAGAATTGCGTTCAGTTCATTCATGGTCAGACTTGCAACTATCTATGGGGGCATTATAATATGCGCGCAGTTTGGATACAGAATCTTAGACAAGCTATTGATTCTAATCTTTGGTAAAAGATACGCGTCGAGAGGTGAAGAGAAAAGCTCATCTTTACTGGATGAAGATAATGATGATGAATGAAGTTTTCTTCCAATGAAAAAAAGAAAGAAAAAAAAGATTATAAAAGTTGTCTAGCACTTATTTCTTGTTTGTTTTTCTATAGATTAATTAATACACAAATATATCAACTATATTGAATGATAAGCAACTAAATTTGGATATGCCCAACATTTGTAGCCGATTTGATTAGCCATGAAACATAATCCTTCCGTTTCGATCCCGTCAAACCCTTCTCTCTCCCATTTGGTCCCGATAATGTATAATGGAGGATGGATCGCCCCTTGCTTATATATGATTGACTTGACAAATAATAAAGCGCCTCCAACTGACTTGAGCTCATAGCTTGCATCCTGCGAGGAGTCTATTCCATATTTCTCAGGGGCCGTTGCCAAGTCGTATAAGTGAATTGAATTTGGGCCAGGCTGAGGCTCAAATACAAACTTTGGGTCGTCATCGAGCTTTGCTTCTTCCTCAGAATTTGGGATTCTTCTATCACCGGCCCAGGCATTCAAATCGTAGTCAAAGTGCATTCCTCCGGGGATTTTAATGTCAACTCTTGTTGTGGCAATGTCTTTGTCGTCTCGTATGAACTTATTCAGAAATCCTTGAGGTGGCAATTCCAATATATCGTTATCTAGCGAAAGCGAATACTTCTCATTCTTAATACCAAAACCAATGAGAAAGTTTCTCAATCTGGCCAATATTCTTCTTCTCTTCTTTTGAAACTGTGGTTCGTGTCTTGCATCTCTTCCAATTTTAAACTCCTTCTCGATGAAATTTGCATTCATAATAGTGATCTTGGAGAATGCTTCTCTCAAGACGCTGCCATCATTTTGCTGCTCCAGGTTTGCGTAGTACTCTTCCAAATACTGAGAAATCTCCTCAAACTGAGCTCGTTTGCTTATCAAGAAGGAAAGAGAGGTTCGGTAGTGTGGTATGTCTTCGATAGTGGCAATCATGTTTATAAAGTCTTTGTAAGTACGCTCAGGCGTACCGAAGCTAGCTGTGAATGACGAGAGCACAACGAGTTCGTTCTGGTCACCATCAATTGTAAGTACGTCAGCAGCATCCTGTCCTTCAATGGCCTCGGGAGCTTCCTCTTTGTACCTCAAGGTCCATGTCCTTACTGCGAACGCGGGCTCTGTGTCCACAAAATTCTCCCGCTGCACATGAACACCCCTCTGCTTCTCCACAAGCCTCTTGAGCGCAGCATTTTCTTCCTCAAGCCTGTGAGATCTTTCTGCTGTCTCTTTTGTTGCTGTTTCGAACTGGCGCTGCTTGGAAGCAAGTTCGTCGCGCTCGACGCGTAGCTCCTGTTCGAGCCTAGTGTTGAGCAAGTCGTTCACCTGTGCTTCAATTCTGTGCTGGAGAATAGTCTCCTCAGCATTGTTGTCCACTACCCGCAGGGTCCCCTGTTGGAACAGGTGATTCTCTCCATTGGTAGCCTTCTTGTTCAGCGACTCGAGATAATGAGAGAGATCGTCTAGCGTGTACTGGTGTTTTTTAGCAAGGGATATTAAAGCAAACAAAAGAATCACAGCACAGATCCCTAACTGGATTGCCCTCTTCAGGCTGAACATCGGTCCGTTCGCTGGTGGGTTGGCCTTTTATTTTATTTTTGTCCTTAAGGTGCTATGACGTCCGAGGTCTTTGACAGGTGTCTATAATAATAAGGAATAACGAGAGTGTGAGAAAGAACGTCAATGTAGCTGTGTAAAAGTCTTGCGATAAAACAGAGCTGTGAAACTAAGAGCAAAGATGTCAAATAGATTAAATACTGCGTAGCTGGACATAACCTTTGCACAAGGACGACCCAATTCGAATTTCCAATGCGTGCATAGAGCTACCTGTGTTTTATTCCTAGTGCGTGTTTTTCTCGCTTCTCTCAAGAGCACGTTTCTAATATTAAATCCTCAAACTCGATATCAGACACGTGAAGCTACAAGAGATGCGCATGGCTACGACCAGCCACATGAAGGGACATCAATCGTATCTTACTATAAACCAAAAAGCCAAAAAAACAAAAAAAAAAATAACACATACATTGAGTAGACCAATCGACTAATGCTAAATTGTAAATTGTAAATTGTATAATGCTTCCTGCCCACCACAGAGACCCTCTCTCCGCAAGCCGTCAGCCACCAGTTTTGTTAGAGGGCATACTGCTGCGAAACTTCTCAGTTCACCTCTTCGTCGATGTGGTAGGCAACGAGGTTAGGCATACCCCAACACTCGTACCCTATAGTTTTTGCCTGGTAGCATAGACCTTCGGTTTCGATGCCATCGTATCCTTCCAATCTGCCCCATTTCGCGCCTATCAAGTAGAATGGAGGGAATACCACACCCTGCTTGAAGATCTCGCTTTTGACCCACAAGATAGCACCTCCGACAGAGTCGAGTTTCGCAAGGTACTCTCTATCTGTGCTTTCACGGGCCAAGTCGTGCATGTGTTTAGCTCCGTTAGGTCTAGGGATGAACACAAAGTCCTCGTCACCGGAGTCGAGTTTCAAATCCTCTTCAGAGGTGGGCTCTACTCTTGCTCCCACCCATGAGTTGAAATCATAGTTCTCAATGAACTCGCCTTTGGCGATCCGCGGTACCACTATGTCCTTCTTCGAGTTCCTGAAGATGTGGACGGTATCGGGAGGCACAGAGATCATATCACTGTCGAGGAAAAACGTATACGTCTCCTCCCTGAGCGCTTCCGACACCAAAAAGTTTCTTGACCTAGAGATAGCGCGGCGACGCTCCTTTTGAACAGCATCGCTGTGTCTTTGGGTCCTGTCGAAGAAACTTTTCTTCTCTAGGAAAGGTGCATAAATCAACACCGTTTTTGAAAATATTATCTCGTCTTGTGACTCGACAAACTTCACAACTTTGTCAAACTCCTCCTGAACCCCAAACAACAATCCAAGTGTACTTCTTTTATGGTCAACGTCTAGACTTAGCAACAGTTTCATGAAATCTTCAAACTTCCGATTTGGTCCGTAGGATTCAGAATGCCCAATAACACTCAAAAATATTAGGTCGTTCTCGTCTGTTTTCAGATTCGTTGTGTCGTATGTAACCTTGTAATACTCAGGAGAGGCCTTGACAAAGTAATTCTTCAGTAATCTAGCCGTATCCTTGTCATCTTTTAGTCGATCTTTCAGCCGTTGTATCTCAAATTGCGCATTTCTGTTCTCCTCGCTCAATCGATCTTGTTCCCGTAGCAAGCTTTCCTTCTTTTTCGTTTCCTTCGTTTCAAAATCCTGCTGTTCTAGCCTCAATCTCAATATCTGCTCTCTTTTGATCTCCAACTCGCTCTTCTGTTCCAGCAGTTTCTCCTCAAGCTCGGGCAGTAGTTGCAAACTCTTCAGGTTCTGTGAAAGCGTCTGAATCAGGCTGAAGAATATCTGGACCGCAAATATGATAGCAAAGAAGGAAACAACCAATAGGATTATTCTATGGAGTTTCTTGCTTGGGGCCATTGTGTTGTAGATAGATGGTCCTCAGTCAACCTTAGCGCAAAAAAAAAAAAAACACAAAAACAAGCTCGCCTGTGTACGCTAACTATACTTCCCTAAACCCTGGGTGCTCTCAATGCTCAAAATAATCCTACACAGTATCAATAGCTATTTACCATGCCAACCTCGCTCCGTTGTTGCCCTTGTGTACAAATCCGTTCTCATCTCTCTCAAGAGCTACATTCTAATTTCAGCGCAGAGAAGTGTGTCTGGATCGTCAATGGAGTTATTGACACTCCGAGAATATGGCAGAATGGGCAGTTGCAAGAGAGCTTGCATGTATAAGATCAGTAGGAGGGGGAGGGGGGGGGGAGAGGGAAAGGGAGGTCTACCAAGTGTAGCGCACACATATCATCCTAGGACATGAGAAGTCGGTTAGGCTAGTGAGTGAGGGGGGACTCAGCCATCCGACGATAAAGTCTAAAGCTACACATTGTAAAAATGCTGCAGAAAGCATTACAGTATGTAGTGCAGCTTACCTATAAAAAGAATAAAAATACGAATAATAATACTAATAATAACTCAAAACAACCAACCAAGCGCCGTATCATAAAACCATTTAGCATCTTTGCGCTTATTCTTCATTTCTCCCTTTCTCTGCAGCTCTTCGAGCTTACATTTTTCTTCGTCGTCATCAACGAAATGTTTCAAAGACACTAGATCGACATCTTGCGGTCTATGCGTTTTGGTCTTTTTGATGATTTTATGGCCAAAGTATGCAATGACATAGACTGGGATCCCAATATATCCAGTTATAAAGTTCTTGTAATCGAATCCATTGATGAAGACAGTGAAGTTTTTCACAAATACAATCAAAACACAGAAAAACAAAGCAATCCAAGGTCCATATGGCTGTAGTGGTGCTTGATATGCAAATGTCGATTTGGAGATTCCCTGGCTTTTCAGGGCTCTGGTGAAAGAAATATAGGTTATCAACACAGAGACCCAAGTCAGTAGCCCAAAGATGGAAACAACGTTAACGAAATATGAAAAGATTTTGGAAGAAGACGATGATACACTCATATAGGCTAAACAACAGAAGGCAACACAAACAGTCATGGCATAGTATGGTATACCGTACTTGTTAGTTTTGGCAAATATTTTTGGTGCTGATCCATTACATGCCAAGCCATAAAGAGTTCTTGATCCGACGTATAGATCAGAGTTTGCTGCAGATAATATGAAGATCAAAATACAAGCATTCACAACATGGTCTAGTCCTCCGATCTTAGCGTTCTTGATCGCGACGACAAATGGTGACGCATTTGCAGACGTGCTGGCTTTGGTGGCTGAAATCAGCAGGGGATCATTATAAGGAACACACATTCCTAATAAGAATGTGGACAAAACATAGAAGCACACTATTCTATAGAGTGTTAATCGAATCGCTCTTGGAACGTTCCGACGAGGATTTTGGGCCTCTGCAACCGTTATACCAACCAATTCAGTTCCCAAATATGCGAATACCGATGTTACCAACACGTTGACAAAGGCGACAAACTTCCCAACGCTCACATCATCAATCCCCGTGTATTTTTTGAATGCACCAGGGTTTTTCCAATATCTGAAACCTAGTCTTTCATGTGTTGGTCCACCTCCAAGCATCAAGACAAACAACAAGATTATCAGCCCAAGAACTATAAGAACTTTAAGAGAACTTAGCCAAAATTCAAACTCTCCAAATATCTTGACTCCAAAAATATTGATAATTATAATGACGATTAATATGATCGTTATCCAAACTCCCGGATTCACAGTGTCTCTAGAGATCCAATACTGTATAACTAGAGCACCAGCAACAATCTGATTAGGTGTTACAATGAAGTATTTGAATAAATAGCAGTATCCAACAGCAAATCCAAGAGAAGGATCACAGTATCGTGCAGCATACCCTGAAAATCCGTCGGCAAGAGGAATGTAAGTTGCGAGCTCTCCTATGCAGCACATAACCATATAGACTAAGAACCCAACGAATGAGTATCCAATCAGAACAGATGCAGGTCCAGAACTACTCAGCGCTGACCCTGTTCCAATAAGCAAACCGGTACCCAGAGAACCCCCAATTGCAATCATACTAACGTGTCTAGCTTGGAGGTTCTTTTTGAGCTTGAAACCTTCTTGAATGGCAATGACATCAGACTCATCGATAGTCTCGAGCACGTACTCATTGGTAAGAGCTCGTCCTTTCTCAAGCTCTGTCGAGGCGAATGAGGACTTGTGTTCAGAGGACATGACTGCTTGAAGTATACATAGTGATTACGCGTAGATCTCGAGAGGATGTGTTTTGATTATATAGAGTTAGCACAAGTTGGACTTATCATGAGTGTGACCTTCACACGGCTACATTCTGGGCCCTGCAGAATAGCCTTGCGGAGATCTGACAGGATACCTCTAAATTGGGAAATCTAGTAATCACTCCCAAGCAGCAAGTTACAGTTTCAGACGTAACCTACTATGAATTCCCTGTGTGAATAATGGCAGCTCTTATCAGATTTACCATCTACTATCGATGTAGAGTTCTAAAGTGTTATCTGTTTTTGAAGGCATCCAGTTATATTTCTCATCTCTTTTTTTGCTAAGACTTTTGAAGTGGTGCCGTATGAAAAAGAAAAGAACTTCATCAAAGGCTGAAAAAAAAAGGTGGAAATAACTACGGACCGGTTAGTAACAAGTATATTTATTTAACTAGAATAAGTCGAGAAGATCATTGGATACTCCATTAGCAGTAGTATTGGTGGAGTTCTGTTTACTTCTGTTTACTTCTGTCGGTAATGTTGATGATGATGTTATTGGTGTTGGCTGGATGCTTGATGAGCTAAATAGATCATTCAGCTCATCCAGGATATTGAAGGTTTCTTGTTTATTACTGTCTTGGCCTGATTCTTCATCGTCGAAATCTAGCAGGGCTTCATCGTTATGAACAGTCAGCTGAATATCTTTGATCTTTTTGATCTGTGTGTTCTTGTTGAATTTTGAGATGCCTGTTGTGTAAAACACTGAGTTCAAGGTTGATAACTCTTTCAACAAAAACTCCAATAGATCAGGCTGAAATGTAGTGATTGTGTTATTAATTCTATCTAATTTAGTCAAGATGATCTTTTGCTGCTCTTTTGAATCATCTAGAGATAGTATTCTCCAGTATAGATAGATCTGATCCCTAATTTCGATATTTTCAACGTTGTCAACGCTATTGAAAATTTTCGCCAGTAAATCTTTCAAATCTCCTCTTTTAACGTTGATTCTAACTAAAGAGTAAACCAAAGCCGATTGGATCTGCGAGTCTAATTCATTGAATCCATCCACGTATTCCCTTAATTTGTTATCGAATCCTTCAACCTGGAACTCTCCCAATACCCAAATGAAACTTGCGATCGATTCGGATTCTGTCAATTTATCATGACTTTGTACAATCGTTGGTATGACGGTTGAAGAATTTTCTGGATGTGCTCTTAGCAGGTCTTTCAATGCGACAATAACTTCATTGTATAGTTCTCTTTCATTTATCAATCCAATCAAGTAGTCAGTTGATTTCTTACTAAACTTTGGTAATTTGATACCGATCTGACCAATTGCTTTGATTGATCTTTTAACAAAGTCAATGTCGAATTCAAATCCATACTCTTTCAATTCGTTTAAGATTAGATTTGCATTAGAATCCACCGCTAATCTCACAATAATTTCAATCTTTTCCAGTTTCAAATACAGAGGGTCATTGTATCTAACAAAAAACACTTTGAAATAATTGGTTAAAATATCTGGATACTTTTCTATGATTATTCTGATATTTCTTAATGCAACGTATTGCACTTCAGCTGGAGTAGAAACCAGCGACACTAGTGGTGCAGATAGTTTTTTCAGTAGTTGCTCATACTCTTCGTTATTCTGTGTCTTGATCTTGTTTATATTATGGAGAATAACTTTAATGGAAGATAAAACAACTGATGGATTAGAATGTTGTAATTGAGGTACAACTCTTTCTATGATATGGCTTGATTCTTCAAGATCCTTAGACTCATAATTGGACAATTCAGTCAAAATAGCAATTCTTCCCCATTCAGTACATTCATTCAATGCTATCAAGAATCTTGAAAGTAAATCAGGTGTAACTCTCAAAACTTCTAAACCTGGATCTGATTCATGAATTTCTGATAATGCGCTAATCGAATTTGCAACAACCATCGGATTAGAATCTTCGACTAGCAACTTCAACTTATCTAAAAATCCATTTTCGACGCAAATGGTTTTATTCAATTCGAATAACTTAGCGACGCAAATAGCTGCAGTTTTACGGACATATGGATTCTCATCATTCAGTGTACGATTCAAAGGGATTTCCATATAATCAACCATCTTGTCAACTCGAATGCATCCCATTGTTCTTATAGCCAATGCTCTTACCAGCGGGTTTGGATCTTCCGTATCTTGAACAAAGGTATTTACAGCCAATATACACAATTCTGGATTTGTTTTGGCATAATTCATAAGATACAAGTAGACCAACTTTTTCTGTTTCAAATCGTGCGTAGCAATATTTTTCAGCACATCAGGGAACAAAGCAGAGACATCTTTCCCAACAGTCATTGCAGCAATGACTTGTTTGATAGCATCTTTCCGTTCATTGGCATACTGAGATACAAGACCCGCTCTTAGCTCAAACGTTTCACCTATAAATGAGTTTATTAGGACTTGATCAAAATTGGAAAACAAATATAAGAAGCCCTACCTTTCTTGGGTGCCTGGAACAGCTTTTTGATCTTCTTCTCTATCGAAGACATTGAAGACATTTTGAGGGTAAAAAACAGGAAAAAAAACTTGAAACAAAATCACAAATCAAATAGTCCTACTAATTCTCAACAATCTTACCTCAATTCTAGTTCGAAGCTCTTGGACAATACCTAGACCTTCAACTTTTCGTAATAATCAGGTCTTCAGTTTTTTGCCGGTGTCTTCTTTCCAAAGTTTCTCCTGTTTGAAAATAAACAACAGAAGAATTCGCGAAAAGCGAAACGAATTTCCTGATATGGAACGTAGCTTAAGTTTGCGCAAATGCTCGCTCAATTGGGATGTTTTGCACTTTTCAGCTGAACGGTACTAAAAGGTTGATGACATCGATTTTTGCAACATTGAATATCATCAAGTCCGTTGTCTAGTGGAAATGCCGATTCAGTTGGGACTCACTAGAATTACTCTCCTACTATCAAAGCTTGGGAATCCGCATTTGAGATCAAACTTTATCCATATTGCTGGTACAAATGGTAAAGGTTCTATCTGCTCATACATAAGTACAGTACTATATCGATGCTTGAACGATCTCAAAGTGGGAAGATTCACTTCACCACATTTAGTGAACCGTCAGGATTCGATAAGTGTGAACAATGTTGCAATATCTGCTGCCAAATTTAATCGAACTGAGAAAAAGGTTCAAGACGTCAACAATCTTCATAACATTGGGGCTTCAGAATTCGAAATATTAACGGCTGTTGCATTTGAGATCTTCTATTCCGAGAAAGTAGACATTGCAGTGATCGAAGTTGGTTTAGGCGGAAGATTTGATGCCACCAACGTCATTGAACCCGCAATATTTGATAACCAAGGCCGAATCTCTAAACGTGGTGTCTTAGCAACCGGTATATCGAAGATTGGCTTAGATCATGAAAACATGTTGGGATCGACTTTGAGTCAAATCGCATTTCAAAAAGCTGGGATCATCAAAGCCGGGGTACCCAATGTTGTAGATGGATCTAATCATCCAGACGTTTTGAAAGTCTTCGAAGAGGTCACAAATCAGGAGAATTCACCAAATTTTCCAGTTAAATCAACCTCTGATAATATATCGACGATATTTGGCAAAATAGCTAGATCCGATTCTCCACTAAAGGGCAATTATCAATTACAAAACCTTTCAGTTTCCCTTAAGATTATAGACGTGATATTCCCGCGTTTGGAAGCCACATATCCGAGTAAGGTCAACTTCAGTATAAAAACCTTAAAGGAAGGTATCAGTCAAGTGAGCTGGCCAGGAAGATTACAGTCTCTGCAACTGTTGTACAGTAAGAACAAGCCTGTTGTACCAGTATTGTTGGATGGTGCACATAATGGCCAAGCAGCACAAGAACTTTCTGATTATCTCAGACAAGCGTATGGCGAAGAAGAAATAACATTCATCTTGGCCGTGACTAAAGGAAAGGATTCAAACCTACTTTTGAAAAGACTCATTAAACCAAAAGATCGTGTTGTTTTGACAACTTTTGGCAAAGTGGACGGTATGCCGTGGATTCAAGCTACTGATCCAGAGGACTTGAAAATGCAAGCTCTCAAGTATACTCAAGACGTAAAAATAGAAAAATCGATCCCGAAGATATTTGAAGGAGTTCACGGGAATGTTGTTATATGCGGAAGCTTGTACCTAGTAGGTGAAGTGCTTAGACTACACAGGTCAAATAGTAACATATAAAGTATGATTAATTTTTTTCAATCTTGGGTTTCTTGTGCTCCGGGATAGATGATGTACTTTCATCACCATGCCTCTTGTTTCTGCGTTCATCCTTTTTGTTCGTGTGACTTTGTTTGGAGTCTTCAATATCTACTTCATCAGCCTCTTTGTTCGCCTCATCATCTTCCTTCTTCACCTCATCATCTTCTTTCTTCACTTCATCTTCTTTCTTCACTTCTTCATCTTCTTTCTTGACTTCTTCATCCTCTTTCTTTACCTTTTTGCCTTTGAACTTAGCAAAGAAATGGCCGATGTCTTTGTGATTCACCGGTTCAATTAGATACTGTCCTTCATTACTTACCTTTCCAACATCTTTTGTAACTTCAAACCACTCGAGATCATCCTCTTGGTATTCAGTCAACGCATTTGACAGAGTATCATTCCAATCAGAGTTTTCAGTATTCAGCCATTCATTCCAGTGGTCTGTTCCTGGAGTTAAGACGACAGGCATTCTCTCATGGAGCCATCTGGTCTGTTTGGGTGCCGGCCCAGTTATTATGGCGAAGGTTTTAAGTGTTTCATCTGAATCTTTGAAATGAACTGAATCAAAAAGGCCAGCTAAAAACATGATCTTGTGGTCTTTTCTCCTCAAAAAGAACGGAATCTTGTCGACTTTTTTTGAATGCCCAACTTGAGTATGCTGCCACTCATAATAACCTTCAATAGGAATGACACATCTACCATGATTCCGTACTGAGGCCCACAAACGTGAACCATTAATTATGGACTCTTTTCTCGCATTGAATGTCTTATACTGGCTGCTAGCAGTTAGTGGGACAGTTAAATATTAAACATTTATAAGCACTCTCAACTCACTTCGCATCTTTCTTCTCCTTAGTCCAGAAAGGAATTAAACCCCAGCTCATATACTGGAGCACTGCTTCATGCTGCTTGTTGGTTCTGTAAGTAGCAGCGTAATTTGTAGGGCTTACATTGTAGGATGGTGCCTCCCTGGACTCATCACTGACCTCGTTCACGGGCAAGTCGAACTGCTCTCTCAAAGTATCGCCCAGCACTTGAGCATTCTGTACAGGTATAATGTCAATTCTGCATCTCAAGCCTGTACCCCAACAAGTTCACATACCATAGACATTGCATATCTTCCACACATTTGCACCTTTCACTGATATTCTCTCTACATTGATATCCAGAACACTTTGTGATGTTTTCTCTCAGCATCCTTTCTCTGTCATTATTGCTTTCTTGTGGATCTGTTTTGGCCCTCGGATCTAAAACTAGAGTAAACTGCAAATGAGAATAAAAGCTTTCAACTAAAAAAGGCATACAGGAGACAATCGTGCAAAATGTATGGAGTGTATGCTAGACGGAAGGTGTTACCTACTACTGTGTGGGATGCCAGTTGTAAAAACCTTCTCTCTGTGTCACGATGTACTGGCTTGAGGAGAGCTTCGCAATATCCTCGAACGAGCTTCGCAAATACAGGAAGAAGAAGCTTTGCTCGATCTTTGCTTATCACTACTGGTGTGCTGTCAGTTGCAGGACTAGCAGCCTGGTGGTTCTTGTGGCCTCACCACACATTTCCTTCTTCTGTGGCATCCATTTTACGTAAAGGATTATGGGCAGAATCAGAAAGAGGTAAATATGATTACCAAACGGCCTTGAAGTATTATTTGGAGGCACTCCAAGAGGCTGATCGTTTGGACCTGGACCCTTTGAGTGATGAATACACTGGAATTCAGTTGAAAATTGGTGAGATGTATGAGAGACTAAGCTTAAACGAAGATGCGCTAATGCTCTATTCTGAAATCTCGTCTGGCTATTTAGATGGGTTAACAACTCCAGGAAGAATTGCCAATTCAGATAGACCACACATCATCCAGAAAGACTTGAGAGTCATTCTGAAGATTGTGCAGCTGAACAAATCCAATGCAAATATGTCTAAAATGCTTTTATTGACACATTTTTTGGTTGCACAGGAAGATGTTGCGAAAAAGAGCAGTATTGCAGCAAAACTAATTAATCGAGAGATGGCTGCGTT
Organism: Liangdongia quercuum; assembly: GCA_030579675.1. NCBI lineage: Eukaryota > Fungi > Ascomycota > Saccharomycetes > Phaffomycetales > Wickerhamomycetaceae > Liangdongia > Liangdongia quercuum. Next base: position 154,784 of record JAKTRK010000015.1, on the reverse strand, counting down.
ATCTCAAGATAATGGTAACATTCAGAACGATAATTTAACTGCTACGGATATAAATTTGAGTGATAGTCCTGACACTGTGATACCATTCAAAAATAGAGAAGCTTGGGAACCATTCCGTGATGAATTGTTTAATGCGAGAGATTTATACGTTGCTCTGTGTCTTGCTACAGGGGACCTAAAGTCGGCAGTACGTGCGAAAATTGCTACTACTGAATGGATGCTAAATGCTGATTGTGATCCAGGAGAGATTTTGATGTCTCAAACAAATTTGGGTTCATTAATGTATTTACAAGCTGAAGAATTTGAAGCTAAAGAGTTTTCCTCAATCAAACGTAAACTAGCACAAGACAAAATCGATACCGCAAAAGCTCAGAAACAAAAATGTGTGGAATTGGCTTTGAAATGCTATGAGTCTGTGCTTAATTTCTCTAAACAATTACCAGCTCAACTACGCCGTGACATCAGAGTCGAGGAGTCCATCGCCTTGTCCACTTATGGTCTAGGTGTGGTTAAGCTTCATCTCGGAGAACTCGATGCTGCGAAAAACCTTCTACGAGAATCAAGATTGAGAGCAAAAGGCAGTGGATTTAGCGATTTGGTAGTTGAGGCAGAGAAGGAACTAGAGAAGGTGAATGAAGAAGCTGAAAACTTGAAAAAAGGAGGAGACTCAAAGACTGTTGAGAATCAACCAGAAATAGAGCTCGATGTTCAACTGAGTAAAAACGTGAAAAACATACCTGGGACCTCATGATCATCATAAGTTATAGTCTCTCTCCCTGATCTGGTAACTCATAGTTCTAATTTCGCATTTTTTCGCAAAGTCTCGCTGCTTTGTCGCTCTAAAACTTCCATATCTGTACATATAGTAAATGCAGAATATTTCCAGATCTGGAAATTTATTATTGTTTTTGCGTAGATGACTGTAGTTTTCGGATTTCTCTTTGAGTATTCTCCAGGTTTGACCACCAAAGTTCTTAGAAGTGAGTATCACCTTCAAGGCTCGGCAGCAAAACTGGAGGAATGCTCTTTCGAAGATCAACGCTTCTTCTGAAGGCCTCTCCCGGGTCATCTAGACATTTTTCAGTCTCCTTACGTGTACTCAAGAATCTCGCTGGAGGGAAATCGTCCTTTGATACCAGTCCTGGTGCTTCAAGTGCTTCATTCGATGAACCTCTTCACTTTGAAAAAGTCTTGAAGCCTAAAGAGAAAACAAGCCCCATAAACTATGAGAATGAAACTATTCGCAAGATTTTTGATGATGATGTTTACTGGCAAAATTTTAGCAGAAACTCCAAAACCATGTCAATATTCGGGTCTGTTCCAAAATCTGGACTGTTTCAAAACCCTTATTTGACATCACCAAGAGGTCTCAAGGAGTTTTGCGAAATCTCCATTCAAAAGGCATCAGATATTGCGGATAATCTGCTGGATGATAAATCTCCAGAAGCTTTGAAACTGTTCATCACAAATTTGGATAGACTAAGTGATACGTTATGCAGAGTTATCGATCTTGCGGAATTCATAAGAGCTGCTCATCCTGACCATTCTTACGTAGAAGCAGCTCAGGAAGTACATGAGAAAATGTTCGAGTTTATGAATGTATTAAACACAAATGTTGAGATGTATCATATCTTAAATGCCGTTTTAAATGATGAACATTTTGCATCAGAACTGTCTGAAGAAGAAATACAGGTTGGAAATATATTATTATCAGATTTCGAAAAGTCGGGAACAAACATGGAGCCCAAAACAAGGAAAAACTTCATAGAGCTATCACAAAATATTGCAGTTTCTGGTCAGCATTTTGTGAACGGCGTTGATATAGCTAAAGATGAGAGCATTGAAGTTTCTGCAAACGCTCTAGATGGCTTAGATAAACATCTCCTGAGAGATCTCAATGCTAGCCAGCCATTCTACAGAAGATCTACATATGTAATTCCATTATTGGGTGCAGTTCCATATGGTTTTTTAAGGGCATCAAAGCAAGCCCAATTAAGAAAAAGAATTTGGGTGGATCTTCATAGTGCTGGTGAGGGACAAGTTGAGCTTTTAGAAGCAATGTTAAAATTTAGGGCTTTGTTAGCCCATGTCATGGGGAAGCCAAGTTTTGCATCATATCAGTTGGAAGGTAAAATGGCAAAAGAGCCTCAATTCGTTCATAACTTCTTGAACAAATTAGGCAAAGAAACTAAGGAACTAGCAATAAAAGAACTAAAAGTATTAGCAGCCTTAAAAGCAGAAGAGCTTGGCGATCCTACTGATATAAGCGATGATGAAATCCCTGGTTATTTGAAGCCTTGGGATAAAGACTATTACTCACATCAGCATGCCTTGTTAAAAAGATCATCCAATAATGAACAGATCAGCTCTTATTTATCATTAGGTGTCGTTATGCAAGGTTTATCAAATCTGTTGAACAAACTTTATGGTGTTCAACTAATACCAGCAAAGGCATTAAATGGTGAAACTTGGGATAAAGGCATTCGTCGTCTCAATGTTGTTAGTGATACTGAAGGATTACTTGGAGTTATATATTGTGATTTTTTCCATAGAAGAGGTAAATCATCAAACCCTGCACATTTCACGATATGCTGCTCAAGAACATTATACTCGAACGAAACTGAAGAAGACCTAAAGTTGATACAGTATAGTGAAAGTCTAGCTACAAAAGAGAAATTCCAGATGCCTGTCATTTCAGTTGTTTGTAACTTTGAGATCAATAAAAGTATTGGCAAATGCCTTCTTTCTTTGAATGATGTTGAGACTTTGTTTCATGAGATGGGTCACGCAATGCATTCGATGTTTGGAAGAACACAGTTACAAAATCTAAGTGGCACACGATGTGCAACTGATTTTGTTGAATTGCCAAGTATTTTAATGGAGTATTTTGCTAAAGACCCTAGAGTTATCACAACTTTTTCTAGGCATTATTTCACGGATGAACCAATCCCATTATCATTGTTGAAATCTTACCAAAAAGAACAACAATTTCTAAAGCACACCGAATCATATTGCCAAATCAAGATGGCCAGCTTAGATCAAGCTCTTCACTCAGAGATTGTCCTATCACCAGACTTCAATTCTACCAAAACTTACCATTCTTTAGAGAAACAATTGGAAATCTTTGCAGATACTAATTCAAACTGGCATGGTAAATTCGGACATTTGTTTGGCTACGGCGCAATGTATTACACTTATCTACTAGACAGAGCTATTGCTTCGAAAGTTTGGGATCATCTATTTGACAAGGATCCCTTGAATAGGCAGAGCGGTGAGAAATTTAAGAACTCGGTTTTAAAATGGGGTGGCTCTAGAGATCCATGGATTTGTCTAAGCGATGTATTGGACAATCCTGAGTTGGCCTCTGGTGATTTGCGAGCTATGGAAATCATTGGGGAGACAAAATTACATGAATGAACTAATTAACGAGATAAATTGTATATAGTACCCATCAAGAAAAAAAAAATATTGCATCTACAAATTAAACTATAGTAGTGAGAACAAAAATACAACTAGTTATATGAACTTTTTTAGGCCTTCAGCCCAGAAAATGTATTAAATTTATTGAGAAGTCATAACTTGCCAGACACGGATAATGGAGTCAGTGTAACCAGCGAATAGGTTTTGACCATCAGCGGACCAAGCCAAAGAGATAGCTTCTGGGTCGCGGGCTTTAGCAGAGTAGTTTGCAAATTCTGGTTTCAATTCATCAACTAACACACGCTCTTGTAAGTCAAAGACTTTGATGGAGGAAGCAGTAGCAGCAGTCAACCAGTATCTGTTTGGAGAGAAAGCTAAAGCATGGACTTCGTCACCGGCACTCAATGTGTACAAGATCTTTTGTAAGTTCAAATCCCATAAGATGATAGAGCCATCTTTACCAGCGGAAGCTACCAAGGTTCCATCTGGAGAAATGGTGATGGTAGAAACGTAACCGGTGTGACCAATAAAGTCAGCACTGATTGAGAATTTTTCCAAATCCCAGGACTAAATTCAACTTGTTAGTATCATTGACGTTCGCACTGACTTCCCTAGCAAGGCAATTGTTCAATCTTTCACTATATCAGAGATCTTGGTGATTAGATATGTCTCATTCGAAGCTAATGCAACGTCTGAAGTAGCAAATATAGTTATTACATCATTTATAGCACTAACAATTCCAAGCCCGGGCACAAATTCAAAAATTGGAGTAAACTTACTTTGACTAATTTATCCCAACCAGCAGAGATAACAGTAGCAGAGTCACCTGGAGAGAATCTGACTGATGAGACCCAGTCGGTATGACCTTGTAAAGTAGATTTACAAGAACCGATAGCGTTCCACACTTTAACAGTTTTATCTCTTGAACCAGAGACAATTTGTCTGGAGTTCTTGGAGATGGAAACTGACAAAACATCACCTTGATGACCGTTGAAAGTTTGAGTACATTCACCGCTTTCCAAGTTCCACAATCTCAAGGATCTATCCCAGGAAGCAGACAAGGCAAACAATCCATCTGGAGCAATGACAGCATCCTGGACAATATGTGAGTGACCTTTTAGGGATTTCTTTGGAACACCGTATTGTTGGTCATCACGGGTTAATTGCCAGGTGATCAGAGTTTTATCACGGGAGGCAGATAACAATAAATCTGGTTGAGCTGGGGTAGTGGCCAAGGCGGTGACCCAACCATTGTGACCTTCTAAGGTACCTCTTAAGACAAGAACTTCTTTGCTAGCCATTTTCAATAAATCTTATATAACAAGTTTGACTTGATATCCAGGCGCTTGGAAAACTTGGTTAATTTTTCAAAATTTTCCTGTATTCAAGTTGACAAATCTGCCCTCCCACATCGTGTCAATATAATACTTCAATAATGCTGTGTGTACCAAATATAAAGTGTGCTCAGACCTAATAATTTTGTTAGGTACCAAGTTTACCCACACAAATCTTAGCGTCCTCAGTAGTTTGAGTCACGGTGACTGCTTTCATGTTCAGATGGTGCAATGATGTTACTTTTAGTGCTTTGTCACGTGTCGTCGCTCGAATCAGCCAGCGTCCAAGAATCGTGCTGCATATATATATATATATATATATATACAATCGAGTGGGTAGTAACTTAGTGCATAGAATTGTCAATTCCAAGAAGACGTGAGAGGAAACATGTTAGTATTGGCCCCTTCCTGTTTCAAATTGTCTAATTATTGGCTATTAACATGCTATTATTCGAAGTGCAGGGATGGCGAGCGATTTGAGGAATCAAGACCAAGGTCAACATCCTTATCTGAAGAAACGTTTAGAGTCCTTACATGAAATAGATTCGGTATGTTCTATGACTTTGATAATACTTCAAAAATCATTGTTAATCAGTCAAACAAGAAACTTGCATCAGTGCTAAACCACGCTTCTTGTGCACTGGAAAACTTGATCAACTTGAAAAAAAATGCTTCAAACAACGAGGCGTTGAAGAGTATAAAGGAGGAATTTCAGCAGGACATCAGGAACTTTTACAGTGATCTTGAGTATGCATCTATCAATTTGAAAAGGGAAATCAAAAATCTCGACGATAGAATTGGCAAGACTGATGAAAATGGAATAACTCTACTGCCAATAAATATAAATAAAAAGGCTACATGGGTAGGTGAAGAAAAGTTAAAGTCTCAGTTGAAAATAATTGAAGAGTTAAGTGGAGAGCCGTGAAAGAATCATGCTTGCTTCCAGCTCTCAGCTGAAGAAATAGCCTAAAACTAATCCAGCTAGCGAAGCCAGGAGAACATGGGTGAAGAACTTGTGATTAGGACCTCTAACCTTGCCTGTTCTTCCAAACCAGACCCTAGGAACCATGATCCATCTTAAAAGATTGATGTTGAACTTAGAGACTGGAGGGTACTTTGATTCAAACACCGGTTCGATCCAATATGGCTGGCTCATATAGGCACGGTCGTTGCTGAAGGCATCGAAGCTTGTCTTACCATGGTACTTACCGTATCCTGAAGTCCCAACCCCACCAAAGGGAAGTGTAGAAATGCCTACGTGAATTATTCCATCGTTGAAGACAACAGCACCTGATCTGATCTTTGTTCTAATCTTATCTTGTTCTTTGGTATTGGTGGTATAACCGTATAGTGCCAAGGGTGTATCATAATGTTGTTGTACTGACGAAATTGCCTCATCCAAAGAGTCAAACTGAATAATTGGCAGAAGGGGACCGAAGATCTCCTCCTTCATCGAAGAGTCTGTGAATTGGACGTCTGCTAGTAAAGTTGGAGGAATATAAAGGTTTTCACGGTCTGGTTCACCAAAACTGATTATGCTTGTAGCTTTGGTAGTGCTGATAATGTTTTCTAAACGATCAAAGGCTCTAGTATGGACAACATGACCGTACGTCTTTGCTGAAACATCTGGATATTGCTCATTGAATGATTCGGTAAGATACTTGACTAGCTTACTGAACTGAGAACGGTGAACAAGGATATAATCTGTAGCAACGCAAATCTGACCAGCATTGTTGAATTTCGCGAAAACAATACGTTTTGAGGCAATTTTCAGCTGGCTGTCTGTTAAGTTTTCTGTAACTATTGCAGGTGATTTACCACCGAGCTCCAGTATGAGTGGAGTCAAGGTCTCTGCAGCTTTTTTAGCAATGATCTTTGCCACGGTATCGTTTCCTGTGTACAATATTTTGTCGAATTTCTGTTCCAAAAGCACAGTTGTTTCTTTAGGCCCGCCGTTGACGACATCGACGACTCCACTGTCCAAATTCTCAACTAGCAGTTCAGTAAGCACGGCTGAACAATTAGGGACGAGTTCGGAAGGCTTAAGGACCACGGTGTTCCCAGCGGCGATTGCGCCGACGATGGGCTCCAGCGCAAGAACAAAGGGAAAATTGAAAGGAGCGATGACACAGACGACTCCCAGTGGTGATTTGATCGTCTTTGGAGAGCTGAAAAGAAATGGGAGTGGGACTGGGCTTGCACGTTGTGGTTTTGCCCATTTGCGTAGGTTTGCCATTATGAAGAGCAGATCGCCATAGATACTTGACACCTCTGTGACTATAGATTCAGCTTCTGACTTATTGAGATCTTTTCTCAAGGCATTGACAATATCCTGCTCATTGTCTTTTATTGCAAAGTAGAGCTTGCGAAGTTGGTCGAGTCTATAGTCAATAGAATTGAGTTTCCCATCGTTGAAAAACCCACGAAGCTTGTTAACTTTCAGAGGAATCTCCTCGATGGGGGTATATTCATCAATTGCTGTCATTACTTCTCCTTTCACGGCTTGCCACTTAAACTATTGCAGTAACGATAGAATTGAGTCTACTTGAAAATAGGTTCAGGTTTCATTTTATAGTTTTTTTCTTTTGACAGTTTTTTCTTTCATGCCAAAGGGGCGAGATGGGGTGCTAAAATAAAGCAGATTTGCAAACATCTTTATGTCTCAGAACTTCCGGTTAAAAATACGCAAATCATTACTTAAAATATAGATGCGAACGAATGACGCAGTGTATATTATATAACTAACGCTGAATAAAGGCACTGATTTCCTCTAAAACCCAAAAATCCAGGCGAAAAAGACAGACGCGAGCAGAAACCTCATCTGTCAAGACTTTTCTTTAAATGCAGCTAAAAATGTAATAAAATCTAGATGTAAATCAATTCTAAACCCTTTTGAGCAGTAATCAGATTAACTCATGATGGTGAGTATATGAATACTAACTCAAAATAAATAAATAATAAACTCGGACGCATAACAGGGATTCCAAAAGGAAGAAGACGCTTTGAATTCAGGCATCTTCACAGCATGATTGGAAAAGAACACTTCAAAAAAAAAAAAAAAGGGGGTGTGGGGTAAAAAAATAAGGTTGAAACAATTCGTAACGGGGTCATAAGCGAGTGACATGCAATGATATTCTAAACTGACAAAATGCAAAGAAAGAACTAACCAAGGAAAAAAGAACATAGTGAAAAAAAAAAAAAAAATATTGAATTGAAAAGAAGGCGACTTGAGCACATCATAGAGCGGTAACGTGTAACGTGTAACGTGCAAACCCCAGCTCAACTTAGACTTTCAGAGTGCATGGAGAGGTTGGAAACTCTGAAATGTACTCCTCCTTTGGCGAGTTTGTGCCAATCAAGGAATCTCTAGCTTCCCCGGAGACAGTGGCAACAACGTGCTGGTCAACAAGAACGTATCCGACATCAGAGCTTTCGTCTGGGAACACGGTTGAGTAGTCGTTGCACAGTGGCGACTTGACAAATTCATCGTAACCCTCTGCAGTTGTGAGCTCGACTGGAATTGGTGCGTTGCTTGATGAGAACGACGACATCTTGAATGGAAAAACTGTTGTGAAGCGGTGTGTATAGATTCTGTTTATACGAAAAGACTCTATGCTATTCGAATATATCTCTGTACATACACTCTTGGTGATTGCCAATGAGGTGAGGGGTTCTATGCTTTTATATACTTCGCCTCCCACAGCGCCTGCAATCGCTGCTATTCGTAATCCCACTTATCAGCAGAAGTAGCAAAGCAACTTTTGGATTTGTCACAAACTCGGTTCCCGGGACATATGGATTCGGAAATACCGCCCTGAGTAAATTCCGGCCGTTCTAAGAGTTTCTGGGAGGTTCTTTTCGAGTGACATAATAGCAAAAAAAATAAAAAATAAAAAAAAAAAAAAAAAAATGGACCTCACTTCTCCCCTTCTCCGAGCCATCTCGAAACTAATATTCGGGCCAAGAATATATATCAAAGAAGAGTCTCGAACATACCAGTATCTATGACGTGGACACTGGGTACGAAGGGGAAAAATGGTGTGTGGGTGTTTCTTTTATCTGCTACTACTTTTAGTTACTATGTTGCCCTGACACCTAAGCACCGAACCTGCTTTCTTTTCTTTTCTTTCTTTTTTTTTTTTTTTTTTTTTCATTTTTGCTTGGATCGTTCGGTACTTACTCTTTTCGGCAATACGCATGATCGATCTTCGGAGCAGGTAGAGATAGATTATTCGGAGATTCTTTTCTTTCTTTCTTTCTTTCTTTTTTTTTTTTTTTTTGGCTCATGCAGGCAATTTAATTTCTGCTTTCAGCTCTGGGCTCTGGGTTCTACTCTCTTAATTAGTGTTAAGAGATTTCCAGCGGGGCTCCTAGATCAGTAGTAGTTTGTGAGGAACACGGTCCAGTATATTAGGAATGATCTCTAGCATCAGGAACTGCAAAGGGCAGGGATTGAAACTCGATGTGACGCAGCAATATTCCGAGCTATTTCCGCACTCTTTCCTAGATCGTGGAATACCCTCTAGCAAAATGCCTTTGCCAGTAATGCCTTAACGGACACGACGGGCCACTACTGTAATCCCCTCGATGGGATATATTGTGCTCATGTGTGTGGCCATGGGAAATAGGAGCGACCGCTCAGGTATCGTATTGGGGATGTAAAAATTGGGCCATCGCTTCGATAAGAAGAACGTATCCCTCCTACCTACCTACTGTAGCTGGAAGCAGCTGCTTGTAAGGTCCAGCAAGTTGCTGTACTTTACCTGTTGTATCTAAGATTATGAGGATTCCACAGTGGCACTGAACTCTATCTAAATGAACTAGCCCTATGATCTCTCTCCCTCTCTCTCCATCTCGCTCTTTTCATGCATATAAACGGAAAGAATAACAGAGGTCTGCGCTTACTGTTTTTTGATGATTAATAATAGATTATATAACTCATTGAGAAAGTGCACTATTGATCATTGAGGCATCATCATTGAGTTAAGATTTCCAATATCAGGCAAGCTTCGTAGCATACCAAAAGGTGGAGTATCGAAAGCACAAGAACCAAAGAACCAAAAAATTTGAATGCTCGGGTCTCAGAAACTATCAACTCTATAACATAATCAACACAAACCCTCTTCCTGATCCGTTTTTCCAGTCTAATCCTGGCCAGCGTTTACACTCGCAAGCAGCAATATCTAAACAGAATGACCGATAATTTTCAGTTATGGAGTAAGTCAGGAACGTCAGAAACTCTATCTCTGTAGTCTAGCATTGACTCATGACGCAAAGCGAAGCATGACAACTTTCTTTGGGGAGCCTTCAATCGCTTACAAGTGGGCCAGGCCGATGGGAGAAAATCAAAAATAAAAAAAAAAAAAAAAAAACACATAAACGGTGCGTCTCTATCGATGCTTCATGTCCAGGGAATACAAGTTCTGGGATTGTAGTTCTTGATGTGTAGGTGACTTGGTGGCTCAAAATTCCGTCTTGGTTCGAGGTCCATAAAAAGCCTCCTCGCTTAGCTCAAGAGTTCAAGAATCTGACCACCGACGGGGGGGGGAGGTGTTCTTGATAATAAGGTTTGGCGAAAAAAAAATCTTATTTGATCGCAGCAGGCGCCCAGCTGGGCTGCTGAGGAACGAGACAGAAAGTATACTAGCAGCCAATACCTTAGATTAGGTTTGAGCTTGCAAGCATGCACTAAATTGCGCTGAACTGCCTTCTAAGCATCAGACTCTGTGGTCAGTGGTGGATAGGTTTGGAAGGAACGTATTGTGTAAGCGATTGAGTAAGTCCTACAGTGGGCAGTTCAACTGTCACCTACCCTTCCATTCTCCATGCTCTAGGCAGCTCTGCTAATATATTGTGTTTACAGCCGATATATAATGGATATGTATTAAGCACAAGGCTCAAAATTTGCCTCGAGGCTTGTAGTCACAGTATTCTGTCAGGGATAAACTCTCTATCTTTCTCACTCCCCTGTTCACAATTTTCTAAATTGAGTTAAAGATGGAATACATCAAGGCACAGTGCTCGGTAACACGGCCTCTGTGATGGTAAAATTTCCTGTTTTGTTAGAAATGTGGGTTCTAGAGTTTTTTGTAAAGATCGAACTCTGCTACTCTTTCTGGTTCATCTCATGGTGTTTTTTTAAGGTTCGAGCTCTGATTAGGCTTATTCGCAAGAGCTGCGTGGATCGTGAGTTTACAAGTTTCAAGACGAGGGGTCGTTAAGCCTGAGATCTCCAACTACTCTACTCGTCCCCTGGCCAACTCGGGCTTTTGATTCTACACCGCTCGTATACAACATGCCACTCCATTGCTTAGATACAGTGATGCAGTGGATGCAGCCTCTCCAGTAGGAGTCTTTGCGAGTTCATCTCACACAAAAACACTGCCACATCCATTCTCTTACAAAAATGTGTCTTTTTTTCTTTACTGCCAAAAGTCGAAACATATTCGATGCAACGCGTCTCACAACTAAATCTACCACTCGCCCGCATATACTTGCATTTCAGTCGCGCTCAGTTGCAGAAACGTTATCATCTTGAAACCTCCTTCATGCTCCTTACACACAATCATGACAGTCTGTGCGTTCGATGAGGCCTGGAAGGAGTGGATTGCCTCACGTTCTATAGTATAACGCAACACGACATCAGGCTGAACAGTCTAGACGCATCAGAATGCTAAAAAAATGTCGCACCTTACATAAATTAGGTTTAGTAAGTGAATTCGATACTTGCCAATAACACCTTCGAGATCTTATAAATACCTGAACACATCCTTCACAGCATGTAATTGACATCCAACAAGAACCAGCATAAGCAATTGATTGATTCTTCAGGTCACGCACAAGTTGTCCTTTTCTTCATACATTATACCCACACTCCTTTCGATATAGCATCCCTTCTGACTCAAACATGAAGCTATCATCTATTTCTTTGGCTGCTATTTTGTCAGTAGCTTCTGCTCAGCCTCTTGGACACGAACATCATATCCACAAGCGTGATGCTGAAGCCGTTCCTGACCTTGTTACAGTTGTTGTCACAGAATACGTGACCGCCCAAGCTCAATCCTCCTCCTCGTCAGCTAAGAGTTTGGCCACTACCTCTACTTTGAGCGCTATCGATGCCCTTGCTGTTGAATCAGAATCTTCATCCTCCAGTGCTTCTGCTTCAGTTTCCTCTGCTTCATCAACATACGCCTCCTATTCTGCTTCTTCCTTTGGCTCTGCATCTGCATCTGCGTCTTCTTTCACGTCTGCCTCTGCCTCTGCCTCTGCTGCTGCGTCTTCATTTGATTCTTCCTCTACTTCAAGCAGCTATGAAGGGAGCTCAACTGCATCAAGCACCAAAGCTTCTTCTTCTTCGACTGCCACGGGTGCCTCTGCTCAGGCCGCTAATGGTGGTAAAGGTATCACTTACTCGCCATACCAAGACGACGGATCCTGTAAAGATGCTTCCACTATCCAATCCGATATCAAGCTACTCTCTCAATTTGACATTATCCGTTTGTATGACACTGATTGTTCTGGTGTTGAAAACGTTCTAGCTGCTAAAACGAGCTCACAACAATTGTTTGCTGGTATCTACTACTTGGCTAAGATTGATGCATCTGTCGAAATCATCTCTAACGCTATCAGCAACGGCTACAGTTGGGATGACATCTATACCGTTTCTGTCGGTAATGAACTTGTTAATTCTGGAGGAGCAACTACCTCCGAGATCAAGTCTGCGATCGACTCTGCAAGATCTGCTTTAACTTCAGCAGGTTACTCTGGTACAGTTGTCTCAGTTGACACATTGGTTGCAGTGCAAGATAACACTGCATTGTGTGAATACTCTGATTTCATTGCAGTTAACTCACATCCATACTGGGATGGTAGTGTCGAAGCTGCTGACTCGGGTACATGGTTGAAAGAACAAATTGCAAACATCAAGAGCGCCTGTGGTGGCGAGAAGAGTGTCCTCATCACTGAAACTGGCTGGCCAACACAAGGTGATACCTATGGCTCAGCTGTTCCTTCAACTGAAAACCAAGTTGCTGCTATAAAGTCCATTGTGGAAGAGGTTGGCGATCAAGTCATCTTATTCACGACCTACAATGACTTCTGGAAGTCTGCTGGTTCATATGGTGTGGAGCAATACTGGGGTATTTTCGACTGAGGTCATTGGTTAGCATTTTTTACGTTTTTTCATGGTTGATTCTTGTTCAAAATAAAAATAAAAACATTGTATAGTAATTGATTAAAGGTTAAATTTTTCAATAAAATCGCTATTCCTTACAGGTAGGTGGTGCTAATGTTCTGTTTATAAATCTCTCAACTCTGCTGAGAAAGCTTCCAAGCTAGATACTGTACACTATGTCCAGGAGTAAGAGGTCCTGCAATACCGTCTCCAGGAGACTCGTCATAATCGTCTTCATCCTCGTCATCATCCAACTCATCGTCGAGTTTATCTGAGTCAAGTTTCCCTTGCTTCTTCAAGTCGTTCATCTTGCGCTTTTTCATGATTTTGTTTATATCTTCAAATGGTAAGGCAGGTGCCACTCTGGAGCAGATATTGACACCGGGCGTTCTAAACCATATTATTGGACCTTCCGTATTGACGTCATTGCTTATTCCAGCTAAACGGCGTTTGTTGTTGGAAATGTCCATCTTTATTAAACCTTCACTTCCTTGTGTGACGGACAATGGGATTGTAAAGGAAGAAGCAGTAGAAGCAGGAACGTAGGTTGGAATGGCGTGATACAAGTTGGTCTTTGTGTTTGCTGGATATGAATTTTTGTTGTAAGTCAAGGTTGGGGTCGAGACTGTTGACGGCGTCTTTGAAGGTTGAGGATCATTAGGTCTTATGATATACTTAGGACAAACACGACTGGATGTATACTGACCCAAGTCATCCGTCTCATCAATGTCACGTAAATACACAGCACCGTGTAGCGGTGGAGCATTTGGCGCACCGATCGTTGGCTCAGGGATTGGCATTGTGATCGTAGCGTTTGCTGGTAGTAGGTGCTTCAGAGGTGATTCATATTTTTTGAATATCCGCAGGCTCGGGAGTGGGTTTATTGGGTCTTCATGGTCACGAACTTCATCAGGTAAACAAGCTTTCCACGTTCTGATCTTGTTGAAATTTTTATCATTATCGTTGTATCTATATTCACATATGAACAGCGGACCTTCGTACGGAATCGCAGGATCACCTCTTTGATATCTCGTGAAATAAGCAACATAACACTTTCCGACAACTTCATCTGCAAGATGGTCTCTATATTGACCAGATTTGAAAACTTCGTTTTCGTAAAAAAGTCGGTCAACTCTATGAACTGTTTGTTCAGGTCTCAAGTACCAACAAACGTTGATCCACCGCTGACCATCCTGAGTCTGCCAAATTCTGAAAAGCTGTGCTACTATCGGCTTCGAAGGGTCGTTTGGGTTATTGATGAGTATCCAATCACCGATTTTGAACAATGACCCATGCAATTCTAATTGATCCAATGGAATCTTCAATGAGTCCGTAGGTAGATAGTCTGAATCCGGTTTTTTAAGTTCAATTTCCACAAGCTTCTCGAAGGCACGTTCCAGCTTGACAGCGTCCTTGTAGAGTTTAGAATCATCATCGTTGTAATACTTGGCATTATCAAACATTATTTTAACATCGGCGGCGAATGCTGCAACGTCTCTATATTTACGTTGCTTAACTTTTTTCCTGATCTCATCCAGAGATATGGGATTGGAGATAGCCTTGTAGTAGTCTGGATATTCTCTTATGTCTGGCAGTTTATCAAAAGGTAAGTATAATGCATCGCCCGCTGAGCCCTTTTCACGTTTCAGGTTTCTCAATACGTTCTTGATTCGCTGTTCAAAAGGCTTATCAATAACAGGTGGTCTGCCTCTCTTATACGACTGCTCTTTCGAATATGGAGTGGTGATTGCAGATCTCTTCTTACGTTCCGGGAGATGTGCGGATTCTTGCTCCTGATATTCGTCGTCATCTCTTGGCTGTGGAGTTGCAGCAGAGCTCGAATTGGCAGTAGGGTTTAGTTTCAGCGTGTCAGCAGAAGCGCCTAAATTTGGATAATGGACGTCGTATCCCAGTTTCCTGAATTTGGGGATAGTAGTCAAGTTGATGAAATGATCAAGTATTGTTGCATACTTATAGACAAATGAGTCCTTCTCGTTGTACGTCATGGCATTCCAAACAATCTGCGCCAAGTCTCTGATGAACTCGTTAGGCGACGTGTAGGTGTTTAATCTCTTCTTGATCGAGTTCAGTGACGTTGGCGTTGTAATGATATCGTAGTAATCAGGATATAGTTTCTTGTCAGGCATTACGTTGAAAATCGGCGCTATTGCCTCTCCTGTTGTCTCATCTCTCAATTGAAACACCTGATCAAACGATGACCGGATTCGTTTTGCCAGGTTGGACATTTCTCGCGCACTCCTCTTTTCGTATTGCAGCGTCCGCTTTGATAATGTCGCTTTTGATTGTTTTGATTTTGGTGTTTTCCCTGTATATCGAAAAAAAAAAGGCGAGTTTTCATGGATTTGAAAAAATAAAAAAAATAAAAAAAAAAAAAAAAAAAGATGTAATATATCGAAATGTGGCTTTACCAAAATACCTGCGAATCAGCAAAATCAGCAAAAGATCTGGCAGGAAAGAGCAACAGCCCTGAGGGAAAGCAGAGCGGATTGGATAATTTGGGTGCTGTGGGAGGAGCGTGGATTTCGGGCTCTCTGATGGATCCTGCACAGCTCGAATCGTTTCAGCAGTGTCTGTTGGGCGCGCAACGGGTGCTGGCTGTTGTGGGTGCTGGGCTATCTGCAGCGTCTGGGTTGCAAACGTTTAGAGGGTCTGGCGGACTCTGGCGCAACTACTCTCCCATCGATCTTGCGACGCCGGATGCGTTCCAGATAGATCCTGGACTTGTCTGGCAATTCTATAGTGTACGGCGGTTTCAAGCGCTGAAGGCCCGCCCTAATAAAGCGCACTATGCTCTCGTAGAACTGAGCGAGCGGCTGGGAGACAGATTTCTCACCCTAACCCAAAATGTTGATGGGCTGCATCAACGTGCTGGACACAACAAAGGACTCTTGGAGCTTCACGGGAGCTTGTTTACACTGAGATGCACGAGTTTTTTCTGTGATTATGTCGAGGAAAACAATCGGCAGCATCCTTTGACCCCAGCTCTCGCTGACTGTGAGGAAGAACTGTCGAAAAAAGAGAAGAAAGAGACCACAGAGTTAGCTAGTAGTCGTGAACTATCTGCTACGGCTTCCCTGGCGTCATCCACTACGCCGTCTACTACCTCATCGCCAGACTTCAAGCCTGTGAAAACGATCCCGGAAAAGGACCTCCCACATTGTCCCAAATGCAAAGAAGGTTTGCTGAGGCCTGGTGTTGTCTGGTTTGGTGAATCACTACCTCTAAAGGTCATGGATGAGGCTGATGATTTCTTGATGAGTGATAAGATCGATTTGGTTCTGGTCATCGGAACGAGTGGTACCGTGTGGCCTGCTATCGGGTATGTCGAAACTGTTCAAAGTCGAGGGGGCAAGGTTGCCGTATTCAACACGGAGATTGACAAAGATTCACTCAATACAAGCTGGGGGTTTCGTGGTGATTGCAGCAAGCTATTACCGATTGCTCTAGAGCCATTGATTGGCAGAGGCTTCATACCGAGAGACTGGAGAAAACGGTGAAATCGTAAAAAAAAAAAGGAAACATTTCTTCACGAGGTTACGGCGACACTATCTTTTCCCGATGTTTCACATCTTGTCATCTATACAATGTTATAGATGTGTTATTTATTAGTACATAGATATAAATGTCATTAAAAATTCATTTCGATTTGGTTGCTGCTTTCGTCTCATTTTGCCTTTCTGCAGCTCTTTTGAAAACTTTCAGTGAGAACTCCTGCAATGCTTGAGATATCGATTTGATTTCAGAAAACGATATGCTTTCATCTTTTGCCCTTCTCACTATATCTTTTGTATCACTGATTTTCTTCATCAATTCACTATAATCTTTGTCCAACTCGATACTATCTCCAAATGCTTTCATCACGTTCTCTGTATCCTTCACAACCAAATCTGCATTTGTAGCCGCTTGATATCTTTGCTTTTTAACCTTATCAGCGTCCTTATTCTGTTCAGCTTCTTTCACCATTCTTTCAATTTCATCTTCAGTCAATCCACTATTTCCAATGACTGTAATTGAAGTTTCTTTGCCTGATGTTTTTTCCTTTGCAGTAACATTAATTATACCATCAGCGTCAATATCAAAAATAACAGCAATCTGTGGAACCCCTTTAGGTAACGGCGGAATACCTCCTAATTTGAAGTTACCAATCAGTTTATTATCTTGAACCAATCCTCTCTCGCCCTGGAAAACCCTAATATCCACACCTGTCTGATTATCGACACCAGTAGAGAACACTTCGGTCATTTTACAAGGAACAGTGGAGTTCCTTGGAATCAAAGGGGAAAATACACCCCCATATGTCTCAATTCCAAGTGTCAAGGGAGTGACATCCAAAAGTAAAACGTTTTGAATCTCACCGCTGAGTACACCACCTTGTATTGCTGCACCCAAGGCTACTGCTTCATCGGGATTGACTGAAGTGCTTGGCTTTTTACCAAATAAATCTTCGACAGTTTCTCTTAATTTAGGCATTCTCGTCATCCCTCCAACTAAGATAACTTCATCGATATCATCTTTTGTTAATTCTGCATCATTCAAAGCCTTTCTTACTGGTTCCCTTGTTTTGTTTATCAAGTGTAAGCTCATATTGTCTAATTCTTCTTCTGTTAGTTTAATTGATATATGTTTATTGTTCTTGATGAATGGCAAACTTATAGTGGTCTCTTTAACATGAGATAAATCAATCTTTGCCTTTTCAGCAGCCTCTTTGATTCTTTGTACCTTATCTTGTTCTGAGGACAAATCTATTCCAGTTTTGCTCTTGAAATCATCGATTATGAATTTCACCAGTAAATTGTCAAAATCTTCGCCCCCAAGATGAGTATCACCATTAGTTGATCTTACTTCAAAAACTCCGTCCTCGATATCAAGAATAGAAACATCAAAAGTACCTCCACCAAGATCGAAGACAGCAACTATACCATCGTTACTCTTGTCCAATCCGTAGGCTAATGCAGCTGCAGTTGGCTCGTTGATTACTCTCAAAACTTTCAGTCCAACAATCTTACCCGCGTTTTTTGTAGCCTGTCTTTGCGAATCATTGAAGTAAGCAGGAACCGTTACAACAGCATTTTTAATCTTCTTGTTAAGATGAACTTCGGCAATTCCTTTCATCTTGTCCAAAATGAACCCACCAATCTGAGCAGGAGAGTACTTCTTGTCCCAAATTTGAACCCAAGCATCTCCATTCTCGTTTTCAATGATGTTGTAAGGTACATGTTTGAGATCATACTGAATTTCTGGGTCATCGAACCTGCGCCCAATTAGTCTCTTTGTTGCATAGACTGTGTTTGCCGCATTAACAGCACCTTGTCTCTTGGCTGCTGTGCCGATAAGGAGCTCGCCTTCTTTTGTGAATGCGACAGTAGAAGGGGTTGTCCTTGCACCCTCTTCGTTCTCGATGATTTGTGGTCGTTGGCCCTCCATCACCGCAACTGCACTGTTGGTAGTTCCGAGATCGATACCTATAACTGTAAGGAATGAGCTCGTGGAACTACTTCTGGCATGCTGGAGACACTTCAGTATAGCTGAGCGTGGATTTCTGAACATGCTGCACTTTGTTGCTTCCTCCAAATTTTGGCTGCTGTGTATTTTACGGAGAAATATATATTTTTGGTTACTTCAGTCAATATTCCAATTTTCCAGCTACGGCCGATGTGCATGATTCAATTGAGACATCGTATTATAGGAACTACGCCTGTTTATCAGGACAATCTCTGTGTTATGATAGTTGGTATATACATCTGAGAGCATCTACGATTTCCAGATCCGGCTCCACCACCATTTTTTGTCATGGCTTTTTCTCTCTGAACTTTGCATCGCTGGTGCAGATGCAATTGCTCTATTCAGTATCTCTTCCTCTTCGTGCAGTTCAACTAGATTGGGAAATGTTAAAACCAGCTTTACTTCACATCTTACAGTATTTACTCACTTTTCAGCTCCTCCTCGCGCTTCTTAGTTTCCAGCGAGGTCCACACAAGGTTGAGCGTATAGAATGAAGCAAGAGCAATAACAAACGTCTGCAGTATTGGTCTTGTGAAATGTGAAATACGAGGTTTCTAAATAGAGACACGTTAATATTACAATTTCCATAATCATGTATCACCATTCGAATTATCGTACCATTCGTTCGGCTTGCTCTTTGGCTTCTTCTTCCTTGAGCTGCGCTATCTTTTTCTCTAACAACCGTCTGATCTCATAAATCTCCTTATCCTGAGCCGCGTTCCAGCGGATCGCACTGTTCCACACACTTCTCCTAGCCAACCGCTGCATCTTTACCTCTTGTCTTCCTCTTCTTCCCTGGTTTAACTGGTTTGCTTGGTCGGCTTCTTAGCAGTTCTCTTTCTCTTTGTTCCCTGGTGATGGGAATATTATTCGCCACGGCCACTCCCTGGGACTTGCTAACTAAAAGAACTGATGTGAGCATCCTGCTGACTTCAAGCGAGGCACGCGGCGCGGCGGTGGCAGAGAGCACAAGATGACCTCTCTAGAGAATACACCCACTAAGAGCGTTTCCAGTGTTTCTAGCATACCAAGCAGCATATCCAGCATCGTACTTCCGGACACATCGTCGCTGCGGAGCGTCTCTACAATCCGCAGCAGCGGCAGCACAGCACAGCAGTCTTTGCGCTCGAGGCGCTTTGATGAGAGACTCACAAGCAGATTTAGCTCACTTCCAACGAGACCGCCCCCGATTGAGGCTCTTGATTTAATTGACAGATCGGGAAGCGACGTTGGAATTGGTATAAGTGGTCTCAAATGGATACCTGTGGGTAAGCTAAATGATGTTTTAAAAGAGGGCATTAACAGTCCCCAGTATGGGAGTGCAACTGCTATTGTTGCAGGAGATGTTATTGCTGTGGGTACTTCAATAGGCTCTGTTTTAGTGTTTGACTACAAGCAGACGCTACTTCATATTCTGGGCACTGGTGCAGCGGGGACAAACCTACCCATTGTATCTTCAGGGGCAGCTCCTAACCCATCATCACCAGTGAGCTCTATGGCCTTCTCTTTGGACTCTTCTCGGCTTGCTTGTGGCTATGCTTCTGGCGAAATACTTGTGTTTGACCTGCGAGCTACTTCAAAGGCCCCTCTGCGTATTGAACCTCTATCCGAGAAACATCGACTCGGTGATGGGCATGTCGCAGGTTCTACAGTGAACTCGCTCTGTTTCGTCGGTAAACATAACAGCATACTTGTGTCAGGAGATACGGATGGGCTTGCATTCTACCACCACCTGCAGAACGGTGTTCTAGGACCTAAAGTGATGACCGAAAAGCTTCTTGGCCGGTATGGGGACATTGGTGTGTCACTGAGCACCATCTTTGGTTGCGCTGCTCTTCCCTTGGGGACTTTTGTACAGCGAGGTATAGATTCACAGGGGCTTGTTGCAATCATGACTAGAAATGCCCTGCTGGTGATTTCAACAGCAAAATCGATAAGAACGAGGTTCAAGACTGGGAAGCCAAAGGTGGTGAATGACAGCATAGGTTTGAGTGGATGCCTGGCATGGTTCCCTGCAATAGTTCTTAAAGATGGAGCTCAGTCTCCTGCTAAGCTTGCATACTGTTGGGCAAACGTTCTCACTGTCATTGAAATCACAGCCCGAGGCGATTCTTTCACTTTTGATTCGAAGAAGAGACTTTTGTGTGATGAGCACATATTGGCTGTTCAATGGATAAACTCATCCATTATTGGTCTATTGACTTCCACTCAACAGCTCATCTTGATCAACGAAAGAACAATGAAAGAGTCCACAAAAATCGATTTGATCTCAAAGCATATCTACAATCACGATCTCTATTCCAGATCCTATAATCATGCTGGTCTAGTGTCAGGATTTCCACAGTCTTTCAAAACCTATAAAGGAAAGTTGTTTTTTGTTGGAAAATACGAGATTCTGATCGGCTCGTTGCCAGCTTGGACTGACGTTCTCTACAGAATAGTTGATCAGCAGAGGTATACGGATGCAATTGAGAAAGCTAGGCAGTATTATTTGGGAACTACTGATACCGATGTTGTTGGGCTACCGTTGAAAGATCAGGAGAGACATAAGCTTGTTCTAAATTACCTTGTAAACATCATCAAAGCATCTGCGACTAACATACTGGACAGTTACAATGACCACACTACTATAAAAAAAACTGTTGATAATTTCATGTACACTGCTATTAAGGCTTTGGTATCGATAAATGCCGAGTCAGTGGTTTACGAAGACTTGTATGATATTTTTCAACTACAAAATCACAGAGACCTTTATTTCCAATCCTTAGAGCCGTTCATCTTGACAGGTTTCATCAAATCACTGACTCCAGTGATTCTCAAAAATATGGTTGAATACTATATTTCAGCAGCGAAGAATGACACCTTGGAGCAGTTGATTTGTCTGCTGGATATCAAAAGCCTTGACATAGATTTCACTATAGCGCTACTGAAGAAACACAATTTACGAGATAGTTATATCTATATCTGGAATAATCTGATACACGATTATATTACCCCTTTAATGGATTTCTTTGATGATATTGAAAAGGCTAAAGCAGATGCTCCCAAAATATTTGCGTATCTAGTCTATATCCTAACAGGTAGAGCCTATCCCACAGAAAATTTTATTGAACCACATGAAGCAGAAAATGCCAAATTATCTATATATTACGTGTTGTTCAATGGTGCCGTGGTTAGCTGGCCTGCAGTGCGTGAAACCGCAAATGATAGCCACCTCTTGGATGAATCCTATGAAGAAAATACATTCCCCTACCTTAAACTGTTGTTGAAGTATGACTCAAAAGCCTTTTTATCAGCAATCAATGAATGTTTTGAAGATTCGCTTATGAACGACGATGAAGTTGTTTATGGAAGTATGAGGTTAAAAGTTAATCGCCAATTTGTTATGGAAATTCTCATCAATCTATTCAAGGAGAACGAAAAGGAATTCGGTGATAAAGATCGATTAAACTTGTCGATTTTTATTGCGAGAATCTATCCAAAGTTCCAGCAATTTATACGGTTACCAGAACCCGTATTGGCAAAAACAATCAACATTCTATGTGGATACAATGGCAAAGATGAGAAAGAAGACTGCGAATTAAGTTTGCAGAGCCTTTTATCAGTTTATCAGCCACCTAATAAATCTGACCTTGTTCAGAGATTTGAGAAAGCAGGGTTTCACGAAATTCTGATGAACATGTATTTGAATGACCGCAAGTTCGCTAAAGTGTTGGAATTATGGTTAAAATATGACAGATCAAATTCGATCGAAACAAATGATGCTATTCTTGAGAAATGTTTCAAATCGACGTTAAATGATCCAAAGGAAAGAAGCGAAATTCAGCTTGTTGTCAAAAAGAATTTCGTAGATCTAATCGAAGTCGATACATTCAAAATTGTCAAAGTGCTCAATAAGTACTCTCCCCAGTCGCATAAACTATTATTTGAGTTACATGAAGATCATCTAAAGTACCTATATTTATCTTCTTTGATCGAATTAGAAAAAGCTGGTCAGTACCATCCAAATTCAAAGGAAAGAAACGAATACATCAAGATGCTCAGCAAATATGAGCAAAAATCTTTGTTCCGATACGTCCAAACTTTAAATAAAAATGACTTTACTTTTGCCGACTGTGTCGGTGCTCTAAGAGAAAATGGGGCTGTCGATACACTTGTGTATCTTTTTAAAGTTCAAAATAATTACAAAGAGGCTCTGGAGGAAGTCATCGACTATATAAAAGTTTCCGTTGATGAGATAGCTAAAAGCCATTACAATAAGAGTGATATTTCGATCATTGAGGCAAGCATCTGGAAGTATTTGCTGATTGGCATTGAACTCTGTAATCATGAAGATTCCAAGGAATCTTCATTTTCAACAACGCTGCTTACCTCCAGTGAAACAATGTGGCTTAGATTTATTGAATCTATGGTGCAGCTGTTCAAAGATCTCGACAAGAAAGAAACATCATCAAAGGTGATGGATGTTGTGAAAAGATTAGTCCAAGATTTATTCTCAACTCTAATAAATACTAGATCTCAAATCAACAATTTCCATATTACCAAGGATGGGGTGAATGAGCACCAGAGTTCATTCCTAAAGATATTTATGCAGTTCTTGAGTTCATCCTCGATGAATATTACTTTACTGGGTGACATCAGATCTGTTTCCACTGAGATTTATCTGGCATTTTCTTACGAAAAGAATGTTTTGACGATTACATCGAATCTTATAAATGAAGGAATCTATATAAGCATGCAGAAATTACAAGATAGAAATCTCACTGGTTGGTCTGTTTCAAGCTACGAGTGTGACGCATGTGGAAAAATCATTTGGGGTAGAGGTATTGATTCCGAAGCATATTGTAGGTGGGAATCTAAGCAAAGAAACGAAGAAGTTGTCGATAATGACATATTTTCGCTCGTATCTTTCAACTGTCATCATTGTTACCATAAAAATTGCTTGAAGAACCTTGGCGTTAAAGATGACAATTTCGTCTGCATTATTTGTGATAATAACAAAGATTTGAGCTCGGAGGACAACATCTCATAATACAATATAGACCACTTTTTCCTGTGCGAAATCCGTATTTAATATCTTGTAGGTGATGATTTTTTTTTCAATAAATTCTGTCTTTGTGTCACTTCTTTCCTTTGTGTTTGGTCATAAGAGGGAAGAGAATGGAAAAGCATCATGTTTTGAGGACATGGTTGACAAGCTCCTAAAACTTCATTTATCAGAAGATTTACAATATAGCGATGCACTGTAAATTTGCCATCCCTGTGACGCTTTTGTTGTTAAAAGCCGTAACTGCTGCTGACTTGATTTCCCAAACTGAATCCACAGAATTCGGTGCATATGTGAACCCGAATCCAAAAAACATATGTGTATGTCTCCACTCCTGTTTAGACTGATTCGTTGTGCAATCCTAATAGCTTTAATTTATACATAGGAAGGTGAAGAACTTGAGACATTAACAACCTGTGCAAGTGAAGTATTAGCAAAATTAGACGACTGCAAACCAGATGATTTGGCTTGCGAATGCTGTGCTCTACAAAGCATGAAACGTGATTGTTTTGGATTATGTCCGAACACAGTATGTTCTGGTCCTACAGTGTGGATTTAGAAATGTTATTTATTGGCTAACTTTACCTCTAGGCATCAGGAAATTTTTTGGGGGTCTTGTATGACGACTGTGAAACTATGAATGATGTAAATGCCTGCAATCTTCCTTTCAAAAAACATGATACGCATGTTGCCCAATTCCTCAGACCAAACTCGAGAATCCCTGTTGAAGAAAAGGAGCCTGATTTTGTCATAAAATCCGTTTTAGAGAATACTACTAATATTTCTAATTCTTCCACCGAATCATTCACCAATGACCATTTTGATTCATTCGAATCAAATACAACTACATATAATCTAACCAATGTCTCTGTGAACTCAAACTCGAGTGTCGTTCAATTAGCTGGAGCACCAGCTTCACACCTCGTCAATATCTTTGAAGCATTCATTGTGTTCCAACTATCTATGATAGCTACTGCAATCTTTTAATAATTTAAGTAATAGCTTAGCGCCAATTGGATCTAAAGTCAAAACGGTTTCTCAAAGATGAACTTACTCTTGCTCGATTTTTTATTATACATTTATCTGTTTAAACATTAATTTGAATTTTGTTGATTTTCTTCATCCATCCACTCTAGAGTGTACTTGATACCTTGTTCTATATCAACTTTCGGTTTATAGCCTAGTATGTTCTTTGCTTTTGTTATGTTGTGATAACGGAACGCACAGACGATTTTCACCCTAAATGGTGTTAAGCCTGGTTCTTTGCCTAGTAATTTCGAGAAGAACTCAGAAAGGTAGCCGATTGCTATAGCCACTGGTCTACTAAGCACTATATTGTACTTGTCAATATGACCATCAGCTTTCCATACCGTACGTGCTAAGGTCCAGAAATATGTTGGGGCATCATTTGTAACGAAAAACACCTCACCGCCCACCTTCTGTTGTTCATTAGGATCTAATAACTTTTGAGCAGCCAAGACATGACCATCAGCGACATTCCCTGCGTAAGACCAGTCAAACAAATTATTATTATCACCGATTTGGAATTTCGATTGGCCTAACTTTGCAACGTTTCTTAGCCCAGGTACCAATTGGCGATCACCGGGGCCAAAGATACCAGCAGGACGCAAGGCAACCGTCAAAAATCCATCCTCAAAAGAATTAGCATCCAGCACAGCCTTTTCTGCAATAGCTTTTGTTTCGTTATATCCATCCATTGGCACTTCAGGAATTGGCCATCTTTCATCAGCATTGTAGATATCTTGGCCGTTAAAGATGACACCAGCAGATGAAGTGTATACAAGCGCCTTCACATGAAGTTCTTTTGCACATTTTATCAAATTGTGAGTACCTTGGACGTTGACTTTTTCATAAATCTCCTGCTTTTGGCCGTGAATAGGGGATGCTGAATGGACTATAACGCTACACTGGCTTGCCACTATTGCATCCTTCACATCTTTCTCAGAGGTAAGATCCCCTTTGTGGAAGTATACTTTCGATGAGTCGAATTTGAAATAGGATGGGAGTGGTGTTGGAAGAGGGCGTATGTCAAAGACGTGGATCTCTGGACGTGGGGACACCTCCCAGAATTGTTGGATGAGATGGAGGCCTAGGAAACCTGAACCTCCGATAAGAAGCACTGAGTCTAAAGGCATTTCAATTCGCTTCGCTCACCGTCTTTCAAGCTTCTTGGATATTTTCGCTCAGGACTTATATACTTCGTATGTTTTGTGTTTTTTTTTTTTTCATTATTAACTACTCGTTTAGAACTTCAAAGATAAAGCTGTCATTTCTACACGGCAGCCCAAATGAAGGGCAGAACCTCCGATCGCTGCTGAAGACGTTTATTATGAGTTCAGTGGTCTTAAAATGCCATGAAGGTTTTGAAATATGCAACACGAGAGTCATCAGAGTCCTGCAGCTTGTAATTGGAGCGCTGGGCATCTGGAAACTTGAACATCGAGTGATATTCATCCACTCCGTTGCCAAAATTTGAAATTTGAGATGGCTTTTGGACTGGCTTGGTCAGCGAAGATTCGAGATGCTTTGAATGATTTCTTGTTAATGCTGATGAGTTTGGAACTTCCGCAGTATTAGTAGCGATAGCACTTGGTGCGTTGAATGTAAATTTGGGCTTCTCTAGTTGTTTTCCCTCTTCTTCTTTTGGTTTGAAAACAAACAAAGGTTTTGAGCTCTCCTTGGGTAGCATCAAAGGTGCTTCATCTGGAATAATTTTGTCTTCCGTGTCTGTGGTGACAATTTCCTTGACATCGGCATTTTTGTTCTCGATATCCATTTGGTCACTTTCTTTAGTGAGATCAACTTCTGTGTCAGATAATTTGGAGTCATCGCTCTCATCATGCAGAGTGATGGATTGGCGTAGAGATGAAGACACCTTTGGTTTATTCTTCACCACAAATAGTTTCTCCGGCTTTGGACTATCTTGTGCGAGTGACTTCTCCAACTGTGACAACACCTCTGGTTGAGGATTGGTTGCACGACTTTGCTTCTTGATTTTTCTATTCGAAATCGATGGTAAAGCGTATGGATTACTATAACCATGTGGATTCACTTTCTCTTCTTTGCTTACTAAAGATTTCTGAGGTTTCTTCTTCTGCTGTTCATCTTTAGCTTCATGGCTCTCTATGAAGGACAGTAATGCATTGGCTGTGTTGCTTAGTTTTTTCTCTTCCTTTGGTGGCTCTGTGGTTTTATCTGTGACTTTTGTGGAGTCCTCCAACTCCAACGAAAATATCGAGCTTTTCAATCTCGAAGTTCTGAAAGGAGATGGGAACCCAGAATAATCGAAGACTCTTCTCTTATGAATGACATTGGAAAGTCTCGAATTCGTATTAGCCGTGGATTCATCGACAGCCGGTGTAGTATTATATTTTGCCTTGAATGAAGGTGTGCTACTCACAGATGAAGTTTTAGCGTCAGATTTCAGTATTTCTACTTTAGAAGTTTCATGGTCTGGGGTTAATGGACCATGAACAGACGAAGATTGTGATTGCGGAGATCCAGCTTTCTGCAATAATGCCTTGACACCTTCAAGCTCAATCTCGGATAGCGGCTCAGTGCCCTTTTGTGCGAAAAACTTGGCCAGCCTCACGTTAGGAGAATCGACAACGGTCTCATGCTGTAATCTATCAAACTCGTTGATTGGGTTTGTGGGAGTGTTATTCATCAGACTTTTCGAAGCAAAATCCGACAACAGACTTGCATCAGTGTCATCAGCACTCGACTCGTTGTCGCTAGTCCAAGCACCAGGAGAAAACATCTGCTTCACTCTTCTAAAGATACTCCCAGGAGTCTAAAGAATGGCGTTAATATAAAAAAAGTCAATTGATGCGATTGGAGCAAAAAAAAAAGTAATTACCTTCGGTGGGTTTCTCTGCCCACTGGAGCTGTTTCGGGAGTATGGACTTCTGAGATGGTCTCGAGTGAGATTGTTACGGTATACTGTCATGCCTTAATGTTCCCCGTCTCTTTTATTAAAAGCTCCTGTTATGCTTCTCTTTTATTAGTGTAGACGAACGAATAATTTTCAATTAGCGTATCTTTGAAAGCGGGTAACTTTGAGCGTTCAGACTACAGACCTGTCAAAGAAGAGATTATTTGAAGGTCATATTATGGATTTAGAAGAAGAATACTGCCTTGCTGAGTAGTACAGCGACGGCTTTACAGTTCTAACTATTCCCCTTGTGCGAATTTCCAGTTTTTGCCTTCATATGACGCATAACATAGGAACTCGTTGCTTAAACCTTCATGCTCGGGTAGATAAGTAGTTGGTTTGACGCCTGGGTACAAATCTCGAACGATGTTTCTCATTCTCTCTCCTGTGATCGCAATGAACCTATACTGCAGTGCTCCTGACTGTGTCTTGGATGTCTTGTCTTGACTGAGAGTAGCATGGACAGTTTGCGCAAACTTGCCCTGACAATCCTCTTGCAAAAATGGCGGGTCAATCAATATACGGTGGACCTTGCCTTTGAGTTCAGAGATGATCTCCAGAGGATTGTTGTAATCATAGTATACGAACTTATCGCCAGCAAGCAGTTTGAATCTCTTATCGAATTCCAGTAAGTATATCTTCTTTGTAGGCAGCGTTGAAGGGTCTCTTTTCTTGATTGCGGCATATGCTGAAGGCGCACTTATAACGCAGATGACTGTATCTTCATCTGCGCCATCTAATAGTTCTTCTGCTAGTAAATCAGAAGTTTTATCGCTATACTGACCAGAGTTAGAGCGGGATATTGAAGGAAAAACACTGTCAAAGGGCGAATAGACTTACCCAGAACTGTGATAGTTGCCAATCTTCACGGAATAGGCTCATTCCTCTCTCAGCAACTGCATCGTTCTGATTTGTGGTGTCCTTCGACTGCTGTTCCGCAGAATCGTAGAGTCTCCTGAACTCTTCTAAGTGTTGCTCTTCTTCGTGCTTGAACTCCATCAAGGCAGCTAAAGTAGAAGCTGATAGCTGTCTGCAGAAGGAGAAGAAAGGTTAGCCCCACAACCGAAAAATAAGATTCGAGTCTTGTACTTATACTTACAAATCGCTATCACCATCAACAGGCATCTTGAACTAAGCTGCTTTATAGTCTTTATCGAGGGATCAACTGTCTGAAAGCCGTCCAGGTTTCAGTAGCACAAAAAAATTTTTGATGCATCCCAGCCCGTTAGACGCACATAGACATCGACATTGACAAAGACATGAATGTAGACATATATATAGATATAGATATAGATATTCTAGGTCATACAACCTTTCGAGGCTGAATTTTTTCAGCCTCGTAGAATGAGAGTCAGGAGAATACCAGCTTGAAATATATGTAGTTGTTTTTTTCGGTTTTGGAAAGCGTAAAGTGTGATAAGACACTGCTGTCTACAGAGAGCCTTTAGCTTCCAAACTCCATGTTCCAATGATAAAATCATCTTCACAAAAGAAACTGCAGTATCGAAGCTTCTTAAGGATGTAAATACTTAAACAAAACCTGGATGTAATGTCAGCTTGGTTCTTAGATGGCTAGCGATCAGACTAGCCTCAAAGTCACAGGAATACTAATTTCTTGAATCTGTCTTACAAAGTGACAGAAAACTAGCCAACTTCTAAATGACGTTAGATTAAATTGAGATGATGAATACATAGATATTGAAGATCCGTGGGAGGGATCTCTTCGAGGAATTGCATTGATTCGAAGCATTGTCTCCTTCAGCCTTGGAAGCTTCTATCTAGCACTTTTATTAGGTTGTCAACTTGATGTGTTGACGAATTTTTCTAAGCGCACTAAGTCAACTTCATTTTTATACTAAATTACATATTTATAATGTAAAATTAAAATTCTCCTGTTGATTTCAGAAACTACAATCAGTCACTATCAAATATCACGAGAATGTGCAGAGAAAATGTCCCGAGGACCATCCTATCGCATCAGCTGACTATAACTCTAGCGTATATTGTAAATAGTTGTGATCCAGCTTTAATACTGCCATGGCAGTATGTGTTGTTACGGGCCACTACTGCTTGTTTTTATTTCAGGAACACGCACTTTCTCATCGACAACAAAACGAAATAGAACATAACCGATCAGCTCGTTAAGCTTACACATAGTGGAAAACCATAGTGTTATTCTGTGCCTGTGATAATTAATGGTAATTGAGAATGGTGAGTCGAAGTAGCACATTGGTTATCAAATCCCTACGGAGGAGGAAGTCATGCTAACATCATAGAACTCGGTATACAATCACGCTGTCAAGCAAATCAGTACATTAAGGAATGATCTTGATCAATTCGAATCAAATTTGACGACTGCACCACTGTCATTGCAAGGTAAGCTATTCAGTAAAAGTTTCCCAAAACCCTCAGAATCTTAACACTGTTTTTCTTTTTTTCTTTAGGTTCCATTGCAGCAAATCTTTCGACACTGTCCAAGACAATTGATGAGTACGAGTCGTTCGCAAAAAATGAAACTATACCTGAAAAGCAGGAGAAAGCAAGAATAAGGCTGCAGAGTTTCAGAAACGATGTGAGTGAAGCCAAAGCAAAATTTCAAGATCTCAAACGCCAAAGAGACGATTCAGTGAGTTGCGATAGTACTTAATGTTTCCTTGTAGAATTGTGTAACTGACTAATTTTTTCTTGCTCTAGTTATATGATGCAAATAGATCAGAGTTACTGAATCGCCGTACTCATAACTCCAGTGCGACTGATAACCCATTTGAAACGTCATCTCACACAAGTGGATCAGGATTATCATATGCAGAAGGGTTGCATGCTGAGAGATCAACCCTGGCAAGGGGAAACCAGCAGCTGGATGAGATTTTGGAGATGGGAAGAGAGGCATACGAAGAACTGATTGTGTCAAATCAGATGATTCAAAACTTCCAAAGCAAGCTACACAATTCCTTGACCACATTGGGAGTATCTCAGGATACTATAAGAACAATTGAAAAAAGGGCTTTCAAGGATAAATGGTTATTTTATGGGTTTTTGATATTGATGTTTGTTCTTTTCTATTACATTTTGAAATGGCTCGGTTAACTATCAAAAGAAAAAACATTATACTTAACGATGCACTTTGAATGACTTGTTCTATATACACTAATTAACACAACTTCCCAGATTACTTGAGCTTATCGTAAAAAATCGCACTAGATGTTTCGCCCGCGACAATATGTTGATCTGGACGGAGCTGTAATCGATTCACAAAGGTCTTATTCTTATATGTTTCAGGGGTGAAACTTGGCTCGATTAAAGCTGGTGGAGGTGTTGGTCTTGGCACCCTGTTTCTTTTGCCATTACCCAATTGACCAAAATCGTTGCCACCCCAAAACAAAACGTCAGAGTTCTCTAGTTTTACGAACGTATGCTCCTGGCCACTAGACCACTCTTTGATTTTTATTCTTCTGGTGTCCTGTTTAGCTTCGTCGTAATCTTGGAAGTTTTCTAATTCTTTGACCTTGGTAGGGTCGAATTGCGCATGAACGTAATGCCCATTTCCAACCTGCCCTTTCATATTATTACCGAAACCAACCACAAAAGATTCCTCTTGTGCCTTCTCATCATCTAATTTATCGGAGCCTCGAATAAGCTTATACATCTGTAATGGTTTAACAGTACAGAAGCTTGTATCACCACCGGCTTCAATATCTGTTACTTCTGGGAAGTAATCTCTCTTCACGTGTTTAGACAAAAGTTCAATTTTTTTCGGTATTGATACGAATTCAGTTTCGTATGTAACGTTGTGACCCAACTGACCATATGTGTTTTGACCAAAAGTATAAACCTCACCAGTAGCATCTAATGCCATTGAGTGATAGTTGCCCACAGCAATCTTTTTGATTATCCGTGGTTGAATACGGTCAATCTTTCCTTTACTGTTTTTCTCAATTGAGTAATTGAGTAGTTCGATTGGATGTAAGACATTAGGAGATGGTGGTTTTTCAAAAGTGGAAAAATCCGGTATACCGAATTGTCCTTGGGACTTGAGGATTTCGTTGAATCCAGTAGCCCCAGAAAATGCCCGGCCTTTATTTGTCAAAGCTAGGAAATGATTTTTGCCTGTCTGGAAGTCTACTATCTTCTCAGACTTCATCAACGATGTGGTATCCATCTTCAAGAACTTTTTGTAATCAGTTTTAAAGTTCCACTTCCTGTATTTTGAGCCTTTGAATGCCTGCTGTTCTTTTGACGATTCTGGAATGATTAGAATTTCATTCTTCTTATTCATCGCATAGATTGCACCGTTGGAAATCTCAGCCCTGACCAAGTGCTCACCATTTATTGTATACTTAGGAGTCGAACTCTCGTCGAAACCTTTTCCCCATTGTATCAAATTTCCCTTACTGTCTATAGCCAGCGCGGATTTTTCACCCAATGTAACGCTTTTCAGAAACTTATTATCGAACCATGGGTGTCTGATCGGGAATCTGACATCTGAAACCGCGATGTTAGGACTAACCAAGTAGTTTTGATTGTTTCCCCAGAGATACAAACCTTCAGTATTACTGTCATTTGGATCATCAATCTTTGGCAGCTCAACAACAGCCTTCTTCTTCTTCTTAGGAGGTTTGAACTCGCCATCCAGTATGGAATCGTAGTACCACCAATCTCGTAAAGCGGGCCATTTAACGTATAAGGAAAAACCACCAAACAGTAAACCAAGGACTCCCAATCCTCCGATGATTCCTCTAATGGCTTCAAGTCTTTTGAAACGTTCTTGGAGTTCTTTCTGTGCAACTTTGTCTCCATTCTCCCAGAGCCCAGATTCGTCCACTTCATCCTTGTCCGCTTTATGTCTTTTCGCATAATATGGCTCACTCGTCAGCCGACTACTCATCAGCTCAGCATCATCGAATTCGTGTTCTGTCAGCTTCTTGGAAACGACACGTGAGACATGGAACCTTGCCACAGAACCTGAGTATCTGTTGAGCTTCAAGATTGTTTGCTTTATCACCATCATCGTCATCGTTTACTCCTCCCACACCTCAAAAACAGCTCTTAATACCCTTTAGCCTATTGGATTCACTCTGTTGGTAATGTGAAAAACCAAAAAATATTAAAAAAAAAAAAAAAAAACATCAAGGTGCTCAAATCAATATTTACAGTGCTATGTTCAAATCTTTAGAACTGTTTCTTCGTCGCAGGAAGTAGGGACAGTGCTGTTGCTGTTATTATGCGATGATATAGTCTGACAGTTATTTTTAAATACATGGTTCTTGTCTAACTCGGCATCCTTAAAACCTTTGAGTTCGCTTATAATTTCGTATTTGGAAAGCTGTCAAGTTCGAGCGGGTACAAATTGTTAAGGAAGCACTATAAAATCGATCTCGAGTGCTTCCATTTCTTTGGTGCTGAGGCAATATACTCACTTTGAGCGCTGGAAATGGTTGCTAGACTTGGTGTGAGGGCGTTCAGCACGAGTGGGATAGCAAGAGGTATACACTTCGACACGAGGAAGTTTGTTGTGGATCTCCAGAAGGACGGTTTCAGCCAGCAGCAAGCGGAAGGCGTTGTTCGTATTGTCTCACAGGCTTTGAACGACGGCGTGAGCTCGATCAGTTCTGGATTAGTGACCAGGGAGACGCTGTCTAAGATGACATATCAGCAGAAGGTTGACTTCACCAAACTCAGAGGAGAGTTACAGACGACGGATAGAGCAGAATACGAAGGTGTCCATAGTGAGAATGAAAGACTACGTCATGATTTAGAGAGACTTCAGACTAGAATAAGAGAGGAAATTACTAAGGCTAATGCCGGCGTGAGACTGGATCTGAACCTAGAGAAGGGAAGAATAAGAGAAGAAGGCGCACAACATGAGTTGCACATCACGGAAATAGACACGAGGATTGACCAAGAAGTTGCAAATATGAAGATGCAAATAGACAGTGTCAAGACTCAAGTGATGCAGTGGCTAATCGGTGTCTGTACGGGTACTTTTGCGTTGGTGCTAGCATACGTCAGATTGTTAACCTGACTCGGCCGTCCTGGAGGAGGGACATCCAAGTGTAAAAAACTCTACGAGATTGGGACTGGGGAGAAAGGGATCAAACTGTATTTATTCTATCATCTTTACTGCTATCAGCAATCTGAAGTTAAGATCAAAGTTTGTTGTAAGAGAGGGATCTTAAAAGAACAACTCTTTCAAGATTCTAACAGTGTCGTCTGGTGAAGTGACGGCATGTCCGATGGTTCTCTCATCGTTGTAAATTTCGTAGTCGTTCCCACCTTTGTACGATTTGTCACCAAAGAAGTGGATCTCTTTGAAACCTTCACTTTCGACGTGTTGTAGACAGTAGGTTTTATCCCAACCAGTTGGGAATACATCAAAGGAGATTTGACCACCAATTGAGTATGTTAGAGCGAGATCTGGGAACTTCTCTCTCAGTGCTTTAACGAACTTGGCTCTGATCTGGTGCTCTTTGTCGTAAGCCTCGAACTCGTTTCTCTCAGCAGTGGAAGCGTTTCTACCTATTGGAGAAACGTTGATCATACCATTTCTGAACTCGACAAAAGTACCTCTTCTCTTTGGGAGATCGAGTTCAGAGAGATATTTCAGAATGAATTTAACGAATTCGTTGTATTTCTCTTCACCAATCCAACCGATAAAAGATTGAGAGGCCAATTTCTCACCTAGTCTGTAGGCAGTCAACCCGTTCTCAGAGAAGCAAAAGTCAAAGTCTTCCAACACAGTGGAGCCTAGCTGCTCAACTTGCTTCTGCAAATCAGAGCCACCAACGAAACCAATGACAACCTTCTTTCTCAAATCAGCCAATATCTGTTTGACTTCTGGTGAGACAAGAAGTCTGGCTGGTGTTAATGTACCATCAACGTCGAATAAAACCAAAGTAGTTGGCTGTTCCTTGTGAGAGAATGACATGTTGTGCTAGCTGTTCTAAGAAAAAAAAACTCGTAGTGTGTAACCTTCTAGTGTGTCTGTTTTGAAGTGCGTCGAGTGCTTTGGATTTCAAATGTTTATTGAAATTGCAGTTTCACTCACTAGCTTGAATTTATTACATTGGTTGTGGACGCGTGTTTCAAAAAAGAGGAAGGGCTCAAATTGTGAAGGGACACATTAAATATATACAGAAAAAGGAACAACAGCGTGCAATAAGGGGGAGAGAGGACGAGTAGGAGTCTGTAGAGATCGAAGTGGTGTGTTTCACGCAGGATGCGCACATACAGGGATTAGTGTAGACTAGAGAAGAGTACCTGTTCTAGCCGGATAACTCCATGACTGAAGGAGAATGGCGCAGACAGCACTTTACGAGCAACGCGCCCGCCCATTCATATCTTCTGTTTTCTGGCTACAGTTCACAGACGGTTGTAACCAAGATATTCATTCTTACACATAATACAAACCCAACGCTCTAGCTAAATTAAGCTTGGTATTGGTAGTTTGGGAAAGCTCTTAGGTTTTGTTCCAAAGGACCCTTTCTGGACAAGAATTTGACAAAAGCTCCGTCATCTTTGACTTCACCAGCGTTTCTTCTCTTGACGTAGTCCTCCCTGTCCAAGTTGGTGAAACCCCATTTCTTGGAGATGATGATTTTTTGTTGACCTGGGAATTTGTATCTGGCTCTTCTCAAACCTTCAATAGCAACTTCTTTGTTGGAGTCTTTGGTTCTGACAGAGAAGATAATTTGGCCAATGGCGACACGAGCAGCCAAACCATGTGGCTTACCCCAGGCACCTCTCATACCTTGTTGCAATCTATCTGCACCAGCACACGACAACATCTTGTTGATTCTTAGAACGTGGAATGGGTGAACACGGACTCTCAAGTGGAAAGCCTCACGACCAGAAACCTTGGTGATATATTTGTTGGCACAGATACGAGCAGCTTCTAATGCTTCAGACGACAATTGTTCCAATTCGTTGGAAACCAAGTGGATACACAATGGGAAATCATCGACAGAGGCCTTCTTTCTACCTAAATCGTAGATACGAATTTTAGAGTCTGGAACAGCTCTGTTGTATCTGGATTTTGGGAACGGTTTGTTCTTTTGATATCTGTAACATCTAGCTGGACGACGAGCCATCTTGAAATAGATCGATTATCTGAAACTTGATGGAGGTAGGTAGGTCTTCAAACAGGCAAAGATTGAAAAAGTTGTTATAAATTATATGAAAAAAGTTGTGACTGATTAGAAATCAAATAACCAAGCAGAAAAAAAAAAAAAAATGTGTATGATGTCTGGATGTATGTCTTCTATAGTGGTACTTGCTTACCAAAGCGTGACTGCTCTTTACGTTTGAAGACCCGAAGTGGCAAATGGCCCAAAAAAGTAAGAAATACCCTCTTCCGCCACCCTCCTTCCAACAAAAAAAAAAAAAAAGAAAGGAAGAAAATCCACAATAATCGCTTACTAAGAGAGATGTTTGGATGGTTTTGTGATGACGACACAGGATATAATGGCAGCATAGCCTAGTTTTTAGCCCCGGCAGCTATTATATGGAGAATTTACAATTATGGTTTATACCCGGATCTGGAAGTCTAGGATTTTTTTTATTTTTTTTTTATTTTTTTTTTTTTTTACATAATGATAATAATATGAAAATTTTGTTAGACACTAATTCTGAAGATGATGAGCTGAGCTTAAGTGACAGGCGCTGGCTATCGAGCAAGGTAGAGTACACAGAAGAAAAATGGGCCGCTACTCTGTGAAGAGATATAAGACCAAGAGGAGAACGCGCGATGTTGATCTGATATACAATGATCTGGGGTCAAAGGATTCCATCCTCAAGTTGAAAAACCAGCCGCTAGATGAGACCAAGCCTGGACTGGGTCAGTACTATTGCATTCATTGTGCCAAGTACTTTGAGGACACGACTGCTATCACAAGCCACTACAAGTCTAAAGTTCACAAGAGAAGAGCGAAGGAACTGAAGGAGAGACCATACACCGATTTAGAAAGCCAGGCAGCAGCGGGCTCGAATCTCGAGCTGTTCTTGCGATCTGTTGAAACACACAAGGAAAGAGCCGCTATGGAACAGCTGCATAAAGAAGAGATTCAGAATTTGACGATGACCAATAACCCTAAGACCATTGAGTTGGAGCAGCCTCTAGCTGAAGGGGAAGTGGTGATGCAGGATTGATGTTACCGCCAGTGTACACTACACCACTTTACAATTCCGCCGATCAAATGTGAGCGTTTGTTTCGAAAAAGCTAGTTACTTTTAATTTGCAATATCGACACAAGCGCTCTTTCTTTCCCCCTTTGTCTTGCACTCTCACTCTCTTGCCCTCCCACACATCTGAAAATGCAGCGGCTGGGTTTGCTGATTTCACACCTCGCCAAAGTCATAGTGGCTAGTCTGTGCAGCGTGCTCACTAACCTTTTTCTCACCAACCAAGACCTTATTACACACTTTGCATTTCACCTTGAATGTTGCAGTGTTGGTAACATATCCGTTCCGATTGAGATCCTGGCTCAACTGTTTGGCTGCTTGAACGTACTGTTTGCCCAGCAGCGTTGTGCTATCAAGCACGCCAATATCCAGAGACTGATCGTCTAAGCTATTGAGCGGCGTGAAAGCAGTAGCGTCATAGTGAATACCGCTGTACAGAATGACAATATAGTTCAGTTTTCCAGGATTGAAAGCATCAACGCGACCAGTCTCAACGTCTATCGAGTTTATAGTTAAATCGAGATATCTCGAAAGCACATCGAGCTCTATAGCCCCTCCCCAACTCGTAGACTTTGTTATCCAGCTGACGTAGTCTGCAACAGGTTTCCCTAAAATGGCGCTATTATATTTCCCAGTCTCGTCGTTACGAATGCTATCGGCCACTATCGATCTAAGTCGCGAGCCTTCCTCCAAGTTGTTGAAAACAGCGTATGAAACTGATCTAAATAAGCAAGAATTATCATCCGGAACCCTCCTTAAAACGCAAAATCCGTCAACAACTTTCACAAAAGGGACATTGCTATTGCTGAATGGCGTGGACTCCAGAGCTGGGTCTCTGCTACTACTACTAACTTCCTTCTTCTCAGTAGACTGACCATGGATGACACCACCACCACCACCACTAGAGCTTCCAGCAGCCTCTAAAATAAGCCTATCTCCAGGTCTAATCCCCAAATCCAATAATTTCGCCTTTGGTTCCAAGGATATTGGCTTTGGAGGGAACCCTGCCTTTATCTGTAAATCAACGGTGTTTGTGATGCCCTCTCTAACGATCAAGTCCAAAAGCTCACTTAAAACAGAATCATCTCCAATAGAGATCACACGCGTTGTGTTCGCACTCACTATTTTCAACCTCATAGTGTCGCCCAAATCGCCCTTCCACTAACTATTTAAGGCGTTATTCTCGGCTTCTCTCACCGTTATTGCCTCTCGAGTTACATGCCTGAGCTTTCTAAACCTCCTCTACGATTTTGGGCAATTTACGAGGCCTCTGCACCGGAATATAGCTTTATCATCAACATTGAAGCCAACTATAACCATCGGCGCCAGAGAGAAGTCGCTAGCAAGCCGCGGGAGGAAGACAGAGTAACCCATGAAGCACGAGAAACAGAGGCCTCGAAGTCTTAAAGAGCTCTCTCATGATGCTCTGAACTACGAATACTCCAATGCTGTACCAGTTAAAGTCTATCTTCGCACTGCAGAAACACTCTCGCGCCATGTAGGTGAGACCAATGCAAAGGTATATCTTCACTGCTGACCTCTTCTAGGCTGACCTCTATAGACTGGAACATCACTATGAAGATGCGTTTGTGCTCTACACGCGCTATTTGGAGTAAGCTATATTTCAGGATCAATGAGTCTCCATACAATCTAACAACACCTTTTTAGCCTGGTTACAAACAAACTACCAAGACATCCCCAAATCAAACAGGAGCGCTCCAAGCAAGCACAGCTTGTCATCAAGGCACATAATATCTTAGAAAGAGCGGAGAACATAAAAACTATCCTCAAGTCTGAGATTGAGAAATATGACTACTATCAAAAGCAAGTTGATGCCCAGAAGTCTGAGAAAGCGCAGGGGGAGAAACAGAAACATCACATAACAGATACGTTCGATCTATTCCACGAGCATCAGGAAGCTTCACAGAAAAATTCCGGAGACTCATTGTTCGAGATGGCTTTGGCAAAGCTCCGCCCAAGACACACCCCAACTGTTGTTACAACTTCCTACCCAAGCATTCCATCTCCGCATAAGTATACACCACTTTCTCAACATTCCTATAGGAATTCACTACCCCCAGTCCTTCCTCCAAAAAACCACCCAGTAACTGCTACGATCCCCTCAGATCCAAGTCCTCCTGTATTGCCGCCCAAACTTGTTAAGACAACTTCTCCGAAGCCGACACTGCAGCATAAGTCAATTGCATCTTTAGAATCTGGTAAACAGCTCAAACCAGTGTATGCCCCAGAATCAGTCCAGTCAACATTCTTGAAATATGCTATGGCAAATTCCAAGAAGAATTTGGAAACGTGCGCAATACTATGCGGGAGATTATCTCTAAATGCATTTTTTATAACCACAT
This sequence comes from Liangdongia quercuum, assembly GCA_030579675.1. NCBI lineage: Eukaryota > Fungi > Ascomycota > Saccharomycetes > Phaffomycetales > Wickerhamomycetaceae > Liangdongia > Liangdongia quercuum. Next base: position 115,792 of record JAKTRK010000015.1, on the reverse strand, counting down.
TGGTCATCCCTGAACAGGAGTCAACTCCCAATACATGCCAGACAACAAACGAGGAATCCCTGTTCGAGTACATTGATACACATGATTTATTCGTTCTCGGCTGGATTCATACACACCCATCGCAAAGTTGCTTTCTAAGCTCTATTGACCTGCATTCACAAAATTCCTATCAAATAATGCTACCAGAGGCCATTGCTATGGTTTGCGCTCCAAGTAAAGAGCCCAATTTTGGTGTTTATAGACTTACTGACCCCCCAGGTCTAGGGATCATAACAAAATGTCAGAAATCCGGGTTCCATCCGCATGAAGAAGGGAATATTTATAGAAGATGCGATAAAAATCACGGCGGACATGTCATATTCAAGAAAGAGCTGGTATTAGATGTAAAGGATTTGAGATAAAATCTACAATATGATAAGAAAATATATTTTATGAGCACAATGATTTTAACCCTATGTAATTCTAGGCTCATATTCACGTTTCTCATTATTTCTAATATAACCCTACTCTTTCTAGTTATCAGTTTCGGACCATCCCAAAGCTGCCAAATCGGCTCTAACTTTATCTTCTGTCTTGATTTTTAACACCTGTGTATCTTCTAATGGTTCATTGTTTGCTTGCTTCATCTTTAGCTGTTCGATAGCTCTTAATTTTTTCAATAGACCTCTGATTTTTTTCTCTTCTAGCGAGAACACACCTCCGACAACTAATGACTGTTGAACTTCGCCCTGGGATTGTGAATTCTGTGATTCTGGTTCTGGAGTAGCTGAGTTAGAATTGGAATCCTGTTGCTGTTGATGCTTCTTCTCTCTCTTCTTACGGTTCTTTGCAGCGCTTTTAGTTTCCTTTTCAACAGGGATTGGAGCACCAGGAATGACTTTGACTCTTTGCTGAGGTACAAATAAACCTGGAGGTTTCGAAATACTTAACTCCCTTTCATACAAAGACTTTGGAGCAGCTGGAGCAGCTCCATTTCTTTGATGAGGAGGTCTATAAGCACCCTTTGGCTTCAGAGATGATTGAGCTAGAGGCTTTTTAGCCTGCAATTCTGCAACAGATGAGTGCACTGCAGGCTTGTCATCCAATACTTTGATCGGTGGGAAGATATCTAACGAGCGTGGTCTCCAATCAACAGAATACACCTCCTTGAAGTCTCTATTGTAGATTAGAGTACCATTAGCGTACCAAATCTTGATACCATTATCAACTCTTAATCTTGGAGCAGTTGTAGCAGTCAATATGTAACGACCATCAGGTGACCATTGGCAAACTGAGGTGTTTGGAGCTTCAAAAGTTGTAACTCTTGAGAACTTTTGTTGGCGATCATATATATCAACAGTGCCCTGTAAATTACCGAAACCAGCAACCAGAATATATTTTCCATGAGGCGAGAACAGAATTGTGTTCTTAGGTGCTGGTGGTAATGAGTACAACACAGCTCCCCTTGAGTCAAAAAAACTTGTCTTTGCAGGCATGTAGCCATAAATCACACCAAATTCCCTGGAAGATGGTGACCAGGAAATATCATGGATTGGACCCTCTTTGTCCAATGCAATTCTAGAATCGTAGCCACTGATCACACCTAATAGATATAGGGTAGTTTCACCATAATATGACTTATTTGAAGAATCAACATCAGTAGAAGCTAATGCTAATAATGCAGTACCAGGATTATTCCACTTTAAAACGCATCTTTCCGCTTTGAAGAAGCTTTTGCTAACAAGCGGTCTTTTGATATCTTTTTCAATTGGATAAACAGCAACAGTTGCTGGCTTACCACTCTTTTCTGGTACAAAAGTGGCAACCGCTTGCTTTTGACCTGGAGACAACTTCATAGTTGAGACATTTTCAATCTTTAGAGTAGACCAAGGCTTATTGAAATTTAGTCCCTCAACTTCATAAAATTTGATTTCGTTTTTGAATTGTCTTGCTATTCTCTTTTCATCAGCAGTGAATTCTGGTTTCCAACCGCTTTGATCCTTATTACTATATTCAGCTAGTAGCTCCTTGGTGGAAATATTGAAAACTTTCACGTTATCATGGTAATTACCCGATTCTAATTTTACGGGTCTCTCCCAAGTCACAATATAAGACGATAATGGGGAGAAGTGGATATCAAAAACGTCTTTCATTTCAATCTTGTAAACGACTGATCCATCATCAGGATTAACAATAACGACGCAGTTGGGTTGAGTGAAGGCAAAATATTTACCGTCAGGGGAGTATGTTGATACTCTGACATCTTCTGTGACTTCGGGGAAGTTTTGTAGTTCCTCGTAAACAGGCGATGCTTGTATTATACCGACAGATTTTGGTGCCCTATAATAGAGCTGAGTTAATGCAGACATGACCAAAAATTGTAACAATGACGTTTGAATTAAAAAACTCTGTGACGGGGGAACTTATGATAAAGACGAGCTAGGCGTTGTAACTCTCTGATGAGAAAATACTATTGAAGGGAAGCCCTATAGCGTTAAAAAAATCTCAGAGAAGCGATGAAGAAATGAAGCAAGCTCGATACTTTTTGGTCCAAAATATAAGACTGTAAGGGCAGATGACTTTCTTAAAGAGCCGCTATAAGAAAACCTTATGATCTATGGGGATGAGTTGGTTTCTCGTGTTATTTTTCTAAAAAAAACTCTAGTTGATCTCTCGTTTCGATAGCTTAGGCAATACCACCAAATCACCCAAAGAAGAGGAAAAGTTCTATTTCAAGTCTGAGAAACAGTTGGATTTTTTGCTTCTGTTGAACCTTGCTCGATCCCAGAACGAGTTTCGATCTCTTTCCTTCTCTTCGTACAAACGTGAGTGCCTGCTTTGTCGAGATTATGTTCATTTTGCAGCTTTATTTTTTTTTTTGCTGGGAAATGTAAAGATGTTCGGATGTGTTAGATTTTCCTGAGAAAATTACATAATCATTGATACTGTCGGTCTCGTAGGTGAGTGAGCTTTACTCTTAGATTTTAGAGGCAAGTACCAACTTTATAGTGGGGCTCCGTGCTGCAGTGGATGGCTCGGGACGCTGTAGCCCAGCAGCAGTAATAGAGTGACTGTCTACTTATTCCAATGAGGTTATATATCTGTCAGCTTGCAACCTTTGCCCAGCGACTGAGATATGCCCAATACTGAACATAGTAGAGACCAATGACGTAACCTAGGAAGCCAGAGCTCGAGGATTGGGCCGAAGGTCTCGAATCGCAGACACAGACATACAAATGTTGTTCGAGCAGAACACGAAGGTAGGATAATAGAAGCCAGTCAAGTGAGCAACTCAAGGCTCAGAATCGTCTTTACATAGCAGGAGAGCTTGGGATAGGAACTCGATCTCGATCTACCGGGAAGTTAAACCATGATCACGATTATCATTGACGTTACAATCGGATGTCATTCGATAACTCATTCACTGGCGACTTCCCGCATACTCTAGCCCAATGCTAATAGAAAGATCGTTTCTTATCCATTCAGTATGTTTCTTTGCGCACGCCCTAAATATTACTCGATTGTCAAAGTTGCCAGTTTTTCAGTGGTGGATTGAAGTACGGGCAAAATAATTTAAAGAAGACACACTTCAAGAGACGCGTGAGCTCAGATTCTTGAAAAAGCGCGTTTTTTCCGAGGAGTGAAGATTTCATTAGAGTTTAGAGTACACGAGATCTCCGAATCGTGGAATATATACGAAATGAGGCTTGTTCTAATTGAGTACTGTTTAAACCGGGCTATAACAAGATTCAAAGGTTCGATTCGACGCCTTCGAATCTTGTTACTTAAGCTTGATTACTGTTTTCCTCATCGCAAGCCAAAAAAAAAGAAACTTATCTTGTTCGTCTCCCTAAGGCATACTGCCAAACGATGATTGATGATGAGCAAGCGTAGCATTGGTACTTTTCTTTTGGTTATTATTATTATTCTTTTCACCAATCGTATCAGTTACAGTTCGTACAGTCCATATTAGTGTAGAGGCAGCTCTTCTATTCGGGAGTTTCAGACGTCTAGATTCAAAATGTACAAGCAGCATAGCCCCTCTTGCACACCAGAATAAGTAAAAACTTACATTACAGAAGCCAGGTTACATCGTACGAAAAAAAAAAAAAAATGGCAGCAGTATGACAAACCGAGGCCGGAACACCGAAAAAGTCAATGGCTTCAGGTACATTGGAGTGTACACAGGAACAAGCAAGCTGACTAAAACTCGCTAGATAGACGAGACTGTCAAATAGCAGTAACAGCTATTTCGCATGATCGTCTCGGAGATTTGAATGTGAGTGAGAAAACTTATTTTTAGAATGGCTAGCAGCACTTGTGTCGCATCGTCTCTTATGGTGAAGCAGAAGGAAGCAGACCTCTTTGAGTTTTATGAAACCAGTCCAGTCAGTCAGCAGACCTGCCAAATTCCAGTGCCCTTTTTTTTATTTTTTTTTTTTTTCGCTCAATAGCTCACAACAGTCCCTTGCGGCAATGGGGACGCTGTTTTCCGGCAGCTTGCAAACTTCTCGTAGACAGAGCGGGCGGATTTCGAAAGGCCTGGTGCCTAGAGTCTTCCGGCTACTTGTATGCTAATCTCCCGTCTCCCGTCCCCTTTTGCTACACATACTGTTGTCATGTTTGTTGGCTTACATGTTACTAGGACAAGCTGCAGAAAAGAATGCGAATTAGACGTGAATGTCCCGCATGAGAATTTCGCAAATTTCAATTCGACGCGTTTGTTTTTGCTGACATATACAGCCATTTCCCTGATTTGTGCAATTCGCTGATCTGGTGAATTACCGTATGCAGTAATATCTTCTAGTAGAGAGTAGCGCCAATGCTAAAAATAGTTCTCTCTATTGCAGTGAAATTTTCCGCATTGGGGTTCAGGGCTGATTCCACATGCAGACAAAAGAGAGACAGAAGTAGTCGCGTCTAAATTTTGAGTGATTTGTCCTGCTTTTTCTTTTTTTTTTTCCCACTTGATTTGCTCACGTCTCTTTCGCAAAGTGTCTGACGGTAAAATTTTGTTTCAACATTTTGAAAGACTTTTTATAATAAACTTTAAGGAAAAAGTCAGGATCTTGTTGATTTTTTACTTAGTTCCAAATCAACTGTTTCCTTCTTTTTTATCCATTCAAGTGGTTTCCCTGTTCTCGACAACACATCGAGCTAGTCCAAATTCCTTTTGAACTAAACTTTTTTTTTTTCTCGTTAAGAAGTTGATTTAAATTTGGAGCGCTATCATCAAACCATCAACAAGCGCCTTCAACATTCGAAAAGAAAAGAAAAGAAAAGAAAAGGATTTCAGAAAGGCGGATTTAGAGAAGACTGTTTTTAAGATTCAACTCTATCTTCAAGACTTTCTGTTAGCTCTACAGACTTCACATTCGTTAGAGATCAAGAAACGAGGACTTATTTTTGGAATAGCATCGCCTGGAAATTCACAACGCTACAGATTTAGCCCAACTCCCCCTTTTTTGTGATTTCTTACCGACGTATACGCCATAAGTGTACCAGGTTTTCGCTTTCGTATTGTACCGCTCTTTTGATTCATCATTGGAGTTCAACAAGTGCTCAAGACTGCCTATACTCTTTTTTTTATCGAGTATTTTTTTTTGATATTGACCGCGTGTTATTTTTGACTTGATAATCTTTGTTACTGTGAGTATATTTACCAAAAGACCTTTTTTATGGAGATGTATGAGTAAGAGGGGCTTGAAGCCGGCCAGCCAGTGAATCAGCAGCGGGATTTGTCTTGTGATCGGTTCGATTTTTTTTTTTTTGAAGTTATCACTCCAGCAAGCTCCCCCCCTCCTTCTCATCACTTTGAAAAGCGCAACACTAAACAAGAAGAAACCATCTAACATTTTAGCTCAAGAGTTATATTCCATCATGTCATACAACGATAACCAACAGTACTATGATCAGAACCAGCAGGGCCAACATAACAACCACCAGTACGATAATCAACAGTACGATGCCCAACAAGGCTACGACAATCAGCAATATGATCAGTACACCAATCAGCCATACAACCAATACGAGGACCCTAATGCCCAAGGTCCTTACTATAACGATGGTTACCAAGCATCTCAAGAAGTGCTGAACCAAGGTGATTATTACGACCCTCAAAATGATGCCTCTTATTACTCCCAAGGCTACGACCCAAGTACTGGAACTGGGTATGAACAAGGATATCAACAAGATGGTTACTATGATCAACCAAGAGGTGTCAATGATCAAGAAGCGTTCTCAGATTTCAGCTATGGTCCAAATCAGCCGGGAACTCCAGGTTATGACTCTTATGGTGCACAGTACACCCCCTCCCAAATGAGTTATGCTGCTAGATCATCTGGTGCATCCACCCCGATCTATGGATCAAACGGTGCTTTCGACCCTTCGTCGATTGCAGTCGCACTGCCCAATGAACCTTATCCCGCATGGACTGCAGACCAACAAGCCCCATGTACGATCGAACAGATTGAAGATATCTTCATCGATTTGACCAATAGATTTGGTTTCCAAAGGGACTCCATGAGAAACATGTTTGATCATTTTATGACACTGCTAGATTCAAGATCTTCAAGAATGTCACCAGCACAGGCTTTGTTATCATTGCACGCTGATTATATCGGTGGTGATACTGCCAACTATAAGAAGTGGTATTTTGCAGCTCAATTAGATCTTGATGACGATATTGGGTTCAGAAACATGCAAATGGGCAAGTTGTCTAGAAAAGCAAGAAAGGCTAAAAAGAAGTCCAAGAAGGCCAGAAAAGCAGTTGAAGAGTCTGGTGCTGAAAACACCGAAGAAACTTTGAACAAGTTAGAAGGTGACAACTCTTTAGAAGCTGCAGATTACAGATGGAAGGCTAAAATGAATAGCTTAACTCCACTGGAACGTGTTCGTCAAATCGCATTATATTTATTATGTTGGGGTGAAGCCAATCAAGTAAGATTTACTCCAGAATGTTTGGCTTTCATTTACAAGTGTGCTGCAGACTATTTGGACTCTCCAGCTTGCCAACAAAGAGCCGAACCAGTCCCAGAAGGTGATTATTTGAACAGAGTCATCACTCCTTTGTACCGTTACCTTAGATCACAAGTCTATGAAGTTGTCGATGGTCGTTACGTTAAGCGTGAACGTGATCACAACGTGGTTATTGGTTATGATGATATTAATCAATTATTCTGGTATCCAGAAGGTATCTCCAAAATTGTGTTTGAAGACGGTTCTAGATTGGTTGATTTACAACCTGAAGAACGTTACGTAAGATTAGGTGAAGTCGTTTGGGACATGGTGTTTTTCAAGACTTACAAAGAAACCAGATCCTGGTTCCATCTTGTTACGAATTTCAACCGTATCTGGGTTATCCATGGCTCATTTTACTGGATGTACATGGCTTATAACTCTCCTAATCTATATACACACAATTACCAGCAGTTGGTGGATAATCAACCGCTAGCCGCTTATAGATGGGCAACAGCAGCTTTAGGTGGTACTTTTGCGTCCTTTGTTGAAATCTGTGCTACAATTTGTGAGTGGTTCTTTGTTCCAAGAAAGTGGGCTGGTGCTCAACGTTTGTCTCGTCGGTTCTGGTTCATTTGCCTGATCTTTGGTGTGAATCTAGGTCCAATTATTTTCGTTTTTGCTTATGAAAAGGACACCGTCTATTCCACTGCAGGTTATGCCGTTTCTGTTGTCATGTTCTTCGTCGCATGTGCCACTGTCGTATTCTTCTCTGTTATGCCATTAGGTGGTCTATTCACGCCCTACATGAAAGGTTCCACAAGAAAGTACGTTGCTTCTCAAACTTTTACAGCCTCCTTTGCGCCTTTGACCGGTGTTGATATGTGGATGTCCTACCTATTGTGGGTTACTGTTTTTGCAGCTAAGCTGTCCGAATCTTACTATTTTTTGATTTTGTCATTAAGAGATCCAATCAGAAATTTGTCAACCATGACAATGAGATGTGTTGGTGAAGTCTGGTGGGGTAATGTCTTGTGTAAACAGCAAGCTCGTATCACATTGGGTTTGATGTATGCCACAGATTTGATTTTGTTCTTCTTGGATACTTATATGTGGTACATCGTTTGTAACACCGTTTTCTCTGTTGGGCGCTCATTTTATTTGGGTATATCTATTTTAACACCATGGAGAAATATTTTTTCAAGATTGCCAAAGAGAATATACTCCAAGATTCTAGCCACCACAGATATGGAAATTAAATATAAACCAAAGGTCTTAATTTCCCAGGTGTGGAACGCTATTGTTATTTCTATGTACAGAGAACATCTATTAGCTATTGATCATGTTCAAAAGCTTTTATATCATCAAGTGCCATCTGAGATTGAAGGTAAAAGAACGTTGAGGGCCCCTACATTCTTTGTTTCTCAGGATGATAATACATCATTTGAGACTGAATTTTTCCCAAGAAACTCAGAAGCTGAGCGTCGTATTTCTTTCTTTGCCCAATCATTAGCCACACCTATTCCAGAGCCATTACCAGTTGATAATATGCCAACCTTCACTGTGTTGACCCCTCACTATGGTGAAAAGATATTGTTATCCTTGAGAGAAATTATTAGAGAGGATGATCAATTTTCTCGTGTTACTTTGTTGGAATATTTGAAGCAGTTACATCCTGTGGAATGGGATTGTTTTGTTAAAGATACAAAAATTCTGGCAGAAGAAACCGCTGCTTATGATAGCAATGGCGATGAGAAGGATGAGAATGGATTGAAGTCAAAAATTGATGACTTACCTTTCTACTGTATTGGTTTCAAGTCTGCTGCACCAGAATACACTTTACGTACTCGTATTTGGGCTTCTTTGAGATCTCAAACCCTTTACCGTACTGTATCTGGTTTCATGAATTATGCTAGAGCTATCAAATTGTTGTACAGAGTTGAAAACCCAGAGATTGTACAAATGTTTGGTGGAAATGCGGAAGGTTTAGAAAGAGAATTAGAGAAAATGGCTAGAAGAAAATTCAAGTTCGTTGTTTCCATGCAAAGATTGATCAAATTTAAGCCTGAAGAATTGGAAAATGCTGAATTCTTGTTGAGAGCTTATCCAGATTTGCAGATAGCATACTTGGACGAAGAGCCTCCACTCAATGAGGGTGAAGAACCAAGAATTTATTCTGCTCTTATTGATGGTCATTGTGAGATTCTAGAAAACGGTCGTCGTCGTCCAAAATTTAGAGTTCAATTATCCGGTAACCCAATTCTTGGAGATGGTAAATCCGATAACCAGAATCATGCATTGATTTTCTACCGTGGTGAATACATCCAATTGATTGATGCCAATCAGGACAACTATTTAGAAGAGTGTTTGAAGATCAGATCAATCTTGGCCGAATTCGAAGAACTGAATGTTGAACAAACCAATCCATATGCTCCAGGCTTGAAATTTGAAGCACACAGTAAGAATTATCCAGTTGCTATTGTAGGTGCAAGAGAATATATCTTTTCTGAAAACTCTGGAGTCTTGGGTGACGTTGCTGCCGGTAAAGAACAGACCTTTGGTACCCTTTTTGCCAGAACTTTAGCTCAAATTGGAGGTAAATTGCATTATGGTCATCCTGATTTCGTCAACGCTATTTATATGACTACTAGAGGGGGTGTTTCTAAAGCTCAAAAAGGTCTTCATCTTAACGAAGATATCTATGCTGGTATGACTGCGATATTACGTGGTGGTCGTATCAAACATTCTGAATATTTCCAATGTGGTAAAGGTAGAGATTTAGGTTTTGGTTCTATTTTGAATTTCAACACCAAAATTGGTGCTGGTATGGGTGAACAGATGTTATCTCGTGAATATTATTATTTGGGTACTCAGTTGCCATTGGACAGATTTTTGTCCTTTTATTATGGTCATGCCGGTTTCCATATCAATAATTTGTTCATTCAATTATCTTTACAAATGTTTGCTTTAACTTTGGTTAATTTAAGTGCTCTAGTTCACGAATCCATTATGTGTATTTATGATTCGAACAAGCCAAAGACAGATATTTTGTATCCTATTGGTTGTTATAACTTGGCACCTGCAAGTGATTGGGTCAGACGTTATACTTTATCTATTTTCATTGTCTTCTTCATATCTTTCATTCCTATCTTTGTGCAGGAATTGATTGAACGAGGTGCTTGGAAAGCTGTTCAAAGATTCTTGCGCCACTTGCTATCCCTTTCACCAATGTTTGAGGTGTTTGCTGGTCAGATTTATTCCCATGCTCTTTTAAGTGACTTAGCTATTGGAGGTGCTCGTTATATCTCCACAGGTCGTGGTTTTGCTACTGCTCGTATCCCTTTCTCTGTCTTGTATTCAAGATTCGCAGGGTCAGCCATTTACATGGGTGCCAGATGTATGATAATGATTTTTTTCGGTACTATTGCACATTGGCAAGCTGCCTTGTTATGGTTCTGGGCTTCTCTATCTGCTCTGATGTTCTCTCCTTTCATTTTCAACCCACATCAATTTGCATGGGATGATTTCTTCATTGACTACAGAGACTATATTAGATGGTTGTCTAGAGGTAACAACAAATGGCACAGAAATTCATGGATAGGGTATGTCCGTATGTCTAGATCCCGTATCACTGGTTTCAAGCGTAAAATTTTGGGAGTTGAATCTGAGAAGGCAGCTGGTGATGCAGCAAGAGCTCATCGTTCCAACTTGATATTTGCTGATATCATTCCAACTACCATCTATGCTGCAGGATGTTTCATTGCCTTCACCTTCATCAATGCTCAAACAGGTGTTAGAAACGCAACCCCTGTGAACTCAGTTCTTCGTATTATTATCTGTACTTTGGCTCCAATTGCTATTGATATGGGTGTCTTGTTCTTCTGTATGGGTTTGTCATGTTGTTCCGGACCATTGTTTGGTATGTGCTGTAAACAAACAGGTTCAATTATGGCAGGGTTTGCACACGGTATTGCAGTGATTATCCACATAGTTCTGTTTATTGTCATGTGGGTTTTGGAAGGTTTCCACTTCACTAGAATGTTGATTGGTGTGATCACATGTATTTACTGTCAAAGATTCATCTTCAAGCTCATGACTGTATTTTTATTGACTCGTGAGTTCAAGAGTGATAATTCTAACATTGCATTCTGGACTGGTAAATGGTATGGTAAAGGTATGGGCTGGATGGCTTGGACCCAACCTTCAAGAGAATGGGTCGCTAAAGTTATTGAGTTATCAGATTTCGCTGCTGATTTCGTTTTAGGTCACATCATTCTATTTTGTCAATTCCCATTGGTGTGTATTCCTTACATCGATAGATGGCACTCAATCATGTTATTTTGGTTGAAACCATCTAGACAAATTCGCCCACCTATCTATTCATTGAAGCAAGCCAAGTTGAGAAAGAGAATGATCAAAAGATATCTTACACTATATTTGATTATCTTTGCCACCTTTGCTGGTTGTATTATTGGTCCAGCCGTTGCTTCTAGCAGGGTTTCAAAGAACTTAGGTTCTTCATTAACGGGAACTTTTGCAAACCTGGTTCAACCAAGAGATGAAGACAACAATGACACGGGTTCAAATGCTACTTGGTTATCCAAGTACTATACTAAGACCCCAACACTATCCACTTGGTCAACAATTGCTTGAGTGTTTCCCCATCAACTATCTTCATTACCATCATTTTTTTATTTCATGTATAGTAGCATTTAAAGAGGGATATGTTTGCAATAGTTATGGATCAAGAAGGTCAGCATTTACTCTATTTATCTGAAAGGGGGTTTATATAAAAAATAGAGATATTGCCTGAATCCTTCATAAATTGGATTTATTGTTTTATTGTTATTCTTTTGAGTTTGAAACGACTTTTCAGCTGTTCCCTATCGAAATTTATACTCTAGTTTTTTATCGAGATCTTTTATTTTTACATTTGTGTATGATATACATATTATTTGGACTTTGATTTGTTTTTGTGTAAAGCTTATGATTCGAGGTGATGGTTCACAAAATACAAGAAAGAGTTTAATATAATGGTTTAATCAGAGAAGTAACAAAGCATATTCACGACAAACAAGTGATTTTTGACTGTTTATAAGTGCTAGTATGAAGTCGTCAAATCTGAAGTTCTTCATAATACTGTTGCTTTCGATTTGCCAATCGGTTATATGCCAAGAACCAAAGTTGAGTAATGCAACGCTTGAAGAACTGGTTGATCATGATGATGTAAAACTTGGACAGAAGCCAAGCACCTCTCCCATTGAAGTTTATGGCAACAAGTTCTTCACAAGTTTCGATGGCAAGCAATTTTTTATTAAAGGAATAGCTTATCAACCAAGTAGCGTATCCGGAAATCATTTTCTGATGAACATGGATGGCACAAAATTCATTGATCCGATGGCCGAGCCTCAGGTATGTCTTAGGGACCTTCCGTACTTGAAGGAGCTTGGTGTCAATACGGTTAGAGTGTACTCTATTGATACAGAGAAAAATCATGATGTCTGCTTCGAGGCATATTCTGAAGCCGGTATTTACGTTTTAGCAGATTTAAGCGAGCCAGAGCTCTCAGTGATAAGAGAGACGCCATCTTGGGACGTTATTCTCTATGACAGGTATACTAAAGTTGTTGATGCTTTGCAACAGTATCCAAATCTATTGGGGTTTTTCGCTGGTAATGAAGTCACTAACGATAAAACAAATACCGATGCATCCCCATTTGTCAAGTCATCCATAAGAGATGTCAAGCAGTACATCAAGGACAAAAATTATAGAAAAATTCCCGTCGGGTACTCTACAAATGACGATGCTGAAACACGGCAGAGTCTTGCAGAATATTTTGCTTGTGGCGAGGTTTCTGCTGATTTTTATGGGATCAACATGTATGAATGGTGCGGTTATTCTACTTATTGGGCAAGCGGATATCGTGATAGAACGGAAGAATTCAAGAACTACCCAGTGCCTGTTTTCTTCTCAGAGTTTGGCTGCAATGTGAAAAGACCTCGCCCTTTCACGGAAGTGGAAGCTCTATATAGCAGATTGATGACTGATGTCTGGTCTGGAGGTATCGCATACATGTACTTCGAGGAACCAAACCAATACGGTGTCGTTGAAGTGAGAGCTGATGGTGAGGTTGCAAAATTGCAGGACTTTAATAACTTAAAAGAGCAGTTTAATAATGCCAAGCCCTATGGGCTCAGTTTGGAGGACTTCAAAACAAAGTACATCAAAGCTTCGCAAAAAAGTCAATGTCCTAGTTCCTCTAGACTTTGGAAGGCATCTGAAAATATTCCCCACACGCCTGACTCTCTCAAATGCTCATGCATGGAGAGATCGTTAAACTGTGTCCTTTCACCTTACACTAAAGCTCAAAACTTGTCTGAAATATTTGAATATGCATGTGGTCTTGCTGACTGTAGTGCAATCAAAGCTAGTGGAGAAAATGGTCTGTACGGTGAGTTTTCTGATTGTAACACTGTCCAAAAGGCATCATACGTATTGAATCAACTTTATTTGGGGCAGAGTAGCGATAAGCGACAGTGTGATTTCAATGGAGTTGCAACTTTGAACAACAGAAAGGCTTCAGAATCTGAGTTGAAGAAGATTATCATCTCAAATGGAGAATCATGTCTTAATGTCTTGAATAATGTGGCGATGAACAAGAAGATGCTGAACTCCAAAACTTCAATCTCTCAGAAAGCAAACGGCTCATACTCTGAAGGCGAAAGAACAGGAAAGGAACTTGCAAGCTCTGCACAATGCTTATTCTACTCAAATCTTGGCAACACCGCTTTGTTATTATCGGTGCTTGTCTTGACATTGGTATCCTTTGCTACTTAATATTCACATTATACGCAGTCAGCTCGAGATTAAATATAGTTAAAGTACTAATAAATGTTGGAAATCGCCAAACTACTTTTCACTTCCAGATTTAAATAATGTATATTATACGGTTAAACCGAATCATAAAGGAACAGAGACTCTCTAGACCTGCAGCTGTAGAATATTCATGCAGATCGCTATTTGTAGGATGCGATTATGTAGGTCGTTAGGAATGATTTCGTTTCATCGTTAAACCTCAACAATGGGATAGAATGAACCAACTAATCATGTTTAGGTCCCCATTTTATGCCCAAGAAACCTGACGATTGGTCTCTAGAACCTAATAATTTAGGCCTTGGAGGATTCACAAGATAATGTCTCTTCTCTCCTGGCACATCAAGAAAAACATACGTAAAATCAGAGTGTAACACGTCTGGCTGAGTAGTCTCCAACTGAACAGTTCCAATCGTGCTATTACTTTCAACGTGGAATCTCATGAACAAATGCTCTTTTCCAGATTTGTCGACACGACGTGTTGATGCAATTGGCCTATTTCTGGTCCACTTATTATCTGTATTCTCTCCATATGCTTTTAATCTTGTGCCAGGTTCGATGTTTAAGAGCTTTTGAGAAGTCTCATCTTTCTCGACTAGAGTGACAGCTTTATTGAATATCGGGGTATCACCAGAAGGCAGTATAATTTCTGACACAACGAGGTATATTACAAGACCAGCAAGTCCTGCCGCACCAATAACTACTGTACTGGCCACTGTAAATGTAGACGCTGCCTTGATCTTTGCCCATATTGGGATCTTTTGCTTTTCAGATTTATTGGAATACTCCTGGTGAGAAGTTGAGTAATTTTTAAAGTAGTTGCAGGGTTGTTGTATGACTTGTATGCGAACCTTTGCGAATTGCGGCAAAGTGGAACAAGATTTGAGACCTGTAGACTTCACAATTGAGTGTCGAAACATATTTGGATGATATTGTTCCTTCTCTGATTGCAATGTTATTAGTGTTATTGCAGTGTTCGTATTAAAATTTTTCTCTACATTTTCAAAGTTCATAACCCTGGCCTGACATTGAAGATGAGCTATAAAGCCGTACAAAGAGCATTAAAAAAGCTTAAAAGTGGGTGCCTAATCACACCTCTCGGTTGCAATGAAATGAAACTACTGTGTTGCATGAAGGTCACTGTATTATGGGACACTGGGAGCATTTTTCCAAAGTTACAATATTATGAGTAATCCTGATCCGTTCCAGCAGACTGTTCTTCTTGGGCATCTCCTTCATGTGTAGGGTCCACTGAAAAATACTCCTGAATAGCTATATTCGGATGAAGAACATAGAAGGTCTTTGCCTTCTCCAGGTTTTCTATCGTTTCCTCTTCGGTTTCACCAGCGACATCTTCTATATCACCTCTTACTTCTAGCAGTATTCTATCCTTCACAAGCTTTTTGATGACCTTGAAGGCGACTTTCCGCTCCAGCCAGTATTCCTTTTCGGAGTGTAGGCTATCCTCAATTTGCAGTAGATAATAATCAACTATCTGCTCAGCCGTCAGTCCTTCTCCATTTCTTCGATCATCTTCTGCAACCTTCGGCAATATGATGTTCATTATAGAGACGTACTTATCGTATGTGATTGTAATCTTTTTCTTCTCTTTTTTAGTTGATGTATCTTGCATGTCTACATCGTTGTTGCTATCAGACGCTTCATTAGAGTTTACGGGCTCGCGATTTGCTTGACCTTCACTATGGCCCGCGCTATCATCGCCTCCTGCACCAGAACTATCGTTATCCGCGTCTTGATTTTCGTCTTCGTCTGCATCAAACTGCACGTCATCGAAATCGACTCTAACGATCGACTGTCTCAATAAATCGAAAGCTTCATTAACAAAAGCAGACGTTATTTCGTCAACGCAATTTGCTCGAGCAATTGCTTCGCACAATCTAATCATGGATTCTAGTTGACGAACTGTTATTCTATAAGAGTTTCTTCCGAAACCTTTAGAATCATCAGCCCTCAGTTCTTGATATCTGGTGACTAAAAGATCTCTTGCTTCTTTGGTCATCTTTGGTTTGAAAGTCTTTGCATATCTTATATAACGTTGAACTTGTTCAGCGGTGAAAGGTGGATTTATAGCGTCATCTTGCATCATGTGTAAATCGACAATATGACTTGAAAGCTGTGTGTCAACTCGCTCATTAGTATCATCTAAAATCACAAAGAAAAGATCAAATCTTGACATAATTGGTGCAGTCATGTTCAAGTTAGCCTTCAAACCAATTTTTCTATTATATCTTCCCCCGATAGGATTAGCAGCTGCCAAAATGGAGGTTCTAGCATTAAGCGTAGCATGTATACCAGCTTTTGCAATTGAGATGGTTTGTTGTTCCATAGCCTCATGAATTGCAACCTGATCACTTATATTCATCTTATCAAATTCATCGATACAACAAATTCCATTATCTGCAAGCATCAAGGCACCAGCCTCAATGGTGAACTCACCAGTTTCTTCATCTTTCACCACAGCAGCAGTCAAACCAGCAGCAGACGAAGCTTTACCTGAGGTGTATATCGATCTAGGTACAAATCCTGTGACATATTTTAGAAATTGAGATTTTGACGTTGAAGGGTCACCAACGACACAGATATTTATGTCACCTCTCAGGTTAATACCATCAACAGTCTTCTTATGAACGCCACCCAACACCTGTAGCAATATACCTTTTTTCACCAATTCATGGCCCCAAACTGCGGGTGCAATCGAGCTCACTAACTTGGAGTAGATGTGTTCATCTTTAACCATTTCCTTCAATTCTGCAATTTCAGTTTCATTCAAACTTGCAATAAATTTTGACTGGTCTTGATCTATTTGATCCTCATCAGCACCTTCAGCATACGAACTGCCTTCTTTTGAGACAATTGAAGATACGTGACAAGCCAAGAAAGCGATCTTATAGGTCAGATCGCGAACACCCAAAGATTTCAAACCTGTAACTCCCGAATTCAAACCTTCACTGCTTCTTGGAACTGCAGATTGTCTTATGGAAGAAGGGTTAACACCTGGCAAGCCCAGCTGAGCCACATCGGGAATAACGATCTGCGTGCCAGTGAACTTACATTTATCACCAGGTTTGGCTCTTTCCACAACATCGCCTCTGAGAATTATATCTAGGGTTCTGGGCATGGAGCCTGTTGGGATTTCAGAAGAGTTTTCTTGTATTCTAACCTTTTGCCAATCCATGAATTGTGATTTTGCAATATTTAGAGTCCAGTAGGCTTGATTTTGACATTCGGGATTCGGACAATGGGTTGGCTCAGTATACTTGAAAACTTGCTCAACACCATCTATGACTGCACGACAACTAGCGCAGGTGAAGGAGCCTTTGAACAACTCTGGGCGCACTTCTGAAGTTCTTGTGACAGTTCCTGATATAGTCATCAACGAGCCGATTTGTTCGGTTCTCATATCTCTGATTTTATTGATGATTGGTAAGTTGTAAAAACTTATGAAGAAATGTCTCTCATGCGCACCAAAGCCAGAAGTGGTCGACGAGCCATCAATGTCATCTGTTGTTTCGATCAAGCCGCTTCGCAAAAGCCCAGGGACATGCTTTTGGATGATATGCCTCAAACCTTTTTGCAAGAACGGTAAGAACCTATAGTACTGTTCAGTGATTGCAGACGCTAATGCACCTTCTTCCTGGTCCAGCAAATGCGTGTAATCGATGTAGATCGTACTTTTATCACTTTCCTTCATCAGCTGTAGCTGAGCTAGATACACCTTCCCTCCAAATCTCCCGGAAACAGCAAGCTCTTCCTGCGTCATCTCCTGGTTATCAGCATCGCTCAATCTGAATTGTTCGAGGAAAAGCTCAAACGCCTCCCTGATTCTTTCACCTGTTTCATCACGGATCTTTCTAATGGCATTCAAGTTAGTTCTACCAATGGTCTCCACTCGGGCATTCTCTTCTTCGCGTGGTTCAGCATCGGGCATAGCCTCATCGCCTAGATGAATATCGTGGACGTTTTCAGCCAAATCACTGAGATACGCGTCAGAATTCAGCGCTCCAATCGAGGATGGGGGAAGCCCTGGAGAAGACATTGCTATTTTCAAGTTACTGTATAATGAGAACTCCCCAGTTTCTTCACTTCGTCGTTATACACTAGCTCTATTTACTTCAGTCGCGGTTTTCGTCTAGTATTTTTTTTTCTCCCTCTTGTTATTTAGAAGGACTCGAAAACAACTTCAATTACGCTTCCCAATTTGGAAAACCACGGAAAAAAAAATAAAAAAAAAAAAAACACCAGTAAGATAATTTCCCAATACGGAAATTATGAAGATCTCACAAAAGAACGCTACGCGACTCTGAAAAGTTGAGGAGTGACAGTGAGCGGGAAGCCTATTTTTTCCTGAGCGCCTCCGAGAAGGAAGGGCAAGACATAGAGAGAGGCATAGAGGGCTTTCTCCTTTTCTCTTTTCTTTTTGGATAGCGAAACGGTCATATAGAAGCGCACTCTCGGATTTTTACAACGTGCGCGGCGGTAGCAAAGCCAGCCTGCACATCATGTCGTGAGAATCAATGTTTTTTCTGTTGAGTTGGCTCGTGGCCTAATGGTGACAATGCCCCTCTAGTGTAATGGTTAGCATAGTATTTTCCGGAAATTCTGATCCGAGTTCGATCCTCGGGAGGGGCTTTATTCAATCTGGAAGACATTCCTTCACTTCGTCATATAGCCAAAAAGAAAAACGAAGTGAACGTTTGTCCGTTTCTTTTTTCTTTTTCCCTCCTCCTCCTCTTCTTCCTCTAATGAGACTTTATCTCAAACGACGTGATGGACCTCCGAGTGCCGTTCTGTGCCTTGACTCATCATCCATGTATACACGCTAAACCCTCTCTCTCAGATCAACAGTAATCATCAACATCCTCTTGCCTCTATTCTCTTTTGCTTGGTGGGTTGTCTTGCTTACATCTCATCAAGAACAAACCCCCCCAAAAAGGACATTTTGTGACTGCGTTTTTCTTGCTACAGTAGCCACTAAATTCTGATATTTACACTCAGCAGGACTCAGATGTTCACGTATTATTTTACATGATAGATTACCTAATTGATGCGCCGTAGAATCTGGTAGAGCCACTTCCGGGAGAACTCACAATTTTTCAATCACCTCGAAAAAGAATAATTTTACTTGTGGTTTATTGAAGCTTCACTGTCTTAACCGTAGCAGAGATATCAATAAAAATGGCTAAACAATCTTTGGGTATGTGATGATTATATGAGATGGGTAGAGTTTGTGAGAAGAGACCGTGGGGAATATTGCGAGCCGAGTGTTTCTGGGCACATGTTTCCCTTGGAGGCATGATGGAAGCAAGGAAGCATGGAAGTCAAAGAGCACACTCAGGGAGCGCTCAACGTGTGAAGAGTGGAGTCGCTGGAACTACAAAAAAAACGAATCACACACGTATCACAGCGGTGATAGTGAGCAGCGTGAACTTCCATGGCGACACGATCCAATTCCAACGTTATCCATATTCTCTCTCGAAACTGGTTCCATGCTCAAAGTTCAAGCGCAACTAGATCACTAACAAATGCTTCTTTTTACTTTAGACGTTTCCAGCTCAAGAAGCAAATCAAGAAAAGCTTATTTCACAGCTCCATCTTCTATTCGTCGTAAACTCTTGTCTGCACCATTGTCAAAAGAGTTGCGCGAACAATACAACATTAAAGCTTTGCCAATCCGTAAAGATGACCAAGTTTTAGTCGTCCGTGGTTCCAAGAAAGGCCAAGAAGGTACCATCTCCTCTGTCTACAGATTGAGATTCGGTGTTCAAGTTGACAAATTGACTAAAGAGAAATCCAACGGAGCCTCTATCCCAATCAGCATTCACCCATCTAAAGTTGTCATCACCAAATTGCACTTGGACAAAGACCGTAAGGCTTTGATTGCTAGAAAAGGTGGTAAAGCCGAATAAACCCTCCCTCTATATAATACAAATATAAGGAATAAAAAAAAAAGTTTAATTGGTTATAGGTTCAAATAGTGCTTTCTCGTTTTCGAATACTATGTGTATTTTACGTTCAAAAATCAAAAAACCGAAAATTTGCGTAAAGTTCTCTCTCTTTTTCCGTTTCTGTCGTTCCTCATCGGGGTGCTTACAAATAATTTCCATATCAAGAAATGTTGCGCTGCAGCTTTGTATTTTTTTCGCTCGTTTCGCCAATCTGGAGAAGTTGGTATGATCAACAAAAGATGTAGAGGACTGAAAGCACACTCCAGTGGAAAACTAGCTGGGCGGGAAAAAGCGCACACACACACACATACAAGCATCGGACTGTAGGAGAGAGCTAGTGATGAGTGCTATTGTGGAATCTGATGAGGACGATTTGGTGACAACGATCAGCTCTGCTGAGGTGATACAACCCCCAAAGCTGCCGGGGAACTACTCTGCAAGAACGCAAAAGCGATGGTCGTCCTCTTCGAAGAACAGCGTCGGCTCTACCATCAACACGGATGGGGTTCACGCCTTTTTGGGATCGAACGAGATATTTCCTGCACAGCTATACTCTACAGAGTCTGGAAGATTGTTCCACGCTGGGAAGGTGCTAATAGTGTTGGTGGGGTTACCAGCTAGAGGTAAGACACATCTTGCTGTGAGCTTGACTCGATATTTGAGATGGTTAGGTGTCAAGACGCACGCATTCCACGTTAGTGATTACAGAAGAGCTATATTCGCTAATAAGGACGAGGAATTACCGTTGGACTATTTCAGTGCCTCTCCTCAAACAAAAGAAGGCATCCGTCTTCGTCAACAAGTATTGACTAATTGCTTGACCGCTATTTCCAAGTTCTTTGAAAACGAGAAAGGCCAGGTTGCTATATATGATGCCTTAAATGCCTTGAAATCCGATCGTCAACAAATTCAATCCTTGTTCTCTGAAAAAAATATCAAGATCATTTACATCGAATCCATTGTCGACGACGAGGTGTTGATCAGAAGAAATGTAAGCAATGCAGCCTCGTCTCCAGACTATCAAGGATGGGACGTTCAGGATGCCATCAAGGATTACCTCAAGAGAATCGATTCCAACAAATCAATATATGAGCCGATAAACGGGAACGGCCATGATGAAAGACATTTGAGTTATATCAAGTTTATCAACTTTGGCGAACGCCTGATCATGAACAACAGCAAGCATGGATATTTGATAAACCGTGTTGTTTTTTTCTTGATGAATTCAAGAGTGAAGAATGGCTGCGTATATTTTGCAAGATGTGGTGCATCTGATTTGGATAAATACGTTGACGATGAAGAACTAAACGCTAAAGGGTTGGAATTTTCAGAAAAACTGGCAAATACACTGCTAGAAGTCATAGCTACTAGAAAACAGAAGGAAAAAGAACAGAGAAGAGAAGAGGCGCCACATTTGACTATATCAACGGAACATTTGGAGAAGCATAAATTCAGACAACCTCCCACTGCTGATGGTAGCAGCGATGATTCGTTCGTTGTATGGACTGCAACAAGGAAAAGAACATCGGCCACCGCCAACCCATTCAGAAGAAGAAATATTCCTGTAAGAGAACGCTACCAGCTAAATCAACTAAACCCTGGGATTGTATCAGATCTTAGCGATGCTGAAATAAAAGAAAAATTCCACGACGAATATTTACTCAACAAGAAAGATCCATATCATCATAGATATCCAAGAGCTGAGTCTTACCATGATTTGGCCGTAAGAATGGAACCTCTATTATTAGAAATGGAGAGGATGAGTGGTGATATTTTAATCATTGCCCATGAATCATCCTTGAGGGTCTTGTATGGATATTTCATGGCATGCTCGTGCTATGAAATTCCATCAGTGGAATTTCCTAGAAACGAAATCGTCGAAATATCCTACACTCCATATGAGAATATCTCAAGGAGAATTCACATGGACGGTGTTGATTAGGAGTTCTACTTTAAAGAATTTCGAATGAGTATCCTAATGTGTGTTTTTTCCTTGTTTTATACTGTATAGAAATTATGCAATAAACATCTCACTTGTGCTTCTCATCCTTAGTAATTGATCTTCTGTGTAGCCACAAATTGTACTCTTCTTCCAAGCTCAAAGGCGAATGGTAGACAGAATCTTTTATCCAAAAGAGCTTGAGAACCTTGAAAGACAGAAGGTAATCTATGACGCCCAATCCTCTCGCAATACTGATAATGAGAAAATACGTAGCGCCGATGGCAGATCCTATTGTGAAACCAACAAGTACCTGGTTCCAACTGTGATAGTTCAAGTATACTCTAGAAAAAATAACTCCAAATGCAGCGGTATATAATGCCAAAGTAGAAA
The DNA here is from genome assembly GCA_030579675.1 of Liangdongia quercuum. NCBI lineage: Eukaryota > Fungi > Ascomycota > Saccharomycetes > Phaffomycetales > Wickerhamomycetaceae > Liangdongia > Liangdongia quercuum. Next base: position 93,685 of record JAKTRK010000015.1, on the reverse strand, counting down.
GGACTTTTCTAGTAGAAGTAAGCCCATTCCACTGCAACCATACCCTCAATGTCAAATATGTAGCGAAATATCCCATGAACTGGGAATGAGCGCTGGGCATCCCGTAGTTTGATCGTATCCCAGATTCTTGGAAATGCTCAAAAATATAGGGTCTTTCCTCTTTGATGATATATTTGACAAGGTTGTTGATTATATCGTTAACCACCTGGCCGCCAGTTAATATCACGGGCTCAATTTCTCTCGTTATAATGAACCACGAGAGGTAGAAGACTAGTATACCGATTGGTAGTAGTGTAAAATACACTGACGCAAAGGACACTGGATCACTGGGGTTGAAAAGGACATATGTGTCATCAAATGGAAGTGGAGTGTATCCTAGCTCAGTCATTGCTGGCCTCTTTTGGTTGGGAGTCTTCTCACCACTACTACACCGATTCTACTTATTAAAACCATAAAACCGTTGATGTAAAAATTACTTCGATCCGGGTTATCAATCAACAGACCTTGAATACAAAGCTATAGATGAAAGTACACTTGTAGATGAGGAAAGAGAAACGATGGGATGGAGACAGAGAGAAGAAGAGTGAGATAGAAACAGAGAGGAAGAGAATGTGTGTGTATGGGAGGGGAAATGAGAGAAGGTAATTATGACCAATTACTCTACCTTGGAATGCTGGGAATGATCAATGAGAAAGCAGAAATAAAAGGAATAAACAAGAGAGAAAATTATACAAATGGCATATGGTATAGAGATGGGGGAATGATAAATGGTAAAAGGGGGTAATTAAAGTATCTAAGAGATGCATGACTCAGTCTTCAGTTCAAGCAGCCAACTGTTTTTTCTGCTGGTCTCTAGCCCATCTTGCAGTATCTTTGGTATTCGTTTCGAAGTTTGGGTTGGCTCTTGTCTTTTTAATCAAAGAGGTGATCCAATCTTGACTGTAAATTTCTTTAAGTCTTCCATCGGGGAACATCTGCGATAAATCACCAATCAAGCCCACAGCTAGTCTGCAAACGCTTTCATTTGTGGATAAACTCAATTCGGAATTTATCAAAGCGATCAGCTCAAATATCTGAGGAACATAAGGCAGGATTGCACTAGGTTCATCGTGCAAACTTGCAACAACACCCACATAAGTGTCTAAAACCGCTTCACGAAGATTCAAAATGTAATCGAGAGCATCGACCGACGAATTTTCTGGTTGCGCACGTTGGGCATCAGCACAAATGGAGAACACAACCTGCAAATATGGTCTGAAAGAAATACCAATTGCAGAGGCAATATCACCAAAGCAGGACAAAACTGCTGGTCTGACCTCTTTTCTGATATTTGGGTTCGATAACAACGATCCAAGCATATTCATTAAACCCTCTGCATATTGATTGAAATTCTCACCTAATGAATGTGATATGTCCGCAACTAAACCAATTGCAGTTGAAGAAATAGAACTATCTGTTTGGTTCAATGCGCCAGTTAAAAACGGTAGGAATGCATTCATGTACTTATTGAACTCTTTCTCGACAGCACCAGCTAACGCACTAATGGCGATAAAGACATCTTCTTCAATTAGTGAGCCCTTCTGTTGAGCCTGTAACAATTTCAAGAACAATTCCATCAGATTGTCAGCAACAGGGATAACTTCACTACCAGCTCTTCTAATAATATTTGTCAGCAAGCTCAATATATTTGATTGGAGCTCTTCAAGATTAGCTTTATCTTCAGCAGTTACAACCTGGGATTGTAAAGTAACGGTTCTGTCAATTCTGGACAAAACTTCAGAGGCAATTTGATTGACTATTTGCATAACATCATTTGAGCTGAATGAAACCAACGTAGAAAGCGCTTCATATGCAGATGCTCTAGCAGAGTAGTCGTTGTCACCCCTACCTGATATTTCTATCAACAAAGGAACTAACGTTGGGTAGTATTGAGACACTGGGGAAGTTTCTTGCTGTGGGGCGTTCTGGTTCAATTGTTCGACAATGTTGATTAAAGTCCAACAACAGTTTGTTGAAACTTTACCGTGATCCCTCAGACCCAAGATGATTGCTTGTATGACAAGTGGTAAATGCGTGTTAACATCGATCGCATCAATAATCAAATCTGCTATTCTACCAATACACCATGCAACTGTTTCTTTGACCTGTAGGTTTTCATCTTGAATCAAGTTTAGGATTGGATTTAAAGCTTGAGAAATCAATAGTTTCAACTGCTCTCTGTCTGGGCCATCTAAGATGGAACCAAACGCCATAACAGCAGCTTCACGGTTTCTCCAGTTTGGACTTCCGATGTTTTGTTCAACAAAGTTCAGAGACGGTTGAACCACATAGTTTCCTGTATCTTGAGCAAAAAGTTGTAAACATGCACCGGCAGCCATTGAAACATTCCATGTATCATCATCAGGGTCTTCATTCTGTCTAGTCAACAGGGAGAGCAGAGTAGGTAAAATATCTTGGATAGCAACGAGTGCGAAGTTGAAAGATTGGAGAATAGAATCAGGGAATTCTTCCTTCTCTAGGGCAATCTCTAACTCATTTTCACACACAGTGCTCCAGAATTCAACAGCCATGCACGCGACTCTTTCATCCTGGGACTTCATACCTGTAACAGTCAAACCATATAGGGCCTTCTCCATGTATATACTCATATGTGAATAATATAGAGCCATAATACGAGCCAAAGCACCGAAGGCGGCGGCTTGCAACTCTGCGTCATCTGCTTGAGTAGCCTCACAGACAACCTGCATGATATAGTTTCTTTCACCATCACGCTCAAAATTTAGCTTGATGAATTCCAAGGAGTCCACAAGAGCATTGAGGGCAGCTAATCTGACCACTTTAGATGTTTCGGAAGATTGGGCGCCTTGAACAATGGCGATCAAGATACCGTTGGATTGACTGACAACACCAGCATCATTGGGGTCAGCGGTCTCACAGATATAACCAATTGTCAATAGAGAAGAACGCTTGACATGCACTGGTTTCTCAGGCTTTGTGTTTTCCACTATTATACCTATCAATTCGTTCCATTCCTGTCTTGGTAATTCTATGTCTGCTATAGCTGCAACCAACTGCGCAGCAGCGTTTGCAACTCTGTCATTTTCAGTTAACAAAGAACTTAATGCAATCTTCTTTATTTCAGACTTAGCACCTTGATCAAGTGCCACCCAACGAGCAGCCTGTTCCTTTTTTTTCAAAGGGTCTTTGGACGTCAATTCGTTTTTCAAATTGATACCCGCTAGTATTCTAACTTCGATCTTCTTAGAATCATCTGCAAGGGTTTGAGTCAGTAGGCCGAGATACATCACAAAGTTCTCCTTTGATAAGGAACTCAATTGAGCCTCAGCTTCAGAACGAGTTGATGGATTTGGGCTTAAAATCGCATTTTCTAAGATCAATGAGATATCCATTTTAGTATTAATAACGTCAAGAGACTTTAAAAGAGGTGTTTGTTAGTACTCTATGGCTTCAAGATAAGAGGCGACCTGGATCTCGAATAAAGAAAGCAATGATTTATATGGGAAAACTCACTGATTTCTAAATCGGCCGAAGTGGAAAAAAAAGTGGAAGTAAACAGCACTCACTTCTTGGTATGAGCAAGTATTTCACTGGTTCAAGGTTGAGAAAACAAATGAGGTTCAAAGAGCTTGCACAGAGCAACTGAGAAGGTTGTTATTAAGAGGTATCTTAAAATGGAGATGCAAAAAACAACTCTAAATTGATAGTCAATTTTTCCACAGAAGCTGCTTTTATGGAATATCTTGTGAACTGGAACAACCAAAGACTCGTTTCAACTTCTGAAGAATCGAAACAAGCACAGAATAACGGCTGGAAATCTCTTTGTCGTTTGGCGGAAGGGAAAATTTTATTGGAAATTTGTATGAAATCAACTAAATAAATTCTGACAAAAACAAAACAAAAGAGGGTGACCCTCGGAACTGAATGTACTGTTTGTATATTTCCCACTACGGTGGGTGGGATACTCAACCTCTGAACGGTGAGGTTTGAAAGCTGCTAACGAGAGCTATATTCAACGACGTTCTACGGTGCCTTTTTACTTATTTCTACAGAAGTCAATCCCATGGTCGGTAGAGTAGTAAGGTACAACAAGCGATGACGTGAATTGGAGGTGCAGATAGGACAGGTGTAGTGGGAAAATGCAGTGAAAGTTATAGGAATTTATATAAAGGATGCCGAATCTCGTAAACTCAGAACCTCCGTCTCGCTTCTTTAACCTTTTTGTAATGCCCTTTCTTACCAGAAGTCTTTTTAACCTGGATTTCGTCGTATTTTCTTTTGAAGTAGTGCTTTGTATCCTCATCCTGCAATACGGACTCAAGGATAGTTGCATGCCGATCTTTGTTTTTAAGCCTGGAGGAGTAGTACTCCGTGGGGCCTTCCACTATGGTACCGAACTGGAAGTACTCTGGGACTTTCCACTTATCCTTTCTGTAATGTCTTTTAGGATCCAAGGCAGCCCTTTTTTGTATGATTGTCATGTCTCTTTTAGCTTCAGCCGTCAGCTCACCTTTCGGCATGTCAAACCAATCGCTTCCAGCAGTTTTTTTTTCATCTGCTTTATGTTTCACCAGTATTGGGTCATTGATATTTGTTACCCCTAGCTGTTTCTTGTCACCTTTGGCACTTATCAGATATTGGTGCTCTTTGCTCTTTGTATCTAGTCCACTCAGTGTCTCGTCCTTCTCTAGTAATTTCGGCAGACTGGCAATCGATCGTTTTATTTTGTCAAACTCATCGTTGCGCGAAGTGACGACAGCTGTACTTGTAGGCTTCTTGACCTCTTTCAGCTGCTTGAAAAGTTGATCAATGCTTAGCTCATCGTAGACAGAGTCTTCCTCGTCTGTGACACTTGTCGCATTCGGGGACTCCGTTATTGTAGATAAAATCTTGGGCAGCTGCATAGTTATGATGAATAATTCAACAAATGCGAGACAACTCTGGCTTGCAAGTCGAAAAGGAACCGAATAAGTTATAACTATCTTATTTTTATTTTTGCATCTGCACTTGTAGTTTTAGTTCCCTTCATGAGATGAGTACTAAAAATTTTAAAATTTCAACAAAAATTACGTAATCTTTATCATCAACAGTAGCATCCAAATCATGATTCATCTCAACAAAAGTCAGAAGGTGATGGTTCTACAACTAATGTACATGAATCGGTCGTATGTGACTTCAATCGTAGTTATGGATCATACATGGCTTTGTCCTTCTCTATTTCACTGGCGATGAGGGCTTCCAGTAGGATCTCCTTTTTCATCCACAGCTCTCGCTTTTCAGCCTTGAGTTCTTTCAAATCTCTTGCAAGAACGCCCTGCACTTCATTAGCCCAGAGCTGTTTTCTATGCAGGGAGTCATACAGTTCCTGTAGTTCAGAAAGACTGAGTTGATCGTCGATGTCCTTCTCTTTCAGTGTTCTAGATGGCTTGCTCTCAAATGTTTCTTTGGAGAGCTCGGCAAGCTCGTGCTTGTAACTCTTGTCTACGTTATCCAATCTATCACGCAGCTCGATGTTGCTCAGACTTTTTTGCTTCTTAGACGGTGGCTCTAGAAGTTCATCAATTGAGCTGGTTTTGGCTTTCCGTAGTTCTAGATCGTTGTCATGAAGATATCTCTCGAATTCAGGTACTTTTTCGAGTTTTTCGTACAGATCGAGTGATATTTTTTCTTTAACAATATCGATAAGCGTTCCATACTCAGAATCAACACCTTTACTGTCACTGTCAATGGTTTTTAATTGAGTAGACACCATCTCCGATATCTTAGACCCATCTAAAAACTCCGGCATGAGGCATAGAAAGTTCTCCGCTTCCGGTTCAGACCTTATATGTGTAACCAAAGCCAGCTTCGATGGGACAAGCCCTCCATTCTCTATCTTATCACCATCTATTCGAGGATCTTGCACGTATGTGCTTGATACATGGTTCGTCAAGTTACGAAAGCTCTCAAACTGTTCGGTATAAGTCACCCATTTAGTCACTTTCTCGTTAATTGCCAGTGGTCTCTTGTTATTGATGCTATCGTTCTTCTCATTGTCTTCATCTTCATCCTCATCTTCAGATATGTTTGTATCTATCAGGTCTTCTTCAGCTTCTCCCTTCTTTAGCATGTCAGTATATCCTGGCTCTTCCATTTCTTCATCGTTATTATTACGGGTTTCACCCTCTCTTTCAATCTCTTCATCCTCGTCGCTATGAATCGAGCTCACATTATCCTGCACAATGGGCTGCTCGGTATCGGTTTCAGTGTCTTCGCCTTCAAACTGTTGAGCGCCCCCATTGCCGTTCCATTCGTCGTGGTTGGCCTCAACATCACGGTTCTTGCCGCCATTAGTTTGAGCCGCTCCCCCAGGAGGCGTGTTGGTCATCTCGTCGATGTTCATTCAGCTAACTTATCACACAGCTTCTGCACTCGCCAATGTTCAACAACCGACCGTCTACACCACTCACCGTGTTGCTCAATGACTTCGACCTCAAGCATCACCACACCGCTCTTTATGCTTCGAGTCTGTGTGCTTTCTTCAGCACAGACACTAAGCGATGAATCTCCGGGTAATCAAGTGATCCAAGAGAGAAAAAAAAAAGTTAATTTTTTCTTCAGTTCGTCCTAAGTTCGATTTTCGAGTCTGGTTTTTTTTTGATAAAAAGTCGAAATTGAAAAATATTCCGGGTAATTTTTAGTTTTTTTTTTTTTTTTTTTTAATTTCAAAATCAACAACAGCTCGTCAAACCAAGAAAAAAAAAAGTTGTGCTTCTGAGCGAAGTGAGACTCGCACATAAGACGGGAAAGCTTCAAAGATCGAGTGTCTTCAAAATCCATCATGTCTGAACTTCAACTAGACATACTGAAAGCTCTTGATAAGGAAGGTACTATAGAAAACACGCGCGATGCGTTCCCGAAACTAGACTCGCAACAGGTCCAAGCTGCTTTGAACTCATTGTTGGCTCGTTCGAAAGTTACATATCAAACGATTGAAAAAGAGTCATGGAAGCTCACTGCCGAGGCTGAGGATATTGTTAAAAATGGATCTCATGAGTTTAGACTTTTAGAAACAGTGCTGAAACTGGAACACTTGAAGATTTCTGAGGTTGGTAACGTTCTTGGACCTGCGGGCAGAATGGGGCAAGCTAAAGCCTTTAAAAACGGGTGGGTCAGTAAAAGCGGCGACGAATTGATATTGAATTCCAAAGTCAACAAAGATGATCTACCTGCGGATGAAACCGCTATCGAGCTGAAAGAAATACAACAAACTGGCTCTTTGAAGGATGCTAAAAGATTAAATGAACTAAAAAAACGTAAACTAATTACAGTCTCAAAGATCATATCCTTCAAAGTGTCGAAAGGTGCTGAATTCAGTTTGGAAATTGAAAAGCTCGATACTGATATTACAAGCGATATGATCGTTTCTGGAAGCTGGGAAGCTGCAAAATTCAAACCATATAATTTTAACTCTGAAGGTATTTATCCTGATTCTGGAGCTTTGCATCCATTGAACAAAGTTCGTGAGGAGTTCAGACAAATTTTCTTTTCTCTAGGTTTCAGTGAAATGCCGTCCAATCAGTATGTTGAAACAGGCTTCTGGAACTTTGACACCTTATTTGTTCCTCAACAGCATCCTGCTCGTGATCTACAAGACACCTTCTATATAAAAGACCCATTGGTGGCTGGAAAACCAGAGGATCAGACATACTTCCAAAATATAAAAAATGTTCACCAAGAAGGTGCGTACGGATCAATTGGTTATAGATATCCATGGAACGCTGAGGAATCTCTGAGATTGGTTTTGAGAACACATACTACTGCTATCTCTTCAAGAGTATTACACCAGCTAGCGGAAGATCCAAAGCCAGCCAGATTATTTTCCATCGATAGAGTCTTCAGAAATGAAGCGGTTGATGCGACGCATCTGGCTGAATTTCATCAGGTTGAAGGTGTGCTGGCTGACTATGACTTGACTTTGGGCGACTTGATCGGGTTTATGCAAGACTTTTTTGCAAAAATGGGTGTTCATGACTTGAGATTCAAACCAACCTATAATCCATATACTGAACCATCTTTGGAGATTTACTCATGGCATAAGGGGTTAGGTAAATGGGTGGAAATTGGTAACTCAGGTATGTTCAGACCAGAAATGTTAGAACCAATGGGATTACCAAAAAATTTAAGAGTTTTAGGATGGGGCTTATCACTAGAACGTCCAACTATGATTAAATACGGTGTTAGTAATATCAGAGAATTGTTAGGTCACAAAGTTAGTCTTGATTTCATCGAAAGTAATCCAGCTGCCCGTCTTGATGAAGATTTAGTATAATTCAGGCAAGAGTCTGCGATATCGTGTATCACAAGATTAAACATAGATGATATTTTTACTTTACATGTATATGTCCAAGAAATGTTACCGTGTAATGATTGGTTTAACAGAAGCCCTCTCTATTTCCGATACGTCAGATTATCGCAATCAGACAGGCCTTCAGTGTCTGAGATAGCATCTTCGTAGGATTTGGATTTCCAGTCACAGTGTTTCTCTAATACAATCTTTAGTTGCTCAATATCGACGGGCTTTTCTAGGACAGCAGTAAATATTCTAGAAGATTTGGCCTCTTTATAATAAGCAGTGATAGCGACAACTGGAGTATCTGAGTTTATACTCGATGTGTGTTTTAGTAGTTTTGCAATGTCAACTGCGCCTAACTTTGGCAGTTTTAATGCAGTAATTATCAAATCAAATTTTACCTCTCCAGTAGCTCTTCTGATGATTTCATCACCAGCAGCAACAGCAACAACAGCACAACCTAAACTTTCAAGGTCTTTCTTCAATGAATAACGTAGAATGGGGATTGGTTCACAGATAAGAATATCTAATAGTTGAACTCTCTCTCTAGGAGTTGAAATTTTGGAGCTCTCTCTACGTTTCCTGATTCTTTGTAGGGCAGATGATCTAGCAGAGTCTTCAGTGTCTGAACTTGATGGAGAGAAATCTGATAATCCTCTGTGGTACAGAGTTCCTTTAGAGTTTTTGGAATGTTGAGGAGCAATCTGCGATGTTGGGGTTTGCAGTCTGTTAGAATTTCTAATAGACGGAGACCCTGAATCTGTACTGGGACTAGATCTCCCAGAGTTTTCGTAGTATGGCGATAAATATTCATCGTTAGAAGAAGTTGTCGATATATTTGAGTTGAATCTTTCATGAAAAGAACTCGTTGGCGGAAAATTAGAATTGATTCCAGATCTGTTTGGAGATTGAGTTCTAAAGACTGGTGCAGATGGGGATGACGATCTTTTAAGTGAATTGTTCGTAGTTGTTGAGTAGTTTCTCGATCTTTGACCAGACTCCGATGATGAACTGGACATACTATTTCGATGTTCCAAATGCTCGGCCTTAATCCGGTTTATTACGTCTTTATTAGCTTTATCTAAAGCTGGTAAATTTCGGAACTGAAATGATCCAAACTCGCTTGCATTTTCATTCAGCTTGCTTGGTCTTCTATCTCTCAAATGCAACGGTATCGCCAAAGATCGATGTTTGGATGTAGGAGAGTTAGAAGAGGGTGAACCTAAAGCTGTTGTAGTGTTACCGCTCTTGGAGAAGCAACCTCCGCTGTTGGAAGGTGCACTTTCATTATCCGATTCTAAATCATCAGAAGTGAATTCATCTAACATAGCCCCTCTGTTTTCGAAATAATCTGTGTTCTCAGGATCATCAATGACTGGAACAAATGATCCATCAGCGTCCCACAATTCAGTCCAGTTTATATCCTTAAGGTAGGGATGATCTTTTATTTCCTGCGTATTGGACGCACCAAGTCTTTCATTAGGATCCATCACCAAAAGTTTTTTGATGAAGTCCTTCGCCTCAGGCGTGCAAAATGAAGCTTCTTCCTCAGAAGACAAGTTTGGCCAATCAATCTTGCCATCAAGAATGTTTTGGAACACAATATTTGGTGAATCGCCATGGAAAGGTGGATACCCAAATAGAAATTCGAATAAAATACAGCCAACTGACCACCAATCCGAAGCTTCAGTTTCACCTTTGCCTTGAATCGTTTCTGGTGATAGATAATCAGGAGTTCCGACAAATTTTTTATTGTTTGAAATGTTTTCAGGATCAAAAAGGGCCATGTTTTTACTTGACACTGCTGAAACTAAAGATGGGGATTGCTCGTCCTCAGCAATAGCAAAAGATGACTGAGATGCAGATCGATGAAGCGGTCTCAATAACGGCGAATCAGTTACACTACTACCACCCGAACCAGATCTCTCACTTTTTTTGCGATGCTCAGATTTAAACATGCTTTCAAAAAAGCTGGAAGTTGGACTTGAACCAGTACTGAGAGCTTCTGCAGCACTAGAAGTACCCGGGGACATTGTGGATGAGAGAGCTAGAGGAGTTATCGAGTTTCTCCGTACAGCCAGGGCGTGTGATGGTGGCTCATCCGAAAGCAAACTCTTATGCGCCTGTTCTTGTCGACGGATCAAACCCATTCTTGATAGACCAAAATCTGTCAATTTCAGATGACCATTTGAGTCTATTAGCAAATTTTCAGGCTTTAAATCATGATGCAAAATCCCTTTTTGATGTAGATCATCCACACCAGCTATTACCTCAGCTATGTATTGTTTAGCCCATTTATCAGGTAAAGTTCCCAGCATTTTGACAAGAGTCGAGCAATCTCCACCAGGCAAGAATTCCATTACCAAAAATAAGCAGTCCTTACTCTGGAAGCTTGAATATAATTTTGCAACGTATGGACTTTCAGACTGAGCCATCATGATAGCCCTTTCAGATTTCACATTTGTCACTTGATTTTTGGCAATCATGTCTGCTTTTTTCAAAACTTTTATTGCAAAATAATCACCAGTTACCTTTCTTCTCGCAAGATAAACGCTTCCAAATGCACCTTTACTGATTGGCTTTAGAATTTCATAGTCTTTAATTGAAGGTGCAACAGATTTAGGCGCAGGCAGTGCGACCAATAACGGGGATAATGGGGGTTTAGATACACCCCCAGCACTACTCACTGATAAATGGTTATTGCCATCGCTTCCTCTTTTATCCATTGGGAATGAAGGATCGTGTGCCAGGATCAAAGGTGACGATATAGGTGTCGGAGCTCCACTTGTAGAGTCAAAGGTAGCGCTGTAACTCTTGGTGTTTCTTTGGATGGAGCTCATCGGAGAATTATGGAAGCCCATCTGGAAGTTTGGCGAAGGTTTTCTTTTTGGAGTAAGTACGGGACTTCTCACCTTTAGCTGGTCTTGGTACGTGGGTAAGATTGCATTGTTGAATGCATCATCCTTATTAGACAATGTTTCTTCTTTGGGAGTAATAGACCTTGCAGGTGAAGATTTACCAGTGTGATTAAATCTATCGCGGTATTCATAATTCCCTGGACTCGGTAATGAATCAGATCCAAGATATGACATCATAAAGATCTCAGACTGCGGAGCTGTTGGCCTAGGGTATTGTAGACGCTCCTTAAAATGGGTAGCAGATATCGAGGAGCTTGACGCTGTATGACTTATAGTTGAAGTATGCTTGGAGTTTTCTGGTGGTATCACATCATTTGTCTGGTTCCTTATATTCTTTATGGTTTCCATAATTGTAGAAAGCAAGAGTACATCCACCTCCTGCTTTATTTTTTGTGAATACAACAACGAGCTATTATATCTTGTGACCGCATCAATTTTTTCCTTTACTAACTTCTCCGTATCTTTGGTCAACATATCTATAGCAGGATCCGTTGATCCAGGTATGTTAAAGGAAGTGATTAAGTCAATTGACTTCTTTGTGTTTGGAGAGAACTCAAAATTTTCTGAGTTTTGATCAAATTCACCAGTATTGATATCAATTGCATGCTCACATAACTCGGTAAGTAAAGCCAAAGTCTTGAATGGAAATCTCAATGCAGCAAGCATTGATCCAGATCGAGGTCTTCTCGTTATTAATGATGAGGTTCTGGGTGATGAGTCAGTCGAACTGATTTTCGGCAGTGACAAGCCTTTGTACTCAGTGAGAATCCCATCGGTATTCAAACCATGTGGATTCAAAGATTCACTTATTTGAGAAATAAGCTGTTTTTGATCCACTAAAGAGTCATGTACAATTTGAACATCACTCTCGCACTTATGTTCATTGAAGCACAGTTCTGAATGCTTCTCCAGCCACCAAGAAGGAACCTGCTGCTCACAGATACGACAAAGCACTAATGGAGGAGGAGGAACTTCTTCTTCGTTTATTATTCCAGCTTCCGATAGAGCACTAAGGTATGAGGTGAATATATTAGTGCCAAAACCAAGAGTCTCAGTCAGATCCTTCGGAAGCTCGAAATTAAGAAAGTTGGGATTGAAAGGCTTGAGGATCCACATAGAGTGAGTAGGAACGTTGTCGTTATGTATAAGAATTCCTTGCCCCTCCAACTCGATCATTCCACCGTTTGTAGACAGTGAACTCAAAGAAGCTTGATCAGAAGAGCCACAATCATCTTGCTGAGAATCACTGTGCTCTGAGATAGCTCCGTTGTCTTCATCTTCACTCTTTATGTCATTGGTGGACACCACAAACCGCACTCTGTAACTTGTGTCATCTCCCATCATTATGCTGATTGCATCCGTGAACACAGATCTGTCCTCCTCTTCTCCTATTACTATCCTAGAAATCGGCTTATTGATGATTTTCCGTATACTGGTGCCCACAATAGCCTCCCATGCCTTCCCGAGGTACTTCACGTTTCCATCGATGTCAAGCTCCAGGAGGATGCTAGGGTTTCTAGCGCTGGCCTCCATAAGATCATCCTCGGCACTTGTTCCATGACGTGTGTTAGCTCCCAAAACTGCCCCACTACTTTGAATCATTATATGAGCTTGCAAACAGTCGTTTCTGCTAACAGCCTGGCACCATTCGCGTTGAATTGGGGAGTTTTGGCTGACTTTGATGGAGTTGATGCTGCTTATACTGCTTCCTTGTGAAGACTTATCAGTTACCCGGCAAATAAGGGTTAGACAAATAGCGAAATTACATAATAGCTGTTGGGAGAAGATGCGCATGGCATTGGTGAGGAAGCTAATCGGGGAGTAGTGAGTACTGCATTCAGACGAGTGATTACCTCGCAAAAACTGTGTCTTTTTGCTGTGTCGGTCTAATGGCAAGAAAACGCCAGCTACGATCGACTGGCACCGCAAAAATTGATGCCTCACTCTTCAATTTTGAAGAGAACAGTTGTGTCATCGATCCCGAGGCCCCAATCTTACTTGTGGACTATATCTCGAAAGCAACTCCTGTACCAATAGATTTCGAATGCAGTGACTGTTTGATGAGCTTCAAGACAGGATTGACTGAAGTTACCTCGAAGACAAGGCCTAGAAGAGCAAAAGTGAAGTACACAACTACTGATCCACTTTCCAATGATTTGTACACCAAATACCACAGAAGGATGGAAAAAGAAGAAAAAAAAATGCTGAATAGAGATCGTGAGAAGATATGCTCAGAGTTTGACAAAATGGCTTTCCAGCTCGAGCAGTTGAAACAGAATGATTGGTATAGATCACTCCCATCGATAACCTACGTAAGAAATCTAAAAGACCAAAAAGAGCTTGAAGATAAACGAAAATGGACCGTTGAATCTTTAGAGGCCCTGCTTTCCAGATTTCAAGAATGGAAAAGAAGGTACGATGTCATTCTAGGCAAGACACGCTCGCAATGTGTCCCTGCACCTCCATATAGTTGGGAGCTATACACCCAGCTGAATAAATATGATATTTTTGAGGAGAGCGATACCGATGAAGAGGAGGACAACATGACGACTGAACAGATTAGAAGAAAAAGATTACTAGAGAAAAGAAAATATGGACCCCTAATCAAGATACGATTTAATAATAAAGTACTTGTTGCTGAACCTTTCAAAAAGACACACATTGTCACCAACCTTGAAGAAAACTCACAATGATTAATGACCATTAATAATTGCATAATTTTTTTGACAGCGTATAACATCTGTTTATCAAACTTTGGTATGATGTAGATTTTTATCAATTTGATATTCCTGAGTAAATTTCACTGTGAAGGTCAAGTTTTTAAACTCTGAATATAGTGTGTAATCAAAGTAGATATCCAGAAATATCAAGGCCCATTGAAATAAAGAGCTCAATGAATATGCATATTTTGAGCGTTCAACTTGATGCTTATAAAAAAATAAAACTATAGCTCCAATGCAGAAGAAATACCAATTTCTCAGCGTACTTCTCAATGTGTTGACGGATTGATATTTTGAGTTGACATACTTGGTCACCAGCCACATCCAAGCGCCTGTGCAAAAAATGTAAACAGAAAAACAGTTGAGATTTGTGTCTGCATCATCTTCAAGAGAGATACAAGCAGTGGCTACTAGTGCTATGTATCTCGTAACTCCAACTAATAAAACGAACTTTCCAACTAGTGCATTTATGAACTTGATCATGGAAAAATTGATCAAAGTTGAAACAAATATAAGTGATGATAATAATGCAATGTTAATTTTGAATATAGACCTGTTTGGGTAAAAATTTCCTACAGCATCCGTGACGGAGGGCATGCTAAAAGCTCATTAGTATTCTGAAGACATAAAACTAAACTGTGTTCATGCAGTTATAATGTACTTACAACTCATTCTTCGTCAACTCATCCTCGAAAGATTCCGAGTAGTGAAAAGCGATCGTTAATATGAATGAGAGAGAGAAAGAAACTTGGTCGAAAGTCAGTATAAACGGAGTCTGTCTTTCTATACGATCAACATACGGGATTTAATGATCGTTGCATATTTTATTATGAGTGAGGTGTTGATCTAAAAAAAGAGGACGTTGTTAGGCCGAAAACCGCTCTTAAATGATTTTACTCATGACATTTAATGTGATACCAACTTTTATATCATTGCCTTCGAAAGTAATCATGGTCTCAGTAACATTCACCAGATATTTGGTCTCATCTATTATGAATTATCACAAATCTAGCTTTTCACCCTCGACTCTCGTCTCACTGATCCGCGAAAACATTTTATAATAAGAATGTAGGATGCTTTGACACTTCGAATAAAAGGATTCGAATCGAATGAGAAATTGGAATATGTTAGTCCACTAAATAAATCGGAGCGTGCTAGGCAGCCCATGAATTAGAGCTAGAATCAAGAACAAGGCCACTGCTTCATTATGTTACGTTATACATTCATAAGGAGGAGACAGTAAGCACTTTATGGTTTCTGCGTAAAATTAACCATACGGAAAACCCATTCTGTAGCGAGGCCGGCGCAAGGCTCACATGACATGGAATAAGATAGTAAAATCAAACAAGATCTGATCTGAGTGATAACATTGTCGGGACCAGCGAACTGGCCTCTTTTTATGAATAAATTATGCTTTGTTTATCCTATAAACTGAAAAATATGCAAGGTATAATGAGCTAAGGTATGTAAGTACTTCAATGAATCGTTTCTCATTAATAGCTAACGTTGAATTAGGGATTATTATTGTATAGCAGTGATGTTGATTCGTATCTTCGTTAAGGGCGTTTTGTCTATTTTTGGCTTTGATTAGGCTTGTGTACAGCGTACACAAAAGCTTTTTTTTGAAAGCAGCATCATAGTAATGAGTTATAGAATCATTCTGAGTGATCAAATCCGGATTTTCATCAATGGCTTTGAGAGCTAACAACGGTGAAAAGGTTTCCAATTCAGACTAATGATCGTCTCGAATGGATTTGAATGGAATTTTAGAATAGCAAGCCCCTCTCTTGTATAGTTCAGTCTAATATTGATATTGGTTGTTATATAACTGTTGCTGATTTTTTCATTATAGCTAAAGATCATATCAACCGAACGTCGAGGTTGGATTTTGCCTTGACCAAAGAGTGTGTTTTGCTGATGTCATATATTGTGATAATGGGGTGGGATCAAAGCTTTGGTAGCATGCTTAATAGCAGCTTGCACTTCTCGTTAAAATTGCCAGATAGCTCTTCTAATTCACTCCATTCAAATGGTACTCTATTAAAATGAGAAGGTGTTTCTAATTTCAGATTATCTCTTTTGATTGGTATGTTGTATTCGAGGTTCAACATTTTTTGAAATTTGTGGAGCAAGAAAATGAGTAGTAAAGAATAGTATAATTTTTCCCATTTTATCTTGTCACTGTCATTTTCTGGTCGATCGAGGGCTTTTTGAACGATATCTCTGATAATCGAGCATTGTCCATGAACAATAGTATAGACACCATCAAATAAGATAATCAATTCTTGGTAGCTTGAAATGAAACAATTGGCAATATTTGGACCCATAAACAAAACAAAATGAGTCTTCTCTTTAGCAGCTTCCAGATCGAGTTCTCTCACCTCGAATGAGAGATATTTAACAATTTGACTGAAAACTTTGTTCTTAGAGCTTCTTGAATCTTTGATGACGCTGTAAAAGACACTGAAGAAATCTGGTGGTTCTTTGTAGAAGGCTGTATTTTGTTTGGACCGATAATCTACCGCCAATTTCAATCCATTGATATAAGTAGACTCGATTAAACTCTCGTAGTTGTCTTGCATCTCCTTGTGGATCTCCAGAGCCATCGTTCGTATGTATGGTATTGGTGAAGATTCCAGAGCAACTACTGTGGATATGCACAGTCTTGGATTAACAAACCCAAGCTTCACGATATAACCTAAATACTTAACAGCGGAGTACGTTTGCTCTCCTTCATTATATAGAGACAGCTCTAATGTTGCATTGATGTACCTTTGAACTAAAGATACCCAAATACCATCGTTCTCTAGTGATTTTGACTGACCATGAAAAACTTCAACATTGAGTTTATTAAACTTTCTTGAATTTTCCTTCTCAATAATAAGAGCAGTATCTCGCTCTTGGAGTTTTAATCCATCCAGTAAACACCTAAGCATCACCTCCTTGATCTCCATATTATCATTCGCATCAAATTCTCTGTCAAGAACTTTGAGAACAGGATCGCTCATAAACAACTTGGAATGAGTTGAGCAAACACTCATCAAATTTCTTATTGCGACTCTTCTTATCTGAGGATTTGCAGACTCTTTGGTAAACACCAAAATGTTTTTAACCATAAGACTCAACACGCTCTCTTTATCCTTGATACTCAATTTTTTAGAATTCTGCACAAGATCTCTATTTCTCTCAAAGTCACAATATTTAGCAAATGACCCAATTAGAAATAATAGTCTTACAACCTTGGCATCTGATTCTTTCAAATCATCCTTTAAAACTTTATCTACGTATGGTTTCAACAAACCTAAGCACGAAACTGCCGCATTTGCAACTTTAATAGTGTCGTCTTTCATTACCGACAATTTCCAAACACATGGAACTGCTTCGTCTAGTTCCTTGGAATTGAGCTTTGTAAGACGTCTCAAGAGCGTTGTTTGAGTTGATTCAATTAGTTGAGGTCTAAGAGAATTTAACTTTTGTATCGTAGACTTGCAGATCACTAGGGTGTAATATGTCGACTTGTTGTTAGCCGCATCTGTTGACAAATAGGGTTGAAGTGCTAGCAACTGTTCTTGGCTGATGAAATTTCCATTGCATTCTGCAAAAATAGATAGTAGCCCCAAAGACTGCTCCACTGTCTTTTCTTTGTCATGCGAAGATATTTCGACAAGGTAAGACATGAGTGTGTTAATATAAATATTCACTGACTTTAGCAATACATCATGTAGCTTCAAATTTTCATTCGTTTTTTTGATAACATATTCATTCAAAAAGGTTTCATAGAGTTCCCAATTCTTTTCACTCTTGTTTATAACGTCTAGTGTGATGTCAATGAGCTCTCCAGTTTCATTCAACAGCATTACTTCGTTGTTATTGATAGACAATGATCCCAAATTTGAAAAAAGAATTTCCTGTAATACCACTTTAGCCCATTTCAAAACATGCTCGTCGTCATCTTCAAGTCTTTTCAAAAGCTTTTCCACAATAAATACTTTTACTTGTTTGTTGACTTTTTGACTAAAAACTTTTTTTGAAATTTTGATCGATTTTGTTCGAACAGAAACCGCCTGATCGTTAGTCAGAATCATTAAAGTATACAACTCATTTATTGATCCTGGCCGACTTGAAGTATAGTTATCAATCATGTCTAGTACAGATGACCTCACCAAAGGAGAGGAGTCATTGATCTTATTAGACAAAGCCTTTTTAACTGGAGGTAATAATAACAAGTCAGGATCCTTATCGATCAAATTTGCCAATAATTTCAAAGCTTTCGTTCTTATTTTGGCTTTGGAACTGTCTAATGCTCTGAGGATTTCATTGAACATATTATGATAACACTTAACCAAATCACTTGACAACATGACATCTTTATAGCTGCTGGTAAGAAGTTCATCGTTTACAGTTTCCACCATACTCAATCTCTTAATCTCTTCCACAAGACGTGATTCCTGGGCAGCACTCAGTAATTGTTTAATTAATCTCATTGCATTTTCAAAAGTCTCGGGATTCACACCATTACTCTCTTTGGCAAGCACGCCAAGCTTGTTTATCCAATCATACAGCATATAGCTCGCCAAATTCCTCAAATTCGTATCTTCGCTCAAAAGAAAATATTGTATGACCGCTGCATAGTTTGATGTTGATGATAAAATGTTTCTGTCATCATCACTTAAGTTTAGCTGTAAAATAATGGATGCAATAGTTCCAAGTCTCTCAAGTAATTCACAATCAGAATTGTATTTCTCTGAGGAAATTGCAAATATCAAGGTATTCGAGATTGCATTTAGTAAGAGGGGTGAAGCTGGCCACTCAGGGAATAAGAGTAGGGATGAGAGATCTTCAATAAAGAAGTCAAACACTTTAATGATTGTGCTATTGGATCTCTCTACCTCGTTGATAAATCTTGAGGAAATTATGCTGAGAAAATGTAATCTCTCTTTAGTAGACTGTATTAGCCTCTCTAAGAGTAGGTTATCGTAGGAATCATTCTCAGTGTTTTGAGATTCATCAATCTCGGTCAATTTGGATTTATTCTCATCTTTTGCAGCTTTTAGATTGATTTTTTGTGATAAGACCTCAGAAATGTTGTAGCATTGCGATATTCTTAGTATGAGTTCCGTGAAATGCTGAATACTTGGTCCTTTCGCAAGCTTCACTTGTCTGGCTAGATTTTTGTTGGTAGATAATTTGTCGATATTGGACAAAACTTCTTCAATAAGAAAATTTCTTTGATCTTTGAAACTTGCAAAAATATTGATAAAATTATACATAACTGCAGTTTTCAACGGTGCCAACTTATTATAATGATTTTTGTCCACAGAGCTGAAAAAAATGAGAACTGAAAGATATTCAAGTTTCGTGATGATGGTATCATTCATTCGTTTTTTCAAAACATATTGAGCGAGTGTATTGCAATTCTTCACTAGCAAATTCATAGCTGCTGCCAAGAAAGGGATAAGCTCTTGATCGATAGCTTTAGGTTTGTAAAAGATTGGTAGGAGTAAATTCTCAGTAACCTTGTAGATGCAATTCAGTAAAGTACTGATATATATATCAAGGTACAGTTTTTGTTCATTTCGATCAGATAAGAATATTACCAGCACTAGAGATGCAGATTTCAAAGCGTTGATCACGTATTTGAACATCCAAAGTTCAATGTCACCGGTAGAGAAATCGAGGTCAATGGAGTAATTTAGCGAGCGCATACAGAGTACTTGAATTCTTTCAAGAACTTCAATCTCAATCTCGGACAGCACTGGGGTTCCAACAATTTTCTTCAAGAACTGCTCAATTTGAACAACGGGCTCATCCGCCAGGATATGACTACGGTTGGGCAGTTCCATCCAAAGATCTGATGATTCGTATTCGCAATCCTCATCTTTCATTCCCAACTTTTGCTTCACAAGTTCTGTCAATTTCTGACTGGATAGATTTTCCAATTCAAGATGCTTGAGTCTAACATCAGGCTTTTTTTTCTTGAGGCTGACTGTCTGTTCCTGTTCCTGTTCCTGTTCCTGTTCTATAGGGCGTTTTTGCGCGGTTGTACTCAAGACTTCAGGACTATGTATGGTGACAGACCTTTCTTGAAAGTGGTTTTCGTCAATCAGCGTGATATCACTGACTATTTCCTTAGACAGTCCTTCCAATCCTTCAAAAAGCGAAGTCTCAGGTTCTTCAGTGCTCAGGACGGTTATTGTCGAAGACCCTTGAAACCTTAGCGCGGTGTCTTTAACGCTTGAATTAAAGTCGTAAAGTTCCTTCGCTGCCTGCAGAAAAGAAGGACTTCCCTTTAGTGTTGAAGGGGTACCGCGCTGCGACTCGATAGGCTCATTTGGTGGGAATCCTAGCTTAGCAAATGTGGTGAATGGCGCTAGATCTTGAGTAGGAATCAGGAAAGTTAGAGGTGTTGCTCCGAGCGCTTCTTGCATTGACTCCGGAAACTGCTGTGAGCTTTGGCTCTCATGTTCAGCAGCAGTGAGATTGGCGTCTGACATCCCCAATTTTTGCCAGTATTGTTTGGTTTCATCTCTGATTAGAAAGTACTTCAGCTTTCGAAAAGTTTCGTTTGATCTGAATTTGAGGCTCAAGTTTAGGAAGGCAGATCGCTAGAGACACGCTTATTCATTCGCACGTATAAATGATAATATAATATGCCTATCAGCTAGACAAATAGTAAACGAGTTTGATGTTTCTAAACTAAGCCACTATGAAACGACTCCTGGAAGAGGTCTTTGATAAGAAGTGATTTTGCTCTTGGTTACATTTCTATACACTCACTGTCTATCATATTTATTCGCAAACCATTGGGCTTTAAATAAGCACTGATTGATCTTATTTTTTCCATCTCTCATCTTTGAAACTCTTTGTTAAGTTCGGGAAACAGCCGTAGGATAATCAGATCTAGCAGATTGTATGCCAAGTGCTTGTTAATTCTCTCGTTCTCGAAACCAGCTAAGAAAGAATCAATACCTTGGCTCAATCCAGGCTCCTCATTATCGATAAATATCGTAGACAAGAGACCAAGCTTCTGAAAAAGTCTTTTAAGATCACTTTTAGTTTGACGCTTAATATTCTCTACTTCTTCGTCGTTGGGCTTTTCCCTTGGAGGCCCCATGTTTTCATCCGTCGGGAAGAGATTGTTCCTTAATTTCTGAACAATCAAAGAAACTAGTGAAGGTTGCCTTATAACATCATTGAGGATATTATTTATCATGTTGACGACAGAGTCATTTATCTTCCTTGTGTTTAGCAACAATTCAGATGATCTCAACACTCCATATAGAATTGGTCTATATGAACTAATCAGCAGGAGGTTATCTAGGAATGGGAAAATTTGTAAAGCGGATACTTTGATTACTGATTTCTGGACAGAGTTTTCAGAAGCAAGCAGCTTGATCTTCATTATACTATGCCTTACTGAACTGAGAGTCGGCTCAGAATTTTGCTTTCCTGTAGAAGATGGGTGGTTGATCAACAGCTCACATATTAATGAAATAATTTCAAATATAGTGTAGGGTTGTATGAGCTTTTCGATAATGCTATTCAATAGCAAGTCGCTCATCAAAGCGTTTATGAAATTCGTTACTAAAGAAGAGCACATCTCTTCGTTGGGCAGAGTTAAAACCATTATGTGTCTAGATAGTATTTTCAAGTAGTTCTCGGCATCTTCATCTTGGTCTGTCAAAGCAAAATGCGGGTTTGTCTTGTCAAATGCCTTGCCTATATCATCATAGGGTAGAAAGGACGAGCTTAATTCATGTTTTACTCTATTGTAAGCAGTCAAGTGCTTATTCAAAATGAAGGGAATGTCGTCTAATATTAATTGAATAAAGTCTAATTTATCAAATCTTCCTTCTAGATCCCTGCAAAAGTTTGCAGTTACTCCGATAAGCTCATTAATGAATTCCTGATCGTCAGTCAGAGCATTGTACCAACCTTGTATGAATTGCCTAAATAATAAGCCAACTAACGCATAGAGTTCGATATCAACGTTCGAATTAGAAGTCAATGCAGGAAGTATCTCATTGTACTCACTGAAGTCAGAGGTGGGGTAAAAAATTTTGCGAACAAGTTGCTTCAGATACTCCTCTGAGTCTTTCTTGGATATTACTTTGAAAGTGCTCTGCGATATACGAGTTGATGACAAGGAATCTTCTGAAGTTGATGTTGAAGTGGAGCTCCGAGAGAGCGTTTTGATCTGTTTCAGTTTCGTTAGTCTTTGTCTCTTGATAGCAGCAGCTTTGGACTCAGTGTATTCCGAAGACATGATCAACGGTCCTCTTATTGTTATAACTGAGAGTTGTAGAACTGCTCCTCTGTCTGCTTGTTGCGGTTAAATTATGATTTCAGTTTTTGGAATTAGAAAAAGGCACTCCATAAATGAAATCTCTGAAAGAGAGAGTTAATGGCAGGAGCTAAAATGAGCTCCGCTGAAGTCTATAACAAGGTTCTGGGACTGCTGGAAGACACTACAACGTTTGGCTTCAATGAAATACGGCTTGATGAGAATGTTGTTGAATATTGCAGAACTGATTACAAGCTGAGGAATACTGTTGAACTCTTCTGCTTCGGAACGTTGGCTGACTATAAAGGTGAGATATGATCTCCAAATCCAATATTTACCCAGTTGGCAGGATACTAACTTGCTTTGCTAGAAAATGAAGACCGTTACATAAAGTTGTCGAGACAAGCAGTGTTCAAATTGATGCAGTTGACGTTAGTAACAGAGTCATTAAAAGAGAACGTATGTCTGATTTAAACCCACGTTTCGTGCAGCTAAGATCTTACAACCTCTTTAGAAATTTGAATATGGATATTTGCAGGCACTTCTTGGTCTTGAATCAGAGATTCACTTAGAGAGGCTTGTTACAGAGTCGATTTATTCTGGTTTGATAAACGCCAAATTGTTCAACGAACAAGAATATATTGAAATATATTCTAGCGCAGGCCGCGATGTGTTGTTGAACAAAGAGACCAAGGAAGGATATCCTGATAATGCGATATCTACATCTGACTTGATAGCAGGACTTACCAAATTTGGAGAGCGGGTGGACAGAGGGCTTGACTATGTATTGGCTCTTAAGAGCCAAGTGTTAGAACCAGGTACAGATGATCGAACTAAAGTTGACAAAACTTCCACTTCCAATGAACAGTCACCACCTGCTGATTCTACGAATACGCTCAGTATCAGGCGTAAGAGGAAGATAGAACTTAAATGAAAGTATGTCTACAAAAGCAAAAAAAAAAAAATTATGAGAGAATAAATAATGGGTAAGGTATTACTATTTACGTGTACCTTAATGTTTGTTTGTAGTCATGCCGTGCTTGGTCGAAAGTTAGCCGACCATTCCAAATGGTCAATACGTGAATTATTTTGTAGCAGCACTCGTTGCAGAGTCAACAGCTTCTGAAACGCTCTCAGTAGAAGCTGCATCTTTGGATTCTGTACTTCTATCTGGTGCCACAACGTCTATTACAGCCTCCTTAGTAGCAGCCGCAGCATCTGCAACAATGGCACTGGCACTGGCTGCAGCTTTAACTGTCTGTTCCTTGGCTTCTCCGGCAGCTGCAACTATTGGCTCTACCGCTTCAACTGTTTGTGACTTGAGTGAATCAGCCGGTGCAGCTGGTTTTTGCCACAGCTTAGTTAGCAGTCCAGTGAGTCCCGTATCCTTCTCGATCAAATATAGACCATAGAAGGAGACCACGCTGCCTAGCCCCAGCAGGTACATAGCATAATCGTGTTGTTTCCCGTACACACGTTTTGGAATATAGTCAATAATACAGGACTGGAATCCTATGAAAGAATGCACGAGAACTACAGACCCTAAAACACCATCAAGCGCTGGAGTGAAGGAGCCCGTGACGAATGGAATGACAGTTAATGGAACCAAAGAAATGGCCATCAATCTTTCAATGTCCCAATGCAAAGAACCGTGCATTCTGTCATAATGAGGAGGAATATAGGCATCGTTGACAGTCCCCACAATGTATCCCGGTGGTTGTGGAATCTGTTTGAGAAATGGGATATCAAACTTTCTCGCTGAAGATGTGTGAAAGGCTGCGGCTGATCTGACCGCTGTGAATTGCAGTGCTCTATTATTCAGCGCTCTACTTGCAGCTGAGACTATTCCTGCTTTCATCATCTCTTCGCTACTCTATTCTTGGTTCTAACTCTTCTAGCGTCTCTCCGGCACACACACTCTCACAAGCTGTTACGAGTCCTTTGCAAAAACAGTACTTAGGCTTTCTCTAGCCTTTTATAGCAATGCGTGATTGTCTTCGCTCACCGTCTGATTGGCAGCAGATGACCAAAAACTCGGCGGTTACTCGGAGAAATACGTAAGAAAAAAAAATTACACTTACTGGAAAATGGTGGTATTATGTCATCAATTGATTATGTCATTATCGTTATAACAATGGTCGAACGGGGAAATTGTTTTTTTTTTTTTTTTTTTTTCCTTTTTTGCTTTTTTGCTTCTGCTTTCTATAACATGACAAATATAAGCTGGAAGAGTATAATTGGTAGTTCATTAGTTCGAATCGTCCTTGTGGTATATATATTAATTAATAGTACAAGCATGATAAATTAGCCCAAATTCAGATTAGCCGTCAAATATTCCAGTTCTTCTTGCTCTAGCCGTAGCCGCTCTTCTAGCTCAAGCATGTATGGATCTTCTTCTTGCTCTCCTTCACTAGACTTCTCGCTCAGCTCTTCGATCGTGAGCATGTGCTCGTTTGCCTCTCTGTTCAGTCTCTCAATCTCTTCGACCAGCGCATGTTCCGAAGAGACGCGTTCCATCTCGCTATACCCACCGCGTTTCTCTAATGCAATCTGCGCTCGTCTTTCACCACGCATCTTCTTGCTGAAAGGCTCATAGTTGCGTGCTCGCAGCGTATACTTCGTCCCTGGCGACCGTTGTGGGCTTTTTCGCTGCATCCTTAGAGGCGATGACATTGGATTTATCATTGAATCGCTTCTTTCTCGCATCCTATCCTCTATTCGCTCTATAGCACTCCGGTTCTGCTTGTCGTTTGCATCTTCGTGTAATGAGGTATCTGTGTACTTGGCCAACGGCGAAGAGTCAATACGACCCATGTTTGTAGAGCTCCTGACTAATGTGCCGTCTAGCTGCTTTGTCTCACTACCTAGCTGCATGACCATCATACTCATAAGAACTGCTGATTCGACAATGTGCAACTCCAAGCTTCTCCATCTCCTTTCGCTTCACTATATGAGCTATGAAAATACGCGTCTGGCGCTCAAAACCTGTGTTCCAACCAGATGCTACTCGAAATACTGGCCATAACAAATGTTTTTTTTTTCGCTTGCCTTACATTACAAGAGCAGCAGAGCTTCTTTTGCTCATCGAACCCAGGTATCGAACAATAGATATATATATATATATACATTTACGAAGCACGACATGTCCTCATCCATAATAATACCAGGGGACGTAATCCACTATGACTCAGAAAGAAGTGTGGTGATAGGTCCTGGCACAAACTTGAACCCAATCACGAATGAGATAATTCCTATCCATTCTGGAGTGCTGCATCAAACCGACAAATCTATATACGTCGAGTCGAATCCGAAACGGTACATACCAGCTACAAACGATTTTGTCATCGGTGTTGTTACTGGGACATTTGGAGATTCCTTCAGAGTACAGCTCTCAAATTTCTCATTCCCTGCATCCTTATCTGCTTTAGCATTTCCTAATGCTTCAAAGAGAAACAGGCCAAATATTAAGGTTGGGAACCTAGTTTATGCCAGAGTATCAAGTGCTATTCCAGAAATTGATATTGAAATAGAGTGCGTTGATGCAACTACTGGAAAAGATGGTGGCTTTGGGTTGTTGGAAGATGGTTTTGTATTTGATGTAAAGCTCGGATTCGCAAGAGATTTACTCTTCAATGCCAATCATCTACTATTGGACTTGCTAGCCAAGAAATGTGAATATGAAATAGCAATTGGTGTGAACGGCAGAATATGGATAAACACAAATAACTTAAAATACACTTTGGCCGCATCGAGATCTATTGAAAGATGTCAATACGTCAAGCATAGTGAATACAGCAAAGTGATAAACATCGCATTCAGTGAACTCAATCTATAAGTAATTACAGCACATCATTTCTAAATATGGAAACTAGGGTCCTAAATATAAAGTGTCATGATATCTTTCTCGTTATCTCTGTAATTAGAGTATTTGTAGTCATTGAGGGCTGTGCCAAATTTGATGATATTAGAGATATCGCTGTAGATCTGTCGGTCGTTTTGCGGGATGTCTGAAGTTGTGATATTTTTAGCTTGATACATCTCTTTCGATTCATTTGGAACTCTACTAAATTGATTTTCAAATGAATCAAGAAAACTATCAGAACAAATATCACTATAAAGCTCAAGGTCTTTCTTATCAACTTGTATGTCATCCAAAGATTTGAACATCTCATCAGCAAGACTGATGGTGGTATCGACAGGGATGGTTTTCCCTGAAAAGATGGGAAGGAACCCCAAATTGATCTTCTCATCCTGAATTAACGTTTCAAGAGCCTTAAAAGAATCATCCAAACGAGCAGACTGCTGAACCGATATAGACATGCTCAAAGAATGCAGACTCATTTGCATATCTTCCGGGATCGAATTGTTGAGCGATATATTCTCCAGCCTTTTTTTCCTTAATCTTCTTAATTTATTATTGATCGACGTTGGTTTTCTTGACTTGAATGGTGAAATTGCAAACGCCGCTTCATGGTTCTCAGATGGCGTAATATATCTGAGCGTAGAATTCATGTTCATCTCGAAAAGCTTCTCAAAAAATGTGAACCTCCTAGGCACGTAATACTCATTCCAATAATTGTCAAAAAACCCTTGGTACGGTTGCAATTTGTGAGGAAATACACTCTTCTCAAATTTAGGAATCTTGTAATACTTATTGAAGCTTAAGAGGTTACTTTCGGTCCACCAATATCTATAGCTTCTCTTCTTTTCAGACGACAGCTGAATGTTGTGCAAGTAATAGTCAGTGTTGAGATCCCACAACATAGGTTTCCCCTGTTCCCAGACATAGTTTCCTAAAAACAAGTTTATAGCTTCTTGTCTTTGAGCATCAACAAACGAATTGCTATAGAACCGTTTGATACTCTCAATCATATCTCTTGAGTGCGAAGACCATTGGTTGATCTTTCTATATGTCTCCATCGTATTCACTAAATGGGAACCACCATACTGGAGAGCAATGGTATCGCCATGGTCATGAAACATTTCGGTCAAGATGTTCACTGCGTCAGAGTCGTAATCAATATAAATGTCCTCAATGATTCCCAAAGCGTGTAGTTGATATCCCAAAGCTCGCTTACCAATAACAAATTGTGCTGCATTCGTTCTATCTAAACAATCAATGCAATTCGTCCTGCATATTCCTTCTTGCAGCTGTGTGGAATGTAAAGCTATACCGTTGTGAAAAAAGTTCGTAGTCTGTAAGGTTTTGTCCGCGTAGCTTTCTAGAAACTCGATAACATCTTGACCGTCCGACTTCGATGCTCTACTCATGTCCCATGCTGTATAACTGATCTTATTTTTTTCAGGTAGAAATGTATTCAAATATTTCACACATTCTTCAAACTCTTTCAATAACTTGGTTTCTCTTGGGTTTCGCTCTTTTTGTTTGATAAGGTTTAAAATCATGATGGGTGAATCGTATCTCTCAAACAAATCATCAAAATGTAATGCTGCAGAACTGTAAAAGGGATCAACAATATCGATCTCAATAGGGGGCTTCGCTAGTTTGAGATTTGTAGCTTCCTGAGACCAGTAAAGGGGTATAGAACCTCTATGTTGAACATATGATGTATATCTTGGGTTGCTGAAGAAGCCATATCGGCTATCATGAAAACTAGTCGTCAAAAGATCGGACACTATTTGTTCAGTTTCAACTTCATTAGCAACGTTCCCTTGATTGTTGACCCCTCTCTTCAAGAACCTTGCTCCTGCAAAATGATGTGATCTTCTAGCAATAACTGTGATGTAGATTTTTTTGTCAAATATAGAAACGTTCGCCTGGTCTATGAATCCATGAATTATTGGTTGAAACCAATCAAATGTTCTCTCACATGTTCCCATGATAGGTTTCAAGAGCGTGCTATTCCATATAAATCTTTCATTATATTTGTCATTGAATTTCTCCGTATTCTGAAGTCCATAGGCCTTTTTCTTCTCCCGTAGAATATTCCTTTGAAGTGTATTCGTTATGTCATAAGTATAACTAAAATAGAACGTTTTGGATAAATCTAAGTTTGAGAATGTGGATAAAAACCTAGATTCTTCGCTATATTTATCTGGCTTTTTATAATTGTTTGACATTGGAATCAACTCAGTATCATCAATGTGGTATATGTAATGCCCTCCTAGTATAGCCACAGGTGATCGTTTAGTAACAACACATAAGTAATAGCAATCAGTGAACCGAATAAAGCCTAAGAGACCAAACCCTGTCAATTTTTTAGTTAGCCCTTCTTCGTTAGTTTCTTCCAACCTCGATAAAACATTTAAAATCTCTTTTCTGGTGAAGAACACGTTGTCCTCAACAATAGATAATTCTGATTTTGGTGTACTGAGGTCTATCTCAAGCACCTTAAACATCGTTTCCCTCCCATTACTCCCCACTATATATATTCTTGTGCTGGTTTCGTAAATTGTATACTTTTGAAGCACCAATTTCCTCGATTTAGAGACATAACCACCTGGTGTCAAGTCCTCTTTATTTCCCTTTTCAAAAGGTGCTGGAATCTCGAGTGTGTCACTCATGATTGGCATCTTCTCTTTGTTGTTACATTTTATGATGTCTTGCTTGTTTACCTTTTGATGCTGGTGTTCTAATGTCAAATTTTCAATGCTACTCAAAAGAAGTGATATAGCTCTGCGCCTAAGAAGCAAGTAGGTGAAATGTATGACTGTATTGGCCATGCAGCCCTCTGATAGCGAGACGCAGAAAGAGCCAAGAAGACTCCAGAAGCATCAGAAAAGGCGGGCGTACGCTGATCTTGCTGTTCAAGGTACCAATGACTACTCAATAGTTTCCAAGAGGTCGGTAGAGAAACTTTATACACCCGTACTCAACAAGCATGCACCTCACTATTTTCAGCATTTTGTCAAAAGGCCTTCAAGGCGCTCGCCATGTATTAACAGGGGATACTGGACTAGAATGGAAGCGATCAAGAGGTCTTTGTTCAAGATCATTCGAGAATCATTAGCCGACCACAAGAAAGTGGTTGTTATAAACCTGGGTGCAGGCTATGATCCTCTGGCCTTCCAATTCTTAGATCCTTTAAATCCTGAGAATCGAGAGCACATAGGAAATCTTTCGTTTATAGACGTTGATTATCTTGATTTGAATAAGCATAAGATTGATATGATCAGGAAATCACAAGAGCTCTGTGAAATAATAGGCGAAGAGACTTATTCAGGCTGCAACGGGTTAGACTTGAAGACTGATAACTACACTGTGTTGTCATGTAACTTGAAAAATACTGAATCGTTTTTGAAAATACTAAGGCATTTGGAACTTGAAGATCAAACTATCACAAAAATCTACATAGCAGAGGTTTCAATAGCTTATATGTTACCAGAGTTTGCAGATCCGATAATAACAGCAACTAATGAATTTCCCAACTCACATTTCCTGCTTTTAGAGCAGATTCTGCCAAAGGGTGAATACCAACCTTTTGCAAAAGCAATGCTCCGTCATTTTGAAAAGCTAGACACTCCTTTAAACTCTGTAAGAACCTATTCCACTATTTCAAAGCAGATCGAACGCTTCAGAGCTGCTGGCTATGAGAGTGTTGAGGCTCAAGATCTTTTTGATTACTGGAGATCTTTACCAGCCGATATCCAAGAAAAAGTTCGCGCTGTGGAAGAATTTGATGAGCTCGAAGAATTTGTGCTATTTGGCCAGCATTATTTGATTCTTCACGCGACTGATACAAATCTCCAAATCATTACGAAAAGTAATGGTTCTTCTAATTTCACAATTGAGGAAGCCGCCTGCAAGCCGTTCAGTCTACAGATGGGTCATCCCGAACTCCAACGGAAGTTTCCTGCTGCATTTTCTACATGGGAAAATATAATATTTCATGGAGGCTCTTATAATACGCGCCTTAATACTATAATGTCGTTAACCCAAATTACTGTTCTGAAGCATAAATCCTTACCAAGAATGTCTCATACCTTCACACCTCTTTGTGAAAACAAATATCTACTCGTTGGCGGTAGAGGTTCACCAAATACACATTTTTCTCAGTGTGATGTTCTTATGCAGAATAACAATTCTCATCAATGGCATGAAGTTCAGTCGTTGCCTGAACCAAGATCACGGCACAATGCGGTTTCGGTGGACGGCGGTGTGTTGGTTTATGGAGGTAACTTCAAAGCCTCTCCATTCATTCTCTTCAAGAATAACAGCTGGGATGAACCGCCGATCAAAGGTGATATTCTGTCTAAAGAATCATCTGCAGTTGCTTACAATGGCCATACAGGTGTTGTAATCGGAGGTATTGATGCTAAAGGTGATTTCACAAATGATTTGCATACTTTTAGAGTGGTCGATGGCACCATCGTAATAGACCTATTATTCGGACATCCATTGCTGAGTAGATATGGAGCGAAAGCGCAATTCATTTCTGATAATGTGGTTTTACTGGTAGGAGGAGTGAGCGACTTAGAGTCGTTGGGTCAACAAACGTCAGTTGTGGAAATCGATATTGAAAGGAAAACAGTCACACCTATCAACGTACCAGACAAAGTGTGGAAAGATTTCCCTATGCTAGTAGGATTTGAGCTAGTGAAGTATCAAAATTCTCTATTGTGTCTTGGGGGTGGGGCAGTTTGTTATTCATTTGGCTCTGTTTGGAATTCTATTCTTATCATAGGAGAGGACAGAAAAATCCCAGAGTTTCATGAAGAGTATAACTTCTAGAACTAATGGTAGCTTCTCTGCAATCTTCTAATCTATTAGTAGACATTAAATCACATAAATCACACATGACGTTCATCATGTGGTGTTGATTTCAAGTTCAGTAAAGGAATCAAAATCTTCACATGAGATTCAAATGTTCAGACCGCTATATAGCAAAAACATAAACTCGATCAATATCTCTTCTTGATAGAAAGTTAATTGGTTATCTTGGACAAAAAAGAGATTGCCGTTACCTGGAATCGAACCTGGGTCTCATCGGCCACAACGATGTGTACTGACCACTATACTATAACGGCTATTTCGATGCTTTTTTGGTTAGTCGATATTTATGATATGCAACTTTATACTGAAAACTGTTCATTTAATATATATCGAATAGCAAGTAATGCTAAGCAATGTGGAGATGTTGTAATCTGAACCCGATGATAGATCAGTCATTACTTGTGGGGTGGCCACCAGTAGAGAAACGCCCCTTTTTACGCTAAATCTATTTCTTTTGCAGACAGTCGGAATAATAAGTCCTGTACGTCCTCATATATGCATGATTTGGATATATCTACGATATTTCTAGTAAGTCATTTTTTGAACCTGAAGAAGGTGACACTATAATTGATGACTACAGGGTCTGACATCAGTCTCGCGTTAAAGTTCATAAATTTTCTCAGTAGGAGAATAGTACTTTATTCTGTAGAGTTCTGCTACCCAGCAAGTCCCAATCTTTGCGAGTAATCCAAAATTCCTCAACAACCTTTAACCTTGAGAACACGGAAGCACCTTTCCATATCAAGATCGACGGATCAATTTCTCTAGGGGCTGGTAGCACCTCAACATTTATCGTGGGATTATTGCTCTGCTGTAATAATTCTGCCAATTCTTCTTCAATGATTTTGTAAAGCTTTTCCTGTAGCTTATTCAATTCTTCAACAGATTCGATTTTTGAAAACTGGTTGTCAGCCTCAAACTTTGAAATCGTTGTTTCAACATTTTTCAGAAAATCTGGCAAATTTTGCAACGATAAAATTTTTGGACGGTATATATTGATACGATCAGTCAGCATGAAGTCCAATGCCTCTATCTTGGATGATCCTCCCACAATCAGCAGATTCTCGTAGAAAGATTTGGTTTTAGTGAAATTGTATCTTGAAGCATTGGCAATACTTTGGATTATTATTTTCTCAATTGGAGCAATAGAAGGTAAACTTGATCCAATTCCGTCTTCCAAGGTTTCAGAGTTCAATATCTCTTTTAAAACTTCAAAATCAATGTTGTCAGAGTACAAATTGTCCTCGTGAGCATTTTTTTGAGTCAATGATATCGGATCGTTTGCTTCTGAGGTGAAGATATCCAGAGACTGAGTCTTAGTGAAAGGAGTTTCAAGAAATCCGGAAGGTTTAGGGAAAATCTTGGGGAAAAAGAGTCCCATTGGTGCAAGCATTACCTCGTCAAAAACTTTAAATTCATATTTTTCGGACAGCTTATCAGGATATCTTTTGATGAAATTGTATAATTGTACAGTGATGTTGGCATCTTGGAAAGTTATATATTTCTCTTTCAATTGCTCAAGAAGTGACCAATCTTGAGGATTTGATTCATCCACCTCAAGAGGGAAGCTTGCCTCCTTGAGGAGCTCATAAAACATTCTGGTGATATCATCTCCGCCAAAAGAAAGTGTAGCACGACTATTTGGAATAACCATACCCTCGTCGACACAAGCGATTTTAGTGGTCTTTGCACCAATGTCTACGACGCATGCAGATGTCACACCAGCGCCATATGTTGCGGCTAAGCTTTCTTGTATAACAGCAACGCCTTGAAAATTCATCTGCAGTAATAGCTCAATGAATTTCTCAACATACAGTTTATCATAAAGATCTGGCACAACCAGGGTAGCCTTGTAATTTTTTAAAGTTTTTATACCAAAGTTCTGTGATAAAAGCTCGGATATTATCAGCTGAATTTCACCATAGATCTCTTGTAAAGAGGAATATTCTTCTTCATTGAACTTTCCATTCGTTAGCAGTGGATATCTCAACTTGTAATCTTTGGAAACCACTCTTAAAGCATCATCGCCTACATAAAAGCTTTTAGGGTCTTGAGTTTTCGGCAAGATATAGTCTATTCTATGGACATCATTGTGCTCTGGAATGGTTTGTGGTTTTGCTTTTTTGTTGAAATTAGCGGCGATGTCATTCGAATTTGGAATAATTCGCCTTTTATAGTATCTCATTCTTTCTTTGAAATCTCTACTCATCCCTTTTCTTGCTTCCAACTGGTCCTCTATTTGTTCAGCATCTTGCTTGAATGTTTGCTTTTTTGCTTTTCCTGGAATAGCCACAACAAATGGAAAAGTTTTCGGGTAAACATCTGATGCCAAGCCTATTCTTATGTTTTTAGAGCCAGGATGTATTGCTATTACTTTAGAGCCCAGTTTTTCAACATCGGTCTCGATGTCTTCATCGTCCATTTCCTCATCATCA
The DNA here is from genome assembly GCA_030579675.1 of Liangdongia quercuum. Classification (NCBI taxonomy): domain Eukaryota; kingdom Fungi; phylum Ascomycota; class Saccharomycetes; order Phaffomycetales; family Wickerhamomycetaceae; genus Liangdongia; species Liangdongia quercuum. The sequence goes on along the minus strand of JAKTRK010000015.1, from coordinate 60,244 downwards.
TCTAAGTTTGATGCACCAATGGCTGGTGTTTCTCTTGATGGAGTCGCAGTTGATGTAGTTTTTTCAGTCTTTGTAGTGGTCTTTGAATATTTGATCAGTTTTCTTTCACGCAGAACGAATAACTGGTCGTCTTTTTTCAAGTAATCAGTAAAATAGTTCTTTTGGTTTAGTAGACTAACGTTCTCAAAAACAGAGAATTTTAGAGGATTTTCCTTCTTTTGTATTCCCGAATTTCTGATCTTTCGAGCCATGGTCTCGGCAGCCTTTATACGCCCAAGTCTTCTTCTTTCCAAGGCCTCTTGTGAAATTTTTTTCGGCGGTTGTTTCTTCTTTGCCGCTGATGTTGCATTCGTGGTTGTAGAGTCTTTAGATGGTGAGGAGTCTACTGGTCCAGTCTCCTCCGGCGCAGGAGAGGAAGTTTGTGGGGTTTCAGACATTGCGATCCGCAATTCGCTATTGAAAATTCAGGCTGATTCTTCAATCGAGGCTGGGTCTCATGGTGGTTGGGGATGGATATGATCTTTTTTTCGATTTCGTTGTTGATGTCGAGTCCTATAGATGTGTCTGTACCGTGTGAATGTGTTGAAGGAGCGAGCATGCGAGCGATTCTCGAAAAGCTCTGAGATGCGGTAATGGGTTTTAGATGCTCAGCGTTCGATGGAACATTTTTGTTGTCGCTGGCAAGTTTTGATATGTTTCACAACCTCAATCAAATATCACAGAGTAGTGTAGTGATATAATCAGAAGAAGCACCTTTATGTGAAGTGGTGTTTTTTTTTCATGGGCCGCCGACGGACGTGAAAGTACAGGATCGAAAATTGGCAGAGTATTAGGTAGCTTATGACATTTACTCTAATTCTATGCTAGTGTGTTCGAGCAATTGGTCGCCCGGATCCAGTCAGTACTGACTGGATCCGTAACCTAACTGTGGTTCAGGATCATGGTCCAGGACGATGCATGAAACATGTAATATAAGGTTTTCCAACGTTTCAGACTAGACTTGATACGTCGTGAGCAGGAGTGGGAGTCAAAAAATTGCCGCTGCTGGCAGGAGGAAACTCGTGGAAACCCCCTTGAGAGCGGTGATAGAAAAATTATCCTGTAATGATGTATATATATATATATATATGGATGTATTCACTGGAAGAGGATTTTTGAACCCTTTGTTCTCTTGCTCATATCATATTCGCAGCGTCCGATCCTGAATGAAATGTAAACTACAATTGTAGAGGGGAATAATGCAGCAGCAGCAGCAGCTTATTATTGAACAAGCAGCAAAAATACGTATTTCAATCAGCGTTCATGTGCTATGACTACACACCGAGAGTATCGCGGGAGTTGAGTTGGAATTCTGGTCACAAAGCTTTCATCATGAAAATCCCAGATCGGTTATGAAGTTCCAGTTTTCGATGAAAAGTGTCTCAAATTGGTGGTACAAACGGGTTGAAATTGATTACTCCTGTGCGCCCGATAGATAAATAAATGTGAATATGTCAGTTAGGATCGAAACCAAAAATGATGCGCGCGAACTTGGTTTGAACCAGGAAGCCAAATGGACCTGCGCTCGCTTAAGATTAAGCATTATTTAATTGGTCCTTGGCCAAGTTCGTAGATGGTGCTCCTGATTTTGCATCCTGCTGAGAATCGTTCTTCTTGGACGAATCCTTGATAATCGCCATGGCGCTCTCCCAAGATCTGACTATAACAAACTCGTCCTCCTGGTAGTTAGTAGCAGGCTCTTTTTTCGACATGTTCGTTGAGATACATGGGGCACTCTTGAGGTATTCTTCTAATGGAGGAATTCGCAGAGTCAATCTGTAGAAGGACTGTGTTTGAACCATGCAGCTTCCATTGCTGCGGGCACGTTTCTTAGCTAATCGGATCCTCTTTCAAGCTGAATTACCATGGTTATTTGGATAACGAGGAAGAGGAGCCTCCCGGCCTTGAGCCATGAGCATGAGTCCCGTTTTATGTGGTAAGTACTTCCATTGAGACCTGTTTTAACGAAATGTGGGACCCAAGGAGGGGTCAATCGATAACGGTTGATCGCAATTGCATGAGCGTAGTGAAATCTCTGGGTTAGTTACTGAGCTCGGGCAACCCTTGTCTGTATAAGAGAGGGGGGAAGAGGCCGGAAACCTATGCAAAAGTGTAACTGGATTGAGATCAGTTTCAGAAGTGTCCAGAGCCAATTGGACAGCTTCTGCGGGGCAAGGGGGGGCAGAAGGACGAGGAGGATGAGGAGGGAACGCTTCCAAGTCTGCCTAGATCAGTGTCTCCCTGAATAAGCTCGACTGTCAACACAATATAATATCGCTCCTTAATCTCCCTGAGTCCAGCGCCCAGTCTGGCGTCCCACAATCATGATTCACAGCTACTCGCAGCACTCGTAACCGTCGATACTCCCAGTCGCTTATCTACAGTGCTCCTGCACGTTGGACAATAGTAAATAGTAACAGACGGAGAACAGCACACAGCTAGAGCCAATTGACGTTCTTCTTTGTATACGAAACTACATCAATCGCAGAGATGAATGCCGATTTTTTTATCCCCCTTGTGGATTACGATCCAGTGTTAATTAACATTGGTCCATCCTTCTTGGGCTGACCCACTCTGTTTGTGATTGGGAAAAAAAAAAAAACGATTCTGCCCAAATCTCAAAATCCTGATGGCTAGACAGGAAGAGGGAGTAAAAGCGTAGCAATTCTACCGAACAGTCCCTTGTCTTCCCTCATAGCCCTCCCGAGGACTGCCTTCTGAATACTGAGTCCCGCCGCCTAAACGGTTGTCGAGATAACCTCTTGAATATAGACATCTGTGCTGCTGAATTAGTCTGTCAAATCAGTACTTCCTGTTCTCTGCCCACAGAGCAACTTTTCGGTGTAGTAGCTAAACTGCACTTTCGTCCGGTCTCCTTTCACGGCTCCAAGAATCCCTCTCTAGTCACTAGTTGGCAGTAGACCCGCCCTTCCCTCTTCAGCATCCGCCTCGGCTCTCCCCTGTCTAAGCTCTGGGAGTCTCGACTCTCTTCCTAGGCTCCCCCTGCCTGGTGTCCCGACCACTGCGGGCCTGTCTGCGTAGACCCGCCAGCAAGTTGCAACCCTCCTAAACCAGAATGAAAAGTCTCTGCAAAACAGATGAATATAAATACACTTCTCCTTCCCCTCCCCTCCGCCTCCACCACTGCAACTTCCTGTTGTTGCCAGGTTAAAAACTCACAGTTACTGGAATCAAAAAGCTGTTTGCTTCTCAACAGATCGTTCTCAATTAACACAAAATAGCCAGAATGTCAATGTCATCTTCCTCAAAACTCTTCTTGAACCAAGCCAGAAGATTCTCCACAACTAATGTCAAGAGATCTTACGCTGAAACCATCAAAAACTTGAAGATCAACAAAAGCACCAAAGTCATCTACCAAGGTTTCACCGGTAAACAATGTACTTTCCATGCCCAGCAAGCCATTGAGTACGGTACCAATGTTGTTGGTGGTACCAACCCAAAGAAAGCTGGTCAAACTCACTTGGGTAAACCGGTTTTCGCATCCGTGAAGGAAGCCATTAAAGAGACCGGTGCTGATGCCACTGGTATCTTCGTTCCTCCATCAATTGCCGCCAAAGCCATTGAAGAAGCCATTGAAGCTGAGATCTCCTTGGCTGTTTGTGTTTCTGAAGGTATCCCACAACACGATATGTTGAGAATCGCAAACATCTTGAAGACTCAAAACAAAACTAGATTAGTCGGTCCAAACTGTCCAGGTATCATTGCCCCAGAAGAATGTAAGATTGGTATTATGCCTCAATCGATCCACAAGAAAGGTAAAATCGGTATTGTCTCAAGATCTGGTACCTTGACTTACGAAGCTGTCGATCAAACCACCAAAGCTGGTCTCGGCCAATCCTTAGTTATTGGTATCGGTGGTGATCCTTTCCCAGGTACCAACTTCATTGACGCCTTGACCTTGTTCTTGAACGACCCAGAAACCGAAGGTATCATCTTAATTGGTGAAATTGGTGGTTCCGCTGAAGAAGAAGCCTCTGAGTTCTTGAAAACATACAACTTGACTAAGGACGTTCCAAAGCCAGTTGTTTCCTTCATTGCTGGTCTCTCTTCTCCTCCAGGTAGAAGAATGGGTCACGCTGGTGCTATTGTTGCCGGTGGTAAAGGTGGTGCTAAAGACAAGATCAGAGCTTTGGAATCCGCTAACGTTGTCGTTGAGCCATCTCCAGCTAGATTGGGTGCCGCTTTGGTCAAACAATTTGCTCAAAGAAAATAGATGCTTTGGTTCCCCCTCTCAGAAGGGTTTCAAGATGGTTTCCATCGCATAAAATTTCAGCCACTATTTATGCTTAACAGGATCTCTATTTGATATAAAGATTTTTAGAACAACAAGAATTTAGATGAATATTCGCTAGAACTGTAGAAAGTCTACAAATAGAAAAAAAAAGGATGTCACGAACATTAGACGCAATAAATAAGCCTGTAATATACTATATTATTATTTCATTCCTAAATCAGTAGCGTTCCTTCATTCTTGACGCAACTGTACGTAAATTACCATAAACTTTACCTGGAGGAGAACCAAGAATCAATGACACAACAGCTTCTCGAGCAATTCTAATATGTGTAAAGCCTCCTAATATGTGGATCTTGGAATCCGCTAGCACTATTCTTGTTCTCGTTGCGTTTTCGATAGCAAACTTGGTTTTACCGTCTTTCCCTGCGATACGACCAATAGCTCTTGAAAGATGGTCCCCATGTAATGTTTTAACGTCCTTGATCTCAAATGTCTCTATGTATAAATCATCCAGTCTCAACAATGCAATCGAATCATCGATATCAAACCCGAGAGTGAAAGCTTTTATGAAATCGGCACCCTTTTGAAGGGCACCAGGGTCAATAGTACTTTTATATGTTCTAAGCTCAACAGTTTTCGTCTTCAAATTCATTCTAACTTGTAGCTTTAGATGATCGACTAGTGGAGGATAAATTTTTGGCCATGAATTTTTCAAAGGTGTCATTCTATGTGGTGGTACTGGAATCTTTCTGGATTCAATTTTCACCCTATCGCCTGACTTCGAAGCAGAGCTGAAGCGCGGTTTTCCTTCAGCATCTAGTATAACCCCCTTATTTTCTGCCTTCTTCTGTTTTTTTTCTTCTTCAGCATCCTCGTCAAGGTTAATATTCCCAGATGCATCTATAAGCACCTCATCCTCTTCTTCTTCTGCTTCTTCTCTGCTTTTTTGAATTGGTGCCCTTTCGAGCGTATTCTCTACAAATAGAACTTTCTTAATAGCAGTTGGAGCAGCCATTTCCTACTCTTCCTGGCAAAATCCGTATGTAATATCCCTATAAGCTACTTAACATCTCATCTAGAATCTTACACAGTATCAAAGAAACTTTACAGGGAAAAAAAAAAATTGTAAATGTTAGGTACACTACTATATAAAAAAAAAGTAGTCTGTTACCCTCTTGTAAGTTTAGAAATTATGTAATGCATTATGTACTCACTCATTCGGGATCTTTTCTTCGCTTTCCGTATTGGTCTTGTGCAGCAAAAAAAAAAAAGAAATAGAAAGCAGCCAATAGTGAAAAAAAAAATTAAACTGTTATATAAAGGAAACACTAAGAGTGAGCCTTCCACGCATACAAGTGTTTCATAGAAGGATTGCTGATCTGTTTTTGTACTCGGTTTACGGATCTTTTTACACTGCATCTACAACAGGATCTGCAGCGTTAACTTGGCATCTCGTTAGCGAATCAAGACATACATTTTGCATTGTAATAAGGTGTATCAAATTCGAGCAATTCAATTTATCTTGAGTTTTTTGGTGCATGAAGGAGAATGTCATATTGAAATACCACTCATTTGGATAATTTAAAAGGATGCTTTCGATCAAAAGGTTATTGCTATCCTCATCACCAGTTATCAAAAGGGTATTCTCTCCAAAATTTCCCGGCCTTTCAGGAACAGCAGCCATCACACACTACTACGGTTTTCCAAAGCCTCAGTATCAACAGAATCGCATACCTATTCTTGCACATAACTTCCATACATCAAGTGGGGCTTTGCAAAACAAAAGCTCAAAGACAGAACATGCGGGTCTCCTACAATCATCGCCCTTACCGAAATCTCTAAGGTCAAACCAAGGCGAGATTACAAGAGATTTATTACTTTTGAGGGCCAGTAACAGCTGGGAAAGATTGATCATTAGAACCAAATGGTTTTTGATTAAAGGGTATAGGCCTTTCAATGCTGATGAAATCAGTGCATTTTTCTCTTGGTTCATCCTGAGCCACATATTATGGATCGTATTAGGAACCACCACCTTCTTCTCTTTACTATTTTATGCGTTGAACTCATTGTTCGCTAAGGAAATGGTTGGAAATTTGACAGGGAAGTTAATTAATTGGTTAAATCCAAATTTCGATATTGTGTTCCAAGATGCGGTTGTTCCTGAGTGGAAAAGTGGAATGATTGATTTCAAAAAGGTGAAGATAAAATCCCTCGATGAGACGGAAGGATTGAGGATAGACCTTTCAATCGATTCAATAAAGCTGACGTTGAACTTCAAAAAATGGCAAGCAACAAAGGGACTGATCGAGAATGTGGAGATAACAGGTTTACATGGAGCTATTGATACAAGCAGAGTCAATACTTCCACTTTCAAGAATGATTGGTTCTCTAATGAGAACTATGAACTGGAACGGCTTAAAATAAAGGATTCGTCAGTCAATGTTCTTGCAGTCAATCAGGATGAGCCTATAACACTTTCTATATTCAGTTGCGAAATTCCTAATATTAGAGTCAAATGGCTACTCCTGGACATTTTCGGCGCTAGTTCTATCAGTGGTTCGCTGGGTGATTCCTTGTTCTCTGTTCACAAGAGACAGCATAAATTTGTCTATGTCAACGACGTGAAAGATGACCTACACCCATGGAAGCGCATTACAAGATTCAGATTAGACTCTGTGGATTTGGAAACAATTGGATTGCATAACAGTCAGTTTAACTGGATGATTGGGGGGAAAGTTGATATTACCGCTGATATAATGCCACCTGCTGAAGATTGTGAAGGATCCGTTGATTCTTCGAAGTATGTCGTTGTTGACTTGAGACTTCAGATGAGCGACCTCAAAGCAAGAATTCCCTACGAAAGCCCCAAATTGACTGATGGAGAGCAAATCATTTCGTTGGAAGATTTGAAACCTATCATTTCATATGTAAATAATAAAAGATTGGAGAGTTTTGAAGAGAATACTGCGAATGTGCTACCGCCTTTGAAGTTCCGAGTCGTGCAGAAAGTCAGCGACTTAGAAAATGTCACAACATTCAACGAAAGTAAGCTGTTAGACGCAATTGCAACAGAGATTTATATCGATTTGATGCATCATGTTCAAGAGTATGACGTTGAGCAAAGAAATAAGAAGATTGCAATGTGGTCTAAAGCAGTTGCCTCGCAGCTATTGGTCGTTGGATTGGGAGCAATGGCTTGAAACGGGATAGTAACTGAGAACGAAAGAAGTGAGGAATTGGGTTATTCGGAATGATGAGTTTATGACATTGCGTTGTATTAATTATGAGTTATGTAACTAAGCATGGAGTTGTTTTAAAAGATTTTGTACATTTCAAACATGAACTGTAGCTTTTTACTATTGTCGAGAAACTCTGCAAGAAAACTATTCAGCAATTGCAAAGATAGTTGCGTTTATGTTATGTACTGGTAATCGGCGAGAGCTTTTTGAGCTCTTCCAATTTTGTAAACACTGTCAGCCCTAGGCAAGCACAAGATCTCAATCGTTCTCAAGGCTTCTATAGATATAGAGCCTGTTGAAGCCCTATGCGTAATAATTGGTACGGGACGGTATTATTACTGAAAAGGTGGATATATATTCTTTTGGTGTATAGTAGCCATATAGGATACTTAGAAAGAGCAATTTGAAAGAAAGCTTGGAAGGAGTTACGTGAAATTTTTTTGGCAAAGATTGTGAGATTAACCAAACGGTGAAATCGTCTCCTGTAGTTCATATAGCTTCAAAACAATGAAATTCAAGTAGTTTGGATCCAATAATACTACACTTTAACCTGTAATGCTTCGATGTTGTACGTACCATTGATTTATGAGCGTGTTGTTTTTGATTCGAATAGCGTGTATTGAGTTGAGGCCTAAAAGTAAAAAGAGAACGGAGATTCAGACGTTGGTCAAATAGTGAGGGGAACTCAGTTGTGAAACAGGATAAAACTGTAGTTCTCTACTTTACCAACGAGAGCCGATTCTTGAGTTTTGATGATGGGATGCAGTAGGAGTGGGACGTTAGACTCTTTTACTTCAACCTCTTCAACACTTGAATCCAATTTTGATACATCAATGGAGGCTGTAACCGATACTGATAGCTGCATCAGCGAAGATGATACTGGACTGGTCTTGGATCAACAAGAGATTGGCTCGTCTGATGAGCAAGTTAGAATCAAAGTATCCGATATATTCAATATGTTCCAGACGAAGAAACTGAAACGGCAAGAACCCCAAGTGCAAACGAAAGATGCTTCATTTGACAAAGATGCAATCCAAAAGCCAGAGATCAAAATCTGTCAACCAAAATCTGGTATAACTGCGGGGGATATTCTTACTGGGACCAAGCAAGGAGCTAAAAAGGCAGATACAAAAAGTGCAATACTTCCACTTCCGCCAAAGTCTGGAATTACAGCCAAAGATATATTAGTTGGTAAACCGAAGACCGTGCCTGAACCCATTGAGATATGGTCAGAGGATGAATGTGAGTCATGTCACATGAATAAGAACCCATTAATCGTTAAATTCAAATACAGATCTCATGAACAAAAGATTGTCGACCTCGAGAATAAAATAAGAGAATCAGCGCGAAAGTCTGTCTCTGCTAGGCAGATGTTCAAAATGTTCGATAAAAAGAAGGAATTTTTTGTTACTTTGAACATGAATCCTTCAAAACTCAAAGAGATTCCACAAAATCGAAGCGTATATCACACAGAGGGAACAAAGGTAAAAGGTGCGACTTCATATCTTGATCTGCTACGTGACTCAAGAGTTTCTGCCAAAAATCCAATCCATAAATTGAAAGAAGTTCCCGTACCTGAATCGACAAGAGAACAATTACATGTCACTTATCCACAGTCATTCATACAACACAAAACTGCATCTCTTCCATTGAAGAACAATCATTTCGAGCCGAATATCCATTACATGACATGGCGCATGCCTATATCCATGCAAAAAGGCACACATCTCAACTTTACCACTGAAAGTTGCGATATAGCATACGAAAAGGTAGAAGAACTTGCTGAGAAGCTCGTCCCTAATTTTCGTAACAATTCGAGATACAGAGCAGTAACTCACTTGATGAGAGAAAATAATGCCAGGAAGACTGAGAATCCAGATTTGTGGACAAACTGTCTCCAGCCCCATGATGCCGAAGGTTTGTTAATAGACCCTAAAGTGATGAAACGCATGAAAAATTGGCTTTCAAATTCGTTCAGTATCTTGAAGAAAACTACTAAACGACATAACTTCAAAAAGGCAAAAAGAACAGATAATAGTTTAGATGATTTTATAGATGATGCGGAAGATAACGGGTCGACAGAGGATGAAACATACACACCACTGATGATAATATCGGGTCCAACTGGTGTTGGAAAGACTAGTATAGCTTTTGCATTAGCAGAAGAGGTTTCAGCTTACGTTTATGAAATCAATGCAAGTCAATCCAGAGGTAAAAAGGACATTTTGGCAAATTTGAAAGAGTTAAGTACCACACAGCTAGTACATCAAAATCAGGAGATCAAGGGCCTTGAAGAAGGCTTCCAAAAGGGTGTCATCTTGTTTGATGATGTTGATATCCTATTTGAATCTGATAGAGGATTTTGGTCGGTTCTAGAAAGCGTATTGACCATTTCACGGAGACCTGTGATTTTAACCTGTACTGATCTGTCATTGCTACCCGAATCCATCAAAGAATGCGCTTTGAATGAATCGGCATTATACGAACTTACGAAAACACCGAGGGACGAACTTGTTGATTATTGCACCTTAGTAGCATTAGCGAACAGAGTTCAGATTGATCGAGATGTTTTACAAAACCTGGTAGAACAGAATGATAATGACCTGAGAAAATGTTTATCAAATCTACAATTTCTCTGTGAGATTCCACACGACCAACTTGTCCATATCAGTGCTAATGCTAAACCTTGCAGGGAATCCTCTGTAAAACTAAAAAGTCTTGAGCTATATTCCTTCGAAGCAAATATTCTATCAAACTGTGACGTCATTAGAACAGGTTGTGTATCTGCTATCAACCATGACATTATAAAAAATGAGGTCTTGTCTGCTGCGGTTTATATTCACGATGATGAACTGAGGATCCCTCCTTTACCATTTGAGTTCAGTGCAGCTAATGAACTAGCAAAATGTTTGCCTGATTATAACTATCAGGCAGAGGAAAATAATTTTGACACTTCGAAAATGAAAGAAAAGGAGAGAGCTTTCTACAAATCCAAAATCCGGAAACCCAAAAGAATGACTCGAAGTATGTTTGAGTTTCCGATTTTAGACTCAAGTGAGATTCAGGAAAACACACTAATGAACGTATTACCAAACGAGAAGTACTTTACGGATATTTCGCCAATTATAAGGGAATTTGCGAGGTTTGATCAAAAGATTCAATCATACAATCATTCAATTCTCAATCTGCCTGGACAAAATAGATCTCTTGATGATTTGATAAGGGATGGCATAATGATCAAAAAAAGATTTCAAAGAGATCCTACATCAATTCTGAAAAAATCATTTGGAGACCATTCATTAGTACTAGACAATACATGATCTTGCATGCCTGTCAAGATTTTCTTCATATTAGGTTTGTGGTAGTCAATAATCTTCCTCCTCCGAAGTTTCTTAAAGCCTTGTGGTTATGCTGTACGCCTTGTAATCTTCTCCAGGCATTCATTATTTGATGTGGTGCCAATGGTTTAACTGCTTCATCTGGCCCATCGAATAGGTGCTTTCTTTTCTTTCTGTTTATGTCCGATGTCTGAGCTGTGGATTTCGAGACTCTTGATAAGTACTCCTCCTCTTGTTTAACAATCAGGGCTTCTTCAGTTAAAGAACAAACGATTTCAAAAGTCAAAAACCCCAAAATATCAATGACATCATCGTTTGGTTTACCGTCGATCAAAGTAGAAAACCCAGCCCAATCCTTGAACCTTCTACTTTTACGAAATGTAAAAGAAGCCTGACGGCATTCCGACCAATGCACATACTCATCTTTTGTCATATTTCTAGTACGGTCATCAGCTGTTTTTAATCGTTTCAAAGAAGTCAAAGTGGCCTCTCTCTCAGCATCGTCATGTTCCTCAGTGTCATCATCTAAAGGCTGTTCACTAAACATGAATTGTAATTCCCATGGAAGTCTAATCTTGGACTTCTTCAGTTTCATCATATCATTGCTTTTACCACCTTGTCCCATGCTATCATCAATTAGGTCTGTTCCTTCTACACCACCTGCTTCTTGATCTTTTGCATTTTTACGGACATCCTTCCAAGATAAATAGGTTCTCAATCTATTAACTTTTGCTTTGTCACTCCTTATGAGGAAAATGATATCTTCCGGCCCAATAGACTTGCTGCCTCTCGCATTCGCAGTCTTGGTCGCTTGTAGAAGAATATCGACAACTTGCCCTTTGACAATGTCCTCAATCAGTGAGGTAGTCTCGACTGGTGGATCATTCGTTTCTCCACTGACAAACATCATCTGTTGAATTTCTATTCTATACTTATACTTGTCATTCCCACTCATGTTGATGTCTGATTTGATTACTTTGTAGTTTTGGAGATAACTGAGTGCTTTTTCTTCTAGTAAGGTATCAAATGCAGCTTAACATTAACAAAAGCACCCAGACACCAAAAACTGTGATATCTTCTTCAACAATAAGACAGCAATAAGAATAGAGGACCAACAGGGAGTTATTCCAATGGGTTCTGTACTCGAGAATCCTGAGCATCTGGATGTTGACTGTCCGAGAGACTGCAAAAGAATTGAACTTGCAAAGGTGATGAAGCCGAAGGGACACAATGCACTTATAATACTGAATCAAGAGATCAAAGTATTGGACCTCGAAAAGATTTGGAAGAAATTTGAGATGAAAGTTTGTGGTGATGGTGGCGCAAATAGGCTCTACGACTTTCTAGAGACAGACGATGAAAGACTGAGACATATACCCAACTTCATCACTGGCGACTTAGACTCCCTCAGACCAGATGTGAGACAATGGTATGAGAGCAGAGGCACCGTAGTTCTCCAACAAGAGACGCAATACGCAACTGACCTCGACAAATGTTTAAGCCTTGTGGAAGTCGTGTATGGCTATAGAGATATGGGCAAAGAGCTCGACCTTGAAAAGGTCGGCATTTATGACGGACTTATTAAATTACATGAAGCACTAGAGAATAAGAATCGAATTCAAGTGCTATTGGTGGGAGGAATCGGAGGGAGATTTGATCATACTATACAATCAGTAGCCCTGCTCTTTAGAATCAAAACGACAAATCCATTTTTGGATCTGATATACATTTCCTCGACAGATTTGATACTCCTAATCTCCAAAGGTTCCTCCTATGTGAGTTATGAAGGGCTGGAATCGGTGTTTCATGGAGCCAATACTGGACTCTTACCTATTGGCGGAGAGGTCGTGCTCTCCACCAGAGGCTTCAAGTGGGATGTGGAAAATTGGCCGAGCTCAATGAAAGGCAGCGTGAGCAGTAGCAACAGGCTTGTGGGTTGGCACGGTGTTCTCATCACGAGTAGTGACGATTTGGTTGTTAATATTGAGCTGAATCACTCGAAACTTTCAAAATGGTATTCCTGATTAAAGAGCTTATCTTCTAGACCTATAAATATTTGACGATTTACCATTGGGACTTCTATCTCTTGTAGACGCTTTGATCTCTTCTTCAGCACTCTGTCCTGTGCGGCGATCTATTCTCTTCACTGGAACGTACGTCCTGTCAATCGGCTTCCTGAGAATGCTGGGTTGACCGTCGTCCTTAGCACCAATGCCCAGATACGGTACTCTTTGTATCGCTGTACTACCAGAAGACTTTTGAGCAACCGTCGTGTCTTCCTTTTCACCTTCCCATCCCATTCCTCTGAGCATAGCTGCGCCAAAATCTTTTACTGGAACTTCTTCGTAGTCTTCTAATGTAGTCACATCAGGACGCGATTTAACGTCTTCAATTATAGATGATATCTCATTGTTTCTTTTTAGCGGCAATCGCTGAGTGTTTGAACTTTTATTGGAGTCAGCTTTCGGTACGTGGTTGATACCGTATAGCAGCTTTCTATCATCGTTTTCCGCAAAGACTGCTTTCTGAGGCTGTGGGTTAAATCTCTCTTTAGCAGTTTTTGCCCAGTCTCCATTGCCGGTCATCTTTATCACGAGAGGCTCCTTCGGCACAGGAGGTCCACTCTCCAAATGGAAAGCACCACCTCTTTCTGAGTCAAAAGTATCTATTCTCAGCACTTTAACATCATCTTCTTCCTCTTCGAGATGGCCAAATGATCGTAGTGGATTTGTAAGAGGCTGTTTTTTCTTCAGAGAAAATCCACTGAAACCTTTCTTGTTCTGATCCTCGTTCTTCTTCAGCGAGAACCCCGCCATTATGCCGTTTCAACTATGCATCAAGTTTCTTATTATTACTATATAGCGATGCTTTGGAATTCAATGTGCTAAAAAAAAGCGTGCTTTAACCAAATTTCTCCAGATTCGGCATATCTCGGATTTTCAATGGTCTTTGAATAAATAAATACAGTGTAATAAGCTCAAGTACAACTGTCACCTTTGCACCGATTGAAGCAGCTGATTTGTTTCCTGGAGCAGTTTTGGGGATGTTTTCCAGTGCTCTTTGGGTTATGGGTCGGGGACTACGAGGCTCAAGCCCTCGTGATCCAAATAAAAGGATGATGGTAATGGTAATAAGGTCTTTCAGTTATTCGCCTATGATGCTGAACTCCAAAGCTAAAAAGAGCGACGATCAGTTTCCAGTGAATGACTCCAAAGCACCATCTGACTCCAATCCAAATGAACCATCTTCAAAGGTCTCTTCCTCTCCCACGAAGGAGGAACCAGCCACTGGAAAACCAGCTCCTGATATCAAGGTATCTGTTCAAAGTGCGTTAGACGAACTTCAACCGTACTTAAACAGACTTCAAGATCAATATGAAGCCACAAAGAAACAGGTCAATGATTTTGTCGTTCCTGTGAAATTCCATTTCAATAAAGCTAAAGAGGCTATAAAAGAAGCGAACGAAAAACTCGATCAGCAAGAACTTGAGAGCAAGAATTATGATTTCAATCAAGATTTGACAGATAATGCGACCCAAAACCAGAAGATCATAAAAGGTTTGCCATCTGAAAGAGAAAGAAATAGAAAGCTTTGGAGGAAAAAATTGGATTTCTATATAGACTCTTTGCAGGAAACCATATTCACTGCCACGCGAGCGCTGAACGACGTTACTGGATATTCGTCGATTCAAAAACTTAGACAATCAATTGAGGTTTTGGAAAAGGAATTGGAAGAAATGAAGGAGCAGACTAGAAACTCTAAAGAAGTGTATGGTGATGCTATTTCTAAAAGATTAGAGGTCCAAAAAGAAGTTAACGAATTACTTCAGAGGAAGAACTCTTGGACTCCTGTAGATTTAGAAAAATTCACCAAATTATACCAGGAGGACAAAGAAAGTGCCAAAAATGAAGAAATCTCCAAACACAAAATGGAGGAAGATGACGCTAAGGAGGAGGAATTGCAAAATAAGTTAACAAAGGCAATTCTAACGAGATATCATGAAGAACAAATATGGTCAGATAAAATCAGAAGAACATCTACGTGGGGTACTTTTGGCCTAATGGGTATTAATATACTGCTATTTCTAGTTTTCCAATTAGCATTAGAGCCGTGGAAGAGAAAAAGGTTGGTGGGAAGCTTTGAAGAAAAAGTTCAGCATGTACTAGAGGAAAATTCGACTTTACAAAATGAGAAGTTAGACCTGATGAACTTGAAGGTCGAAGAATTAAAGCAGAATAAAGGCGGAGTGGAATTATTTCAGAACTTATTGCCTGCTGACCTCATTGATGATCACGATTTTGTGGAGCCACCAAGTATAATAACATTACCACCACCTCCACAAGCCCAAGAATCTTACAAAGATCTCATAATCTCCAAATTGCGAGCTTTCAAATCTCAACTGATTACTCCATATAATTTGTTATTTTTAGAACAGTGCTCGGAAGCTAAGATATCAAAGTATGAGCTGATCTCTGCCACGGGGTCGGCATTCCTGATTGGATTGACGGTTGGTGGTGTTTTGCTAGAATTACTTAACTAGAGAAGATGCATCATATTGAATAAGATTCCACAATGTGGCAGACAGATTAGAGTAGTTATTATGAGCATTATCACGGGTATTATAAGTCAACTGTATACTAGAAGAGTAATAAATTTAAAATCTAACCAAGAACGAGTCCAAAATTTAGGATTTTAACTCAAGTTTGAGAATTATCTTAGGATAAAAAAACATTCCAATAAAATACAATGTAAGTGATTGATAATTAGATTTTGATAAATGATTAAATATAGTGGTTTTGGCACCAGCAATTAAATGATATTTACATTCCAACAATTCCAACAATTCCAGTCAATTTCCTTTCGAGCTCTCGGAATCCTTGCTTGATAAAGTCCCACTCAAGTCACCTGCATCTGTGGGTGAGATAGCAGTATCTACTATTGCTTCTTTATTGCTCAGTTCCGCATTTCCTAATCCGGTTCCATGATCTTGCTTATTATCAATATTAGGCTTTTCAAGTTCACCGCTAATATCATCACCATTATCAGTGTCTTCTTCTTTTTCGTGCATGACTTCATCCGTTTTGGGGATTCTGCTATTACTGTAAAACAATGTTAAGATGAACAACACACATCCAAGTGATGTCATCAAATAAAAAACGTTTCTTATACTACCCATTAGAGCTTTGAGAACAAGTTCTTTACGATCATGAGCTAAAGATTCCAATAGTTCGGGATCCGCAACCATATCGTACAGCTTTTGGAGCTCGATACCCTTGAACAAATCTGGATTTTCGAGGAATGTCTGTTTGACCTTGTTCTTATATGAGGAATTGAATATTGTTTGTGACAAATCAGCACCGATAGCACCACCCAAAGCACGTAAGAAGTTTGCAAAAGTTGTAGCCATAATTGTACTTCCAGCTTCTTTTGGGGATGAAACTTGAATGGATAGAAAACTAGTTGTAAAAAGAAGTCCCACGAAGATACCTGATAATATCAATAGGCCAATCCGTTTGCCCAACGAAGAATGCACATCAAGCAATGAGAGAATTCCCAATCCGATTGGGGCTAACAACCCTCCGGCAACTGCAAAAGGCTTGACATAGCGAGTTTTCTTCATAATAATAGCGACAGAAACATTCACCGCAACAAGTGGTATAATAACTGCTAGAAGCGAGATTCCAGTTCTCAAGGGAGATTCATTGCGTATAAGTTGAAAATACGTGGATAAGTATATTGTTGCTCCCATGAAACAGAAGAAAACTATGAAAAGAGAGACAACTGGAATCACAACCCCACTGACTTTCATAATAGCTGGGGGAATTATTGGCTGTGGGGAGAATCTGAAGTTCCAAACTATAAATGCGATAATCGTGACACCACCAACAACAAAGAGGGCAATAACTGCACCAGAATTCCATGCAAATTGCTCTCCACCGAATGTTAATCCTAGCAAGAATACAACCAATCCACCAGTCAAGAGAACAGTTCCAACATAATCAATCAAAAGGAATTTCTCCTTCATAGTACCTTTGGTTTTCGGTGGGTTCAAGAATATGAGTAATAGTAAAAAAGCAAAACCCCCTATTGGTAAATTGATGTAAAAGCACCAACGCCATGTAACTTTGGAAGTGAGCGCACCACCTATCAATGGCCCAATTACACCGGATATTGCAAAAGACAAAGTCATACAAGCAAGAACCGCAGCTCTTGAGTCAATAGGCGTCAATTCACTGGCAATCACCATTGCAAGACTTTGAATACCACCACCACCGATACCAGCTAAAATTCTACCACCGATCAAAACATTCATGCTTGGTGCCAGAGCGCACATTAGAGATCCTGCTTCAAAAAGAACGACTCCCGCTAGCATTGCGTATTTCCTTCCAAATATAATTGAGATCTTCCCCCAAGTTGCAGCAAACACCGACATCGTGAGCATGTAACCTGAAGAGATCCAGCCAATGTTATTGTAGCTGTCAAATTTGTTACCAACAGTTTCAAGAATGGTCACCACGATCGTTTGATCCAAACCGATTAAGAATAAGCACATCACACACGCAAGTATTGCCATGACTAGTGTGTAGCCATGTAGGTATTGATCGTATACAGTGGTACCATCACCGGCATTACTTTCATAGAATTTGTGTTTAGGGCTCTGTTGTTCAACATCGCTTTTTGTATTAATGGATTCTGGCATTTTCCTCGAATAAACTGGTCTTTAGAGACGTGATGTCTAGCGACACCTGGATCATCTTCCAGTTATATAGCATTCCGATCACACCCAGATCATAGCGGCCGTTATAGAAAAGGTTTTAGAGCCATGAAGGTGATCATATTTCACTATGGTTGCAAGTATAAGGCTGGTCCAAAAACATTACGGCCGTTTGTTCCAATTCGGACCAAACCCCCTTCTTAAACCCGTCCTTTTTTTGATCGATTATGGCACTATGGTGGTACACCTAGTTTCCAGAAGTGACTGAGCTACCCCAAAGCCCTCTAGTAGATCCAACCATAGGTTCGTTCTCTGGTGTTTGGTAACTATGTAGCAGATGTCCGCTCTTTTTTACGTTGCTAGTATCACTTCCTGGCCCTCTTGGCCCTTCATGTATTGAATAGAAAGAAGTACAGCTTGTTCCGATACCTGTCTCAGGCTGGGCGCCGGCCGAAATGGTATCAGCCGTTCATTGGTGAACATATTTCGGGTAGGGCAGTCAGACAGTATATTGTAATTGAAGAGAGTCCCCCGGGAAGTTTCAGTGCTGTATTCATACTGAGCAGTGTATTCGAGCTAAGACTGTAGATCATATATATAACTATGTACATGTTATACATTGAACTTGACCAAGAGCTTTTTTGTTGAACGATATATTTCTGTCCATGTAAAGTTTAAAAGACTCATTAGCCCAGGTCTTTATCCCAGGTCTTCCAAAAATCCAGTATTTGTGGCTGTTTCTTCTTCATCTTCCTGTTTTGTTCTGAGCAATTGCTAGCTTCTACTTAATACCACACAGACTATCTATCCTTGATGACCCTACCATGTTTGTGTTCTTTGGTATTCTGTGGTGTTCCTATGAAAATCTGTGTCGATGACTGTTCATATGCAATAAAACAGTTGCCAAAATGAGTACAATGTCAACGACTCCCGTGCGATGAATCCAGCTGGGTCTCCGATTTTTTCCAAACTCGCAAACAGTTCACCTCTCAAGACCTCATTTAGATTAAATTTCAAATGATTCTGTCTACAACAGTCGGCGTAAACTTCTCCTAGATTTCTGGACAAATGTCTTGGTTCTGCCGTATTCTGTAATGCATTCTATTGTCTATTGAATTTTACAGCTATATCAAGGTTTGAAGCTATACTTTGCTTATTAATATATGAGCTAATCAACTACTTTTGGTACGGGAACATTAATCCTAATTAGTAAGAGCACACTTGTGTTTTTCCAAGTTTCGGTGGCCAAAATCAACACTAGGGTCGTCTAGTTAACGGGTAGAACAACAACTCCACTAGTTTAAACTGCGTCTAGACATGGAAGAATTGGGTATCAGGCCAGCTGCACCTCCAACAGTTGACAAATCAAAACTGGAGAACCTTTTTATCACTAATTCTCAGCACAGCACAGGTAACTCTGACATATATCTCAAGCTCAAAAGATTAGAGAAAGAGTTTGAACTACTCACTTTGCAAGAGGATTACATCAAGGATGAGTTGCGTCATTTGAAAAGAGAGCTTGTGAGAGCACAAGAAGAGGTGAAGAAAATTCAGTCCGTGCCGCTCGTTATTGGACAATTTTTAGAACCTGTTGACCAGAACGTTGGTATAGTATCTTCTACTACAGGCTCAACATACGTTGTCAGAATCTTGTCAACTTTGGACAGAGAGCTATTGAAAGCTTCTGCATCTGTTGCCCTACACCGCCATTCAAATGCCTTAGTTGATATTTTGCCTCCTGAGGCTGATTCAAGTATCGCAATCTTGGGTGATGGGGAGAAGCCAGATGTCACATACGCAGACGTCGGTGGATTAGATATGCAAAAGCAGGAAATAAGAGAAGCTGTCGAATTACCATTGACGCAGGCCGATTTGTATAAGCAGATTGGTATTGATCCTCCCAGAGGTGTTTTGTTATATGGTCCACCAGGTACCGGTAAAACAATGCTAGTTAAAGCTGTGGCAAATAGTTCAACCGCCTCCTTCATTAGAGTGAACGGCTCGGAGTTTGTTCAAAAGTATTTGGGTGAGGGCCCTCGTATGGTTCGTGACGTGTTTAGACTAGCAAGAGAAAATTCACCATCAATTATTTTCATTGATGAAATTGATGCTATTGCAACGAAACGTTTCGATGCACAGACAGGAGCTGATCGTGAAGTCCAGCGTATTTTATTGGAATTGTTGAACCAAATGGAC
This sequence comes from Liangdongia quercuum, assembly GCA_030579675.1. Classification (NCBI taxonomy): domain Eukaryota; kingdom Fungi; phylum Ascomycota; class Saccharomycetes; order Phaffomycetales; family Wickerhamomycetaceae; genus Liangdongia; species Liangdongia quercuum. Next base: position 40,462 of record JAKTRK010000015.1, on the reverse strand, counting down.
GGGTTCGATCAAACGTCTAATGTTAAGGTCATCATGGCAACAAATAGAGCTGATACTTTGGATCCTGCTTTGTTGAGACCAGGTCGTTTGGATAGAAAAATCGAATTTCCATCTTTGAGAGATAGAAGGGAGCGTCGTCTAATTTTCACCACTATTGCTTCCAAAATGTCGCTATCGCCAGAGGTTGACTTGGACTCGTTGATCATTAGAAATGACCCATTATCCGGTGCTGTGATAGCTGCTATACTACAAGAAGCTGGCTTGCGTGCTGTTAGAAAAAACAGATACGTCATATTACAAAGTGACCTAGAAGAAGCTTATACATCACAAGTCAAGACAGATAGTGAGGTTGACAAGTTTGACTTCTATAAATAGTCGAATGAAAACCTAGCACTAATGATTATTTATTTGGAAGCACTGTAGTGATATTATATGCATCGATTCCTGGATAGAAAGTTCTGATATCACCAGTATCAAAGTGGTCTAAGTCGAGGTGGTAATTGTAACTCCATACTTTTTTGATATCAAACGATGAGTAAAGACTTTCAAGTAAAGGTACTGATGATCTTGGGGTTATTAATAGCGAGCTTCCAGCTCTTTCAAGGATATTCTTCAACTCTGAAATGTCAGCCCCCATTAAATCCACTAATGCGTTTTCATTACTTTCCAAATTCTCAGATTTGTCTTTTTGCAAAACTTTCAAATTGTAAGACCCTAATATCCATGTAGGTGGTGTATAAGTTTTCCACCATACTTGTACACCTTGATACTCAATGTCGCGGAGATGGTCCAAAGTAACAATCACACCTCTCTGATGCAAAACGCCCATTACTATGCCCAAAATCAAGTTGAATACGCACCAAATCTTAACCATCCAGTGCGATAGCCGTTTCCTTTCGAGATCAATGCTCATAGAGTATAATGGAACCAAAGGAATCAAGAAACGTAACTCCTGATGTGGCATAATTGATAATGTAATTATCCCAGACAATAGCGATAGCCCTGTAGTACTTTTGAACCTGATACTTCTGGGATCAATAAAAATCAATGGGCCAATTAGTTGTGGTAAGTTGAGCAATAGATGAGTGTACCTTGGATGAATGCCGTGGAGAGCCAGGTTTTCTTGATTAACATTGTAAAGGAAGTTATTCAACGGAGCGATCACAAAACTCGATGAATGGAATAATCTCGAATCAAGCAGTACCAATATATAAGATACTGACGCAAAAGACGTTATGCATATAATTCCTGCTCTTGGGTATCGTAGAAAATGGCTCAATAAGATCAAACATGGAATGAGTAGGAATGCAGCAAAAGTGATTCTATTGAAGACACCCAGTGCAGCAACTGAGCCAAGGGCAAAACTTAAAAATTTGTCTTCTCTTTTTGCGGTTCTTATGAGGTGAATAATAGTCAGCGCTACTAATAGAAGTTGAGTTTCAATGCTATTTGAGAACGTATGTGATTGGTATGTCCAGGTGATGTATGAACCATAAATGAAAAAAACAGATTTGCTAGCATCTTTTCTAGTGCCCGCTAGAATTCGTGTACAGAAGTGTGATATGAAAACATAACTTATTGCTAATTGAGCTCTAGATAGGTAAAGAAGTGCTAACGGCTTGAATTTCAAGACTTTGTTAATGGAAAGTAAAGGCCCGTAAACTAAATATAGCACTGCCAAACTCCTACTGGGCATGTCTGTAAACTCCCATGGAATATTAGCTGAATATCCGTAAAACCTATCTGCAAACAAGCGTTAGAATGATATGAAGAATGAGCCCATCAAAAAGAAGGCTAGATCAGGACTTACTACTCAAAACCTCGAGACACTGGAAATGTTCATCTGGGTGGATATACGAAGGCTCAAATACAAGCACTGCTAAAGCTATATAGCACAGATAGTGATATGTCTTCCATCCCGACATTTCAGAGTCTCAATGATCCTTAGGCATCAATACCCAGCAACGTAATATCGAGTACTATACGTGTAATAAGTGATATTTGGCACCGGGTAATTTCTTTCATTTTGTATCCTCAAAAGTGGTCTGGTGATAAGACTGCAAATTTGTTAGTAACATCGTAGATCAGGTTGGTATTTCTTTGACGAGCAATTAGCAAACCTCGGGATAACCAGGTACATTGTCAGCTATAAAATCAGAATAGAGTATAGATGCAAAATGTGATACTCTCAGCTATTGATTGCATTTTTACCCGGATTTATGCTGTTCATATCAATTCTCAGAGCCTCAAGTTTTTTTTTTTTACCTTGCGAGAATTGTTCGATGGAAAGTGCTCTAAATCAACAATAAACAGACATATATAAGAGCCTGCCCTCCAACTTAGTAGGGATAAGTAACCGAGTACGACTGCAGGATGGACAGAGAGGATATTTTGAAGGCTCTAGGAGCGACACTGGACCCAAATATTGAGATCCGGAAGCACGCGGAGCAGCAATTAGCTGCGTGCGAAAAGCAGCAGGGCTTCACATTATACTGCTTAGATCTTGCGCTTGATAACACTGTGCCGATCCATATCAAAAGTTCTGCTGTGATCTTTTTTAAAAATAGGGTGGCTAACTACTGGAGTACTGATTCTGAAAAGGGGATTAAAGAGCCCGAAAAAGACGAGATCAAGAACAAACTTATTACAGCGTTGGCACAATCCATCGATGACAACCACATAAAATCACAGCTGACACTCAGTGTTCGCAACATTTTAAGAGATGGTTGGCAATTGAATGAGCCAATATATCAGCTGCTGAATTCTAAGTCCGAGCAAGCCCTTGTATTTACGGGTTTGTTGCTTTTATTTGAGGTTACAAGAAGTTTAAGATGGAGCTATACCGATAGAACTGTCATTGATACTGTAATTGCCCAAAACTTCCCAACGCTTGAGCTTCTAGCATCACAAATACTGAACAATACTGATACTCGCTCTTCTGAGATGCTCTATTTGATTTTGAAGATATTCAAATACTCAACTTTGAATGTTTTACCGGCTTATTTCCATGATGTCAACAAGATCACAACCTGGATCTCATTGCACTTAGCCGTTGTACAGAGACCGTCACCGAGTGAATCTGCTCTTGAAAACGAGGAAGATATCACTGTAAAATGTTTCAAATGGGGATTCGGCAATTTACAGAGATTTTATTCAAGATATGGGTCCAGTAACAGCAAATTCTCAACTCCAGAATTTGCTGAATTTTTCAACACTAATGTCGTGCCGGAGATTTTCAAAGTCTATTTTCCGATAATTGAGAAATGGAGTTCAGGTTTGGTTCTAAGCGATAGTTCACTTTATTTTTTAATCGAGTTTCTTGAGAGATGTATAACCACCTCCTCTTGGGATTTGATAAAGCCCCATCTAGAATCAATAATAAAGCACTTGGTTTTCCCATGTCTGTGTCAGAAAAATCTTGAATTGTTTGAAACCGATCCAGAGGAATACATCAGAAGATATTTTGATGTTAATAGAGAATCCAAAACCGCAGATGTCGCTGCGGTAGATTTTTTGTTTGTCTTAGGTCACCAGAAATTCGATGAATTGCCTATCGTTTTGTCCTTGGCAAATGAAGTGTTCAATGACTATAATCAAGATCCATCAGTGTCGAATGCATTGAAGTGTGAAGGAGGTTTGAGAATATTAAGCACTGTTGCATTTTCGCTTTCAACTGACTCTTCTCCATATAAAGATCAAATTGAACAGATTATTGATCATTTGATTACACCACACCTAACAGGTCAATTCGAGTTCTTAAGGGCAAGATCTTGTGAAACGATATCTATTTTTTCTTACAATTATCACAATAAAGAGGTACTGCTCAAGGTATTTCAAGGTGTTTATTCAAATTTTAAGCAAAGCGGAAGTCTGCCAGTACAGATTGAAGCAGCAGATGCTTTAAGAGTCTTGATCACACAATCGGAGGTTACAAATACTTTGTCGCCTGAAGTTCCAAGTATAATGCAGAAACTGCTGGAATTATCCAGAAGCTACGAATTAGATCTATTAGGAGATGTGATGGATAGCTTTGTTGAAAAATTCACTACTGAACTCGAACCTTTTGCTCATGATTTGGGTCGAAATTTATGCGATCAATTTATACGTGTTGCCACTGATTTCATGGAATTACAAAACAGTTCTCAAAAGGAGGAGCTTACTGATAAAGAATACCAAGCTGTTGGGCTTTTGAATACCATGACGACGATGACAATATCGATGAACAAAGTCAACCTGGAGGAAGTATTCCAACCCGCCATTAAATTTGTTCTGAATAATGCAGCAGTCTCCTTTTTAATTGAAGCTATGGAACTGCTGGAGAGTATGACATTGGAAACTAAACAAATTTCAAGCACCATATGGGACCTATATAAGGACTGCATAAACTCTTTCCAGACGTTTGCTGTTGAATATTTTGAATATTACTTGCCTTTTTTGGAGAACATCATTCTCTATGGGTTCAAAAACTTGACTCCAAATTCTTCTGAAGTTCTGCTATTGATTGATGTGATAAGAGATATTTTAAATAGCAATCTCGCCTCTGAAATCAATGGATCGTTTGAATTAGTTGAGTATATGACATTTGTTTTTAACCAATTTAATGATCTCTTCCCAACCTGTCTAGACGTTTTTAAAGCTCAAAATTTGCCACCGTACAGCTTTGTCAAATTATTATTAGCCTCGGTTTACATTGATCCAATCAGTACTTTACAAGTCTTGGAGTCGAAGAATGAAACAATCAGAGTTTTCGAACTTTGGTTCAATTTATCATATGATTTGGATAATGTTTATGGCCTAAAGCTTCAAGCTTTATCACTGTTATCTTTACTGTCAATCTCATCATTACCAGCCTCATTAGAAGGGTTCATACCACAGCTGGGTCTGAAATTGATATCCACTATGGAAAGATTACCTGAGGCTATAAGAAGAAAAAATTTAACTCTCAGAAATGGAGATGTTACAGAATATCAAGAAAAAACTGAAGGGGTTTTCCAAGAAGACGAAGATGATGAATATGATGACGAAGCTTTCAAAGACACGCCTTTGGATGATCTGAATATATTTGTTGAGTTCAAAACCAGACTAGGCAACATGCAAAATAGTCAACCAGAAAGATACAACATTATCGTCAACTCTTTAACCTCGGATAAAGCCGAAGTATTGAGTAATCTAATCACATCTGTTAACTGAGGCGTAATGAAAGACATTATAGATATAATAATTACGTCCAATGATCTAAAAGGCATTTAATAATTAATATAGTATACAGCTTATAATGTACAGAGAGATAATGCATGGGTTCAGTTGAAGAATTGAAAAAATTAAAAAAAAAAAGGAATTGACAAGATAAACCTTGCTTCTCCATTATCAATTCATCGATTAATAAAACAACATTTCACAAATACATCATGATATCATTGCTCAGATTTAACTTCCGTAATAATGTCAGCGTTATCTTGATTAGGAACATTTTGATTTTGTAATTTAGAGCGCGATTGACGGAACAGCTCCTCTTGCTGTTTCAGAAGCTCCTCTTCAGTGAAGCCGGAATTCTGTAGTTTGTGGTTCTTACGCTCTCTTCCCTTCAAGGACTCCTTATGTTCAGCTAATGCCTGTTCAATTGGTGATATGTAATCATTGAACCCCAATTCGCGTAAAGCTTTGATTACATGATCGGATGCTATTGTTTTCTTTGCCTCTTGTTCAGCAATTTCATTCGACTGGTCAGATAGAATCATTATAAACTCAATGCAACATTCGATGACTACATCTCTTGCCTCTTTTGAAAAGCTCAGGTCTGATGGTAGCACCTCTCCTATTATCTTTTGTACAGTTGCTAGAAAAAGAAATTAATTTGCACTCTCTTCGCGTGTTTCGAACGATTATTGATACGAACCTTTTGGAAGCGTGAGGTCTTCACTAGAAGATCCATTGAATTCGCTCATTTTGTTTTATACAGGGCTTCCCATCTACTTGGGTTCTCTTTCTGCTATGACTATATTGGCTCTAAATTTTTTTATAGTTGTTTAACTCTGACGCATTAACAAGCTCCGAGGGTTATACTCCTTAAAACAACACGCTTAACTTGGTCGGAATTCAAATGATATCTCATTGGAAAGGGCACATCTCTCTTGTAGTTAAATAAAAAAAAATTTTTATAGGCATCACTCCAAATAGTGAGTATTTTGATATCAAAAGTTGAGATTTCTGTGGGTTTAAAGGCAGTGTGTGGTACCATGTCATCGCTAATCACATCCTCTGCATTCGACCCAAGTGGTAATTATTTTGTTTCTGGGATCACTGCACTGGACACTGCAAAAATAAGAGTACAGTCTACAAACTCTACATCATCATTAGCATCTGCATTTCAACTAGACAAAGGCCAACGAGTGACTTGTGTATCATGGGGTCTTTTTTCCCTCACTGGATCTAATCTGAATAAGAAGAGAAGGGTGATAGACTCACTCCAAATCGAGAATCAGTTTGTGAGTGTTGGATTGAACGATGGGTCGATACTGATCTATTCTCCTTTAAGCAACGAAATCATAGGAACTTTGGAGAATCCACATGCCTCGTCGATAAATGATTTCCACTTTTCTAATATCACCAACTCTGGCTGGTCAATCGATGTAAACCAGAATATAATAGAGTGGGATTTGAACAGTTGTAAGCTGAAAACGCAATTTAAATTCAACGAGATTTTGAATTCCATCACTATCATAGAGCACAACAACAAGCCCTATATATTGGCAGCCTCCCAAAAGATATTTTTGATTGATATAGAGACACGAGAAGTTGTAAAGAGTTTCCCTGGCCATATATCCAGCGTTCATACATTATTACCAATCTCTTCCGAAAACTTTATCACTGCAGCTGAAGGTGATCGGTTCATAAATATATATTCCTTGAGTGACCAAAGTGACTCTTCTGTCTTGGTTACCCAAAGCAGTGTTTTCTCCATCGCTTATAGTAATAACGTCTTGTCTGCAGTGACTGAAGATGGAGTCGTTGAGATATTCAAGGATGCATTATCAAAGCCAGTGAAAGCCACAAAAAGAGGACAACAGTCAAAGCAATCGAGTGGGAAAGTTGAGTTGAAAAGGCCAAGCGAAGTCAATGTGAGAATTGAAAATTCTTTCGTAAAGGATGATTTTCTCACGATTACTTGGTTGGAAGACGGCAGTATTCCATATTTTGAAAGAGTGAAAATTGAAGATGTTCAGGACTCAAAAGTTATTCATAAAAGCAGACCTTCGATCCAGGCTAAAGATCATAGCTTATTTGGACAAGACACTGCTGCACCCAAGAGATATAACGAGTCACAAGCTACCATCACAAGTGGTGATAACTTGAGATATCTAGACAACAAAGAAGTTGAAGCTGAAGCTGATGTTGGAGAAGATCTACCGTCGTTAGCAGAAAAATTTCTCCAATCAAATCCTGAGCCTAGTAAGAAGAAGCGTGGCAGAGTCACCCCTGGTAGTTCCGCTATTGTTTTGATTCAAGCGTTAAGAGCTAATGATCATGCACTTCTGGAGACAGTTTTAAGTAACAAAGCCGAGAGCTTCTTGAAGAATACAATTGAGAGATTAGACACCTCTTTAGCAGTAATCTTGCTGGAAAGGCTGGCTGAACGAATTGCCAGAAACAGCCACCGTCAAGGAGAGTTAAATAAATGGGTAAAGTGGGTTATTGTGATACATGGAGGATATCTTGTTAATGTCGGCAATTTGTCGAACTCACTGTCTTCATTACATTCTACGTTGAGCAGAAGAAGTGCCACTTTAGCAAGGTTGTTGAAATTACAAAGCAGATTGGAAATTCTATTCTCGCAACAGGAAGTATTGCAGAATCAAGTAGAAGAGGAATATTACGGATCAGATGATAGTGATGTTGAGTATATCGAAGAATTGGATGATGCTCATTTGATTGATGATGGTGAAGCAGATTATGATGATATCAGTATTGGTGATGATGATGATAGCAACTCTGAAGATTCGGCCGATGAAAAAGAGGAGATCAATGAGCAAGAGGAAGAAATTGAAGAGGGATATAGCGACGTTGAAGTGAATGGGGATGACGCTGAAGACACTGGTTCTGACTCTGATCAAGAGCAGGAGCAGTTGAGACAACGAATTGCAAAACTACGGACCAAACAGGGGAAATAACAGAGGTCTATGGAATATCGTGATATGTATTTCATTACTGCTTTTGTACTATAAATCTCCATCAACTATAATCGTTGGCTCGATTTTTGTAAAGTTTTCGAAATATGCGATAAACAATGCTATAGACTTTTCAATATCGTAGCTGCTACCGGTTTCTCTGATTGAGTGCATACTCAAGATACTGTTGCCGAGATCCATCGTTTTGAATCCAGTTTTCGAGGCAATGATAGGACCAATAGTGCTTCCACAGGGAGAGCTATTAGCGATGACAAAGAGTTGTAGCGGCACTTTGGCAATTTTTGCAATCTGTTTCAGCAGGACGATTCCAAAACTATTCGTCATATACTTCTGGTTACCGTTTATCTTGATAACCGGGCCTTTCCCTAATTGAGGCTTGTGGTTTGACTCGTACTTGGAGGTGTAGTTCGGGTGGATACCATGCGCAACGTCACACGAGAGAAAAAAGGATTTGGCAGATGACTCTAGCAGAGAAGACTTATTAGCTGTTTCAGATTGAGAAGAGTCCATTTTGGTGTCGCCTGTCAAGATCGTCAGTCTCTCAATGACGTTAGGCAGCAAGTTCGAGTCAGCACCTTGGGCGGAAGAGGAGCCAACCTCTTCGTGGTCAAAGAGAGAAATAAGTCTGACTCCGCACTCCTTGCTTAGTGATTCGGCAGTGGCCGTTTCTATAAGGGCCTCCGTAGCTGCATAACATGATGTGAGATTGTCAAGACGAGCGCTGAAGACGAACTCGTTATTGAGCCCGCCAAGCGTGGCTTTTCTGTAGTCGTAGAGGACTAATTCAAAATCCTCAATTTGTTCAGCTGATACTCCTGCAGCCTCTGCAATAGCGCTTACAAGGTCTTCATTGTGTCTTTCAAGGACTGATTGAAGTGGCGAGAAGTCTGTCTTGGTGTCGACACCACTGCAGCAGGAGGCGGCAGAAGAGTCTGGGGTAGTCTCCTCAATAGGCGCAGCCTGTCCTTCTAGCCCAGCCACAGGAAGCAGCTGCGTTTCTTTGTCAAACTCGAACTTGGTGTTGACGGTCCTGTCGAGATGAATGGCTAGTGTTGGGATCTTCAGCAGCGGTTTGTCAACGCGGACGAGCCTAGAGCGGAACTCTCCGTTGGACTCTGCGACGATTACTCTTCCCGCAAGAGCAAGGTCTGCGTCAAACCACGAGTGCCAAATTCCACCACCGTACGGTTCGACACCAACCTGGAGAAACCCCGCTGTACTACGCCGAGAAATGGGCTTGATGCGTAGCACAGGCGAGTCCGTGTGGGCACCAACTGCCGCTATGCCACCAGCGGTGCTGCTTCCGGGAGGAGAAGAAGTGGGAACTCTCCACAAGCGTCCTACACTGAACGCTACGAGCGACGAGCCATTTCGTGTCATGTAGTAGCTCCCACCACGAACAACCTTGCCCGCCCAGTTACTGCGCTCGGATAGCTCCTCAAATCCTGCGCGACGCAAACGTTGCTTAACACTGTCGACGGCGTGGTACGGCGACGGAGAGCTGTTGAGGAAGGCAACAAAGTCTAGAAACGTGTTAACGGTAACGATACGTCATAAAGGAAAATAGCAGGAGCACTACCGAAACATTCGTATCCAATTCCAAGGGGAAACACTCACCATTTGCTACCTGTAGAGCCTTGCTAGTCATTTCTACCTCAGTTTTGAAACTTTTTTATCGTGCCTTAGGCTCTGGATAAGCTTTATTTTTAAACTCCATCTATTTTTTTATCTCTGAAAAAAAAAAAAAAATATTCAAAGTGGGAACATATATAAAAAAGATAAAGAAGCTGAGCAAAAAAGAATCGATATCGTACAACTTCAAGTTGTGACCGACAGATATCATAATGGCAGATGACGCTGAATCCTCTAAAGTCTATATAAGCTACAACCATGTGCACCAGCTTGTGCAAGATTCCACTCCGCGTCTCAAGGCCTTCCATCCAGATTTAATCGTCTGTGTCGCTGGTGGAGGGCTCATCCCAGCCAGAATGGTGCGCACCTTTCTCAAAGAGCCTGGTGAGCCTAACGTGCGTATCATGGCAGTTGTGCTCTCGCTATATGAAGACCTGGGTACTGTGTCGACTCAGGCAGAGGCATTGGGAAAGAAAGTTGTCCGCACTCAATGGCTCGACTATAAGAACTCAGACTTCACGCTGCTAGGGAAGAACATCCTTATTGTTGACGAGGTGGACGACACAAGAACTACGCTAAACTATGCAGTGACTGAACTCAAGAAAGATGTTGCTGAGCAAGCAGAAGCAAAGGGGATCGATCCCAAGGATGCTGGCACCAAATTTGGGATTTTTGTTCTGCACAATAAGAAGAAACCAAAGAGAGCTGAGCTTCCTCCGGACGTGTATAACGATAGCAACTACATTGCTGCACGTGAAATTGCTGATGTCTGGATTGCATACCCATGGGAGTCTAATGATATCGTGAACCATACCAAGAAGGCTGTCGATCAAGGCAACGACGTTTTCTTATTTGAATAATACGTACTGTACATTATACATCGATATTAACTAATATTTATACACACTTTCAAACTTTACGTATTTTTGACCTTGCCAAGAGCTTGGACACGCATTGCCTGAATGGCACATGAATATGCGACTCGTCGTTGTCCATCTCGATTTTCTGCTCTAAAGCAATCTCATCTCTAGCAATTAAGTAGGCTCGAAGCAGCCATCCAAGGACCCCCGCTCCAATATACATACATCCACAGTAAATTGCTGGGTTTCTATATTGTTCTGGAGAGTACTGCTCGCCATTTGCCGCTGTTGCACGCAGTTTGATACCAATAATTGGTGATACAGTGCCAAATGCTCCAATGGCAACCCATATCATCCCCAAGGCCGTGCTCAACTGCCTCAACCCATACATTCTTGTTGCTAGTGTAGCAAGAAGTGCCCATATGGTGCCCATCATAGCACCCTGGATGATCCCAAATGCAATTGCACTCGCATAGTTCCTGATTGGAATCCACATTGCAAAACAGAAAATTCCAACGATAACGCTACAAATACTAGCAACAGTAAACGCTCCAAATAGATCACCAAGATAGCCAACAATCGGTCTTCCAAAGGTAACACCCACACTTATCATGCACGAAACAACAGAGCCTTGCGTTGATGTGTATCCCAAAGATATTGTGAAGTCTGCAAGATTGTAAAGCAAAACAACGTATCCTAATAGCGTTAAGCCAACATATAGCAATAATCCGCAGAATGGAAAACTGAAAAGCACTTTCCAGTTCCATACTTGGGAGGTGACTTTTATCTCTTTGTTTCTCGTCTTGGTCAACAATACTCCAACAAACACTCCAAATGCACATATAATGCCTTGCACAATCAAAGCCCATCTTACACTCTTCACGCTTACAATTCTCTCCACGGCAAGGTTAAACATTATACCACCGATCCCCGAGCCTGAAGCTGCCAATGCCTGTGCCAGCGATCTCTTCTTCCGGAACCACTGAGGTAGAATAGTGTTCGCTGGAATACACACAAATGCCAATCCAAAGCTTATGAGTAGCCCTTGGGTTAAATAGATCTCCCATAATCGTGTGCTAAAAGCTGCCAATAGTGTGCCAGCCAATTGGAATACACCGCCTGTTAATATGGTTATCTTGATGCTAGTCAGCCTGATGTAGATCTGAGTCAGAGGACTCAAAAACAACCCAACGCCAAATGCAATCCCACCAATTGCAGCATAATCGAGCTTTCCGGCGCCTTCAAAAGTGTCGTACTGCAAGTAGTGGGCCAGGTATATCGAGTATCCAGAGTTAGCAGCCCATGTAGACATGTTGAACAGTCCAACTGCCAAAACTATGACCCAGCCATATCCACCATCGGGCACCTCAATCATCGTGGTCTTATCCTCCGTTGACGTAATGCTACCCCCCTGTTCTACCTGTGCTTCTTTATCATACACCATCCTACTGATTATCCCGGTATAGTCCCTATTGGGATGTCATTGTTAAGTGGAGTGCGATCGAGAGTTCTTTATATATTCCTTGATTAGTCTACGGTTTTTTCAATAATCACAACAATAGTGTTTGCGGAGGAGGGCAGGAAAGTGCATGTGAAATCTTCCTAATAGAGCAATTAATAGTGCAATTTCCCCATTTTGAGCACCCTTTAGCAAAGTTTGGCACACTTTTTAACAATTTGAGGTACTTTGGCGTTTTCCGATCCTCTGAAAAACTTTTTCTTGCAGAGAAATGACTCAATGGGGCTTCTCGTGGAAGCGGCTGTAAAGTCTTGATGCAAAATTAGAGACAGAACTGTCTACAAAAGCCGTTTAAAAACCAGATTACATCATTAATTGAAAGCAATAAACGCAACTAACCTATTTGAATTCAACATATCTAAATTTACCCTCCACAAACTCATTTGGATGGTCTTCGTTGATTTCAGCAGCAAACGTGTCAGCAATGTCATCCCTCATGACGGTCTCTTCATACCATCCTTGACTTGTCCACCATTTCTTCACTGGAGTTCCGTTATATGGGAAGAAGAAGCACAACACTAGATAACACAAAAATGCTGAAAAATACCCTGTAAAGAAGGACAAGTTATAGACGTAGGTTGCACCGATTGGCACGGTATCACCAACAGCACCAGCAAACCCGACAACGTTGATTGCAACACCTCCAATGTATGCAGCAAAAGCTCTCCAATTAACACCGAATCTGTTGAAAGAGTAGGAACTCTTCTGGGAGTTGTTATATAGATGGAAAATGTTTATGTATCCCTTTCTAATGACACAGTAATCAGCACACACAACGCCTGCAATTGAACTCAAAAACACAGCATAAGCTGAAAGATAAGTTGTAAAATTAGCAGTTGTGGTGAAGAATTTCCATGGACAAATGCAAAAGGCAATGATAGCGCACAGAAATGAGCCTCTTCTGATATTTATGAATCTTGGAAGTAATGCAGTACAATCAGTACCGAAACTGATTGAGTTGGCTGAGATGTTAGTTCCAACCTGTGCAATGGTGAACGCCAGTGCAATTAAAAATACACCCCCTCTATCACCGCGAGTATAGCTCTGTAGTATATTCTCTAATATGTCTAATGGTGACCAATACGCTTCGCCAAACAGTACTTTAGAAGCACTTGCCGTCAAAGTACCAATCAATGCGTTAATGGCAAACACGAGAGGAACAGCAAAGAACTGTGTCCATGAAGAATCACTTGGCTTCGTTGCCAATCTTGAAAAATCTGGCGCATTTATGATTAAGGTTGCGAATCCAGAAATACAACTCATCATTGCATTAATAAAAGCCCAACCATGGTCATGAGAACTCATTTCTGTCTTTTGGTGAATGACGGATCCAGCACCGTGTGCTCTAACTAGGACCCAAATCAAATAAGAAATAGCTGCAAAGGAGGACACAACAGACTTGAAAAGGAAAAACCAACGAATACTTTGAGGTCTGAAATACATGAATGGTAGCTGACAGATCCAGTAAATGAAGAAACTCAAGAACTCGAACGAGGTCGTACCTGAGGAGCCAATCTTATTTGGAATTCTTGTAACTAAATCAGTCCCGAAAATTGCCTTTAGCAGTAGCTGGACACACTGTCCCCCAATCCACGTATGGTACGAGAACCAAATACATGCCATGACAACTCTGTTAATGATAGGCCAAATGGAACCAAATATCCCGAAACTTGATCTTGCAGAAACTGGGAACGAAATATGGTAATGAGATCCCATTCTCTGAGAAATCATCATAAATGCCGCACAGAATCCATACCCCATCCAGACTGCAATCCAGCACTCCCACCAGGCAAGACCAGCAACAACACCTGTGGATGCGATCTGGAAGGCGTTCACGTTGAACGACTCGGAAACCCAGAAGTATATGTAGTGCCACCAGGTCCATGGTCTGTCGTTTGTGTCTAAAACTGGCTTCAAATCTTCGTTGTATAAAAATTTTTCACTCAGAGATAACCCATCGTCTTGTCCCTCTACTGTAAGAATATCGAAAAACTTTTGAACTCCATTCTTGGCCTTGTACTCTACTGGACTCTCTTCAAACGATACTGTAGTCGAGTTTGTAATATGAGGCAGTTTCTTCTCCAGTTGCGTTGGTGAACTGCTCATAATGACCCACGACTTGAAATGAGGTCAGGCTAATTCAATAACGATCGACAGCTGATATAGATGAATATATATTCAGTATTCCCTCGCTGATCTTTGTTCTATCTGTTGTATCTATTATCAGCATCAACGTATGATGATGCAGTAGGACAACAGATCCTTAGGCTTTGATCACTTTATTTAGCCTTGTAGTAACCTCTGTTGAACTTAAATGGAAGGCGCCCATTTTTCAGCGATAAGCTACCAAGCAAAAAAAAAAAAAAGGAACGGAGTTTAGATGTATAATGACTACTTGGAGAAAATAATCCTAGAAAATGCCTTGCCAAAGAGTACGTATCGATTAGCGGGTAGTTTGCGAGCTTGACAGTCCTGCAGGGCGATTTAGCAACGGCTATCGTTCAAACCGAACCATTTCTGTCTTCTAAAGCTTCTGAGGCTGCTCTGTGCCAGCATCGTCTTCTCATGGGCAGAGCAAGATTATCTGGTCGACGGACGGACGCTTTCGAGAAAAGGCTCCCTCGAGATGCATGCCATCAGACGGAAAAATTTTTATGCACCAATAGCATCAAGCGAGCTGAAGGATACCAAGCAGGACACAAAGCAGGACACAAAGAAAGCAAAAAGTAGCTCTTTATTTCGAACCCATGACAGCTGGAGTCTTTGTGAGACAAAATCTATCACCTGCAGTCCCCTGTCCCGTTATCTACTGAAGATAGCTTATCGTGAAACATGCGTATTACCTTGAATTAGCCTGTGCCAACGCACGCATCCTTTCGAGACCTTGCAGCGAACGTCCTTCAGAGCATAAATGCTAGGCTCAGCTTGGCACAGTAACTCTCTTTATTTACGTACAACACCTACAAAACTGCTCTTTGTCCATCAGGAAACCCCATACGACTCCTCGTCCTAGGGTGCTGCGACGATGACGATTATCACATAACACAGCGCTCGGGCTCATCTTCGCCTCCAGCCCTTCCCTTCATTGACGGAATTTTTTCTCGACCGACACCCCCCGTCGGGTATAGAGCATATCTCCGTCGGAATAACTATTTACTCATAAATAATAGTTTTATAGATCTTCCGCTCGCTGAAACAGGCCGGGTTCTGGTGAGCGAAGAAGATAAATGAAACTTTATCACGCTGATTGATCAGGTCTTATATCTCATCATCTGCTGTCTTTAGATATCGATAGCTATATTTTCACGCCGTACTGTTTGTTAATAGACAACGGTTTCTCTGTCTCTCTCTCTCGACTCGGTATTTTTGGATTTCAGTTGAGACCGTGTTAGAGCAGCCGGTGTACAGTGAGAGTATATTATTACTGTATCTCGATACACACACTAGCCCTTCCTGATATAGAAGTACTTCACTGCGACATTGTCTGAAGCTTCCTGTTGCCAGCAAAGTTTATCACGAGCCTCTTAGTTCAACAAGGAGAGAAGGGAGGAGAAATGCCACCAATTCCTATCTGGATCGATTGCGATCCCGGCCATGACGATACTGTTGCGATCTTGCTTGCTCTGTTCAATCCTGCCTTTAAACTAGTTGGGGTCTCCACCGTCTACGGGAACTCTTCGTTAGACAACACGACGCGCAACGCGCTCTCAATATTAACAGCATTCGATAACAAGATCCCTGTTTATCAGGGTTACGACAAGCCATTTGTCAAACCTGTCCATTTTGCTCCAGATATTCATGGCGAATCTGGATTAGAAGGCACTGAGCTTTTGCCTGTTCCCAAATACAAAGCTGTCAATTCCAAAGGAGACTACAAAACGTTCTTCGACGCATTAAACAACACTATAGAAGAGTACAAGGGACAGATATCTCTAGTTGCTACGGGGCCATTGACAAATTTTGGCCATTTTTTCCAACAGTACCCTGAAACAATCGACAAGATTTATAGGTTCTCGTTGATGGGGGGAGGTTTAGAAGTTTTCAACTATGGACACTCAGAGTTCAATATCTGGTGTGATCCAGAAGGTGCCAACGCAGTCTTAGGAAACGCAAAGCTCAATTCAAAAACTATAATTGCGCCTTTAGAAGCCACTCATAAAGTCATATGTACCCAGGATATTCAAAAGAAAATCCTGAAAGGGGAGAGTAAATTGAGAAGACTGCTTTTTGAGCTGATGACTTTCTTCGCAGACACCTACGAAAAGCAGCAAGGATTCGTGCATGGGCCTCCTTTACACGATCCGTTAGCCGTGATGGTGTTATTGGAAGAATATGCCGATAAGTCAGTTGACCTTGGACTGAAATGGCATAAGTTGAAAATCGATGTAGTTGAAAAGGGCGAAAAAATCGGAAAGTTCGAAAGTACACAAGACGAAAACGGTATAAAGCTCGTTTATGACTTGAACGTTGAGAAATTCTGGGACGTTTTGCTCGAGACTATAGATTTGGCAGATGCTAAGGTTCAGCATTTCTGAACCCGCAGCAGTTAATACAAAAACAAACCCTTTGTCGGTCATCCAATGTAGTGCGGACATAGAATACATTCGTCGTAAAGCTATTGGCTTTCTTGCATATTCACATGGGATCTCGTCATACCATATCATTAGCAAGTGCACGAGGGGTCCCAGAAGCGATCTAGAGACGTACCTGCTTTCTTCCCTTTTCAGATATAGTAGTATTTCCTAACTTGGAGAAGCGTATGCATATGCGGATGATTTTGTTACTAAAACGTGTATCTTCCGGCCTTTTCGAGAACCGACTTGTTGATGGAATCGGTACAAGATAACTCAGGAATATAGCGGGAGCTCATCAACTTCAGGAAGTCCTGTACGATTATCAGTTGTTTAGCAAAAGTAGGATATTGTCCTTGCAAAAAGACGAAATTAACTAGTGTATTATTGTTTGCAAAAGCCAAGATAATTCAATCGGATTGACCATTGAAACCTTAATGGCTAACTTACTTTGCGACCGCTTCAGACTAATTCCATCGACTGAATATTGTATTGTTCGATCGGCACCACGTGTAGATCACCAAACGAAAAAAAGTGCTAATTTTGAGGCCAGTGAGCTTTAGGGGGAGGGACTAAGAGGCTAAATTTTATATCACACATGGGCCAAGGGGATTACCATTGCAGGTTTCCATGGGGTTATGTGTGGGATGGCTCATGGGTATAAAAAGAAGTGAAGTTCTCTTGTCTCTGTGTGCTCTAGGATGTTCAGCTCGATAAGTTATATCAGTTAGACACAATGAAGTTCTCCGCCATTGCTTGCGCTACGATCGCTGCTTTTACCTCTGTCGCAGCCGCTAAAAACATCTTGCTTACCAACGACGATGGCTGGGCTTCTACTGGTATTCGTGCTACTTACCGTGCCTTGAAAGAAGATGGTCACAATGTCTACCTCGTGGCTCCAGTTGAACAAAGATCTGGATTTGGTGGTACCTTCACCTTCAGTTACACCAACACTCTGTTACATGATGACCAATTTCATTACAAACTTGAAGGCGACCCAGCATGGGGCCATGAGGAAAGTGATGACCACATCTGGTACTTTAACGCTACGCCAGCCGCATGTGTCTCGTTTGGTCTAGATTATCTCTTACCAACGTACTTCTCTAACGTCACCATTGACATGGTTGTCTCTGGACCTAACCAGGGATGGAATCTTGACGATTCAACATTCACCATATCTGGTACCATCGGTGCTACTTACAACTCTGTTCTTCGTGGATACCCAGCAATCGCATTCTCCGGTGCTAACACAAACAACTCCTTCTTCAAAGACTCACTTAACGACAGTCCAACTGATGTACAAAACATTTATGCCTCCAAGATCGTTGATCTCGTTGATACCCTTTTCGCTAACCAAGGTGACAACGAAAGCCCACTCCCATTGGCCGTTGGTCTTAATGTCAATCTTCCAAAAGTCTCCACAGACTCTTCTACTAACTGTACGAACCCAAAATTCGTCTTCACTAGACTCACTGGACAGTATGTTGAAGTGTCAGCCGTTAAATATAACGCTACCACAAATCTCTTCACTTCTTCTGATGTTGCAGGTTCTGCTGCAACTGCTAATGACTACAACGGTGACTTTTCCCTCCACTCTGAAGACTTCGTTATTGAGTTAGGTTGTTACTCCACTGTTTCTGCCTTCTCTGTTGATTACGATGCTCCATTATTGCAAACTAGTCAAGTCCGTCAATCGATCAAAGATCTTTTGGTCACTATTTAAATTACATTACTCTTTTTTTAGCTCTTCTCTAAAAAATTGTTTTGTTCATCTCTCTCTCTGATGCAAATCTCTTAGCTTCACCAACCTATATATCCTACAATGGATGCTGTTTCTCGACACTTTTCAATTATGAAAAAATAGTACAATAAACGTTCAGATCTTTCAAACAAGCCCATGGTCCGTAGGCAGGCCTCTATGCACGTTCAGTCGAATGGCTCCAAATAACTGTGGATTAGTCAACAAAAAAAATTTAGAATATACACAATATTACAAATACGAGAGATTCGACTTGATTAATTGAACAGGATCAGTAAATATCTAGAAGGCTTATAGTTTCGAATTGTTACCATTATCGTGCTGAAAATATAGATATGTCGGAGAAACACCACGCCACTTATTCATCCTTTTCTTCCTCTTCTAGAAGAGAGACTCTCCAGCAAGTTGTTGACTCGTACAAAGCACTAACAGAAGGGCAAACAAACTGGGTCTGCAATCTATCGAACGCCTCATCTCTTATATGGCATGCATATCACTCTCTTCCGCTAAACATCAATTGGGCTGGTTTCTATGTTCTGGACCCTTCTGACTCGTCGCAGTTGATTTTGGGCCCATTTCAAGGGAAAGTTGCATGTCAAGTAATCAAGATAGGCAAGGGTGTATGTGGTACTGCTGCAAGTTTGAAAGCAACGCAGGTTGTTCCTGACGTTGAGAAGTTTCCGGGTCATATTGCATGCGATGGGGAGACCAAAAGTGAGATTGTCGTACCTATTATTGACAAAGATGGAACTGTGAGAGGTGTTATAGATATCGACTGTTTGGAGTTCAACGGATTTGACGAAACAGATAGAGAGCTTTTAGAAGAATTGGCAAAACTTATTACTGAAACTAACAATTGGAGCTAATCTCTTTCTGTTTGTACCTCTCAACGCACAGCTTTGTCGGTTTGCAATTGCTGGTGGTGACCTGCATCCAAGCATTATCGTCTTACTAATAACTGTATATTGAATCTACATGATCATATGATTTTATGTATTCTTAATACTGAGACAGAATTTCTTTCCTATGGACATTCAGTGGAAGTGAGAATCGAAGAACTTCTGAATAATTCGAGCTATACTTTATTTCGAGTCTTCAAAAATGGGCTACAGCAGTCATTATTGATCTTGCCTTGATTTATCTAAAGCGTTTAGAATATCGTAGTCTGCTTCAATGAAGCTACTAATTTTTTGCTCTGAGCTAAAGGGTTGATTGAATTTACATCATAGTGGATTCTGTCGCTGTTGGAGGTAGGCTATACAACTTTATCTCGACTATTTAATTATTTTTTATGATGTATAGCATGCAGTAAGCAAGCATGATCATGCACATGATACAGATAACTTTACTGCTCATCTTCAATGTAAAGCGGAGTCTATAAGAATGACAGCAAAAGGTAGAACTCTTGAGAAGAGGTTCAGTTATGAATTCTAGGATATTGTCTTGCAATCCTGCTTCAGTCTGCGATTTTTCAGCTTTCAAAACTTGGCTGCATACTCTTAGAATACCTATACTTCGAGAATATTTAGTTTAAATAAAACTTATGGTTTGTAAAACTCGAATTAGTACTCAAGCTCAAAATTACATTCTTATGGATATGTAATCAGTTAATATAACTACTTGTATGATAATCGGCCTTTGTCAGTGGTTATGAAGAGTACCTTAAAATGCGAGATAACCCTGTAGCTATCCCAAGTATACATCATTGAAAATTGAGAAGGGAAACTTATTGTTACATTGGAAGAATCAATCTCCAAATAATCAGAGAAAAATAAACACTAGAATTGAATAGAGAGCTATATAACTCTCATTACAAGGGCACATTGCTGTTCTTGTGCTATGCAGATTATGCAGCTCTTGCTCTTCTAGATCGAAGAGGTGAAAAACAGGGAATTGCAAAATAAGAATACCCGCCAAAACTGTTCATAGTCTTACATAAGGACAAATGCAGCTGCAGCGAAGGATATCTTGACACAAGACCTCTTTGCTGTCTTTTAGGTTTAAAGGTTTTTTTTATTGTGTTTAGCTTAAACTAGCTATATTTTCAGGTGCTGATGTTACATTATTATTCTAAATAAAACTTTGTAGAACTCAATCGACAATTCCTAGACCAAACATAGCTTGCACCAAGAAACTCATATGAGACCGAGATGTGATACCTCTGATACGTTTTTGAACTTCACTGCGTTGCAGCTCCTTTGACCTTGCTGGAGTCTGTGATAAATGCAATGCAAGTTGATCAAATTCTCATTAGCTTTCATAGACATCAAATAGCATGATCCGCATGTGAAATCGACTGTCCATATCATTATCGCAGTATATGTTTCTTACAGCCATACTCAACTCAGTATAAATTGGAACACTTTTGGCTTAAAGTTCTCAAAGGTAAGATCATTCTAATTTTAGTAATAGAGAAGTTTATGCCATGACCGAAGAACTAACATGTTCAACGTGTGTCTAAATATGGCCACAACGAATCTCACTTCCCCTTTTGCTCGGTAAAATAACAGAGTGAGGTCTCTAGTTTAGCATTGAAGAGATGCTACAGTTATCAATCGAAAGTTGTAAATGCACCCCCAATTTGTCCGAAGTCTAATTTCTATTATGTACTGTTTTTCCTATTGATTTTCGTAAATTTTAGTACTTCAGTTTTGGTTTACAAAAACCGAGAACGACAAACACTTGACAGTCACTTTAGCAAGACTAACAGGAGGAACAAATGGCCAAAAAAAACTGCTTCAAAGTTTAGACAATGCAGGTGCAGTGATAGGCATGAAACATCAGCAAATAAGGCACTCAGCCACTGTTTTAGATTGAGAATATTTAGTTCTCCAACGTTTTCAGGGAACATCAATCCAATCCAATTTCAAGATGAGCAAATTTATATGTTGGTGTAAACAAAGGTATATTTCTCTTCCTTATTGCATTGATTGTCCAAGAGAGTGGGACAGTAAAAGCATGACTCCACCTGAATCGATCTACTAAGAATTACACCTTTGGAAGCACCTATATAGATCACATGGCTGTATGTTCTATATCTTAAGTGCACCTTAACTGCAGCAGTCCTCAGCCTTCTGCTCCAAAAAACTGAATTGAAGCCCCTTCTCTTTTGATCTGCAGCTGAAGAAACGCACAGAAAGATCTGGATGCTAACCTCACTTTGAGAATTTTTTTTTGGTACAAGACTTTACGAACCAATTGGACAAATTTCCAATCTCAATAAAAGTATAATAACACGATCATATGAGGATACCCAATTCCAGTAACTTTCGATGCTAGAGAATAAAGAATAGAGAATAAAACATAACCTCAGACATATATAAACTTTATCATCTTCAAGGGCTGCAAATTCTTTAATCCTTCAAAAAGAAGTTAAACTCTTCCACCTACCATATCATATAATCGGTTACCTGTTTCTAATCATAAATACCTTAATATTTGCTCAAGAATATGGTTGCAACAATACTCCACAGCTCAGAAGGTACGGAAGTTGACCGTTCAACTTTCAGTAAATTTCTGGGAATCTATTCAAGAGATGTCAATAATAGACTTTTGAGTGTTGAGAACAAGTTAGGCTTTAGACTAAGCGATACTTGGAAAGAGATTATTGATCAGAATAGCGATAAATTCTCTAGTATCAGCGATGGTGGTTTCAATGAAATTCAAGTGTCGAAAATGACACTGAACCGCAAATCGTTACCTTTAGATGATGACTTTGAAAACATCAGAATCATTGAGTACAAAAACCCTGAAGAGTCCCAAATTCGGGGAGTCATCCTGAAAGACTTTGAAACAGATGGATCACATTTAAGAAAGTTTCATGAATGGTTTGCTCTTTTGATTGTTTCAAGTACAAGGTTAAGTGATGCAGAAATTCCATCCATATATGATAAAGATAACTCGATTGCAAATCAAGTTGCTGACTTTTTTGTTGAAAATCTGAAGAACACCGTTCATAAAGATATGTGGGACAAGATTGGTCGTGAATATTTTATCAGTAGAGCTTCTTACTTCACTTCAAGAAACCGAAAGATTGAAGCGGTATTACCTGCTTTCCCATGCAAATCTTCAAATACTCAAAAAGTTGTTGGTACTTTTCCCGACAAAGGTGAGGAATTGGCCTTGAGAAGATTAATATATGTATGTAAAGAGATAAAGAAAATTTATGCACCAGGACTGAAGGTTTTCATTGTGAGTGATGGACACGTTTTCAGCGACTGTATTGGAGTTGATGATGATATTGTTGATCTATATACAGAGAAGCTGAAATACTTCTACTCAAAGATTGTTGATGATCCAAATCATGAGATTATTGGATTTGTTTCTTTGAAGGATTTGTTCTTCAATACCGATACCGAATTTGACGAAGAAATGATTGCTGACGTGCAACTCTGCCACTATACGCAATCCAAGATTTGTGAAGATGCAGAACTTTCAAGAAGACTGTTAATGGCTGGTTGTGACACTGATGCTGGTAAGTTAAGAAAAGATGTTCTTCAAGCTGATCATCCGAGACTGCACCTATATAGAGGCTTTACTAGATTCATGCTTGAAGACTTGAGTTTACATTCATGTTCTAAAGGTATTTCCAAAAAAGCCTTCAAAAAAATCGTTTCAAAAGTTGCATTCGAAATGATCAAAAGAAATGATGCTTATTCAAACTTGGTTGAGTTATTATTTCCTCATCACATGCGTCTTTCAATTCATGCACACATAAACTCTGGTCCTAAATTTGGTATCAGACTTATTTCTGGAAAAGAGTGCAAAATTATCAAAGCTCTTGACTGTGATGCTGAACCCGAGTTCGAAGACTTGCTTCACATTCCTACTCCTTGGCATAACTGTATCATTAAAATTGAAGGTGATAATCTATATTACCTATCGAAATCAAAGATTGTTAGTGATGCGTTGGAGAATGGACATTACACTGGAAAATGGGTAGAAACCGATATGGATAAAGGTAACGGTGGCCATTATGCCATCAAAAGAGTCTAGAATAGGTTAATGCCTTGACCACAGACAATACCACAGATTATTTTTAATAAGGATTGAGTTTTTATTTTGCCTTTTAATTTTATCTCTCTGATCACCTGTCAAGAATTTTGAAAGTAGCGAACTGTGTTTTGCCCAATAAATGGGGTATCTTTTTCACCATTTGTAGGCTCTAGCAATTGAGACGATATTCTTTGTATTACTCTTTACTATACATCAACTTTTAATACCAGGATTACAAATTACAAGATAGCCAAATCAAAAAAAAAAGAACAACAAACACACTCAACATCATTTCATAGTGCACCGAGGTAGTCCTCTTTTATACTTCCAATGGCATAGATTGCATTGACATCAGCCCTCGTACCTACTATTTTTAGTCTCACTCTACTCCCTTTCTCTATAATTTGATCTTCAGACTGATAAGCAGGAGGGTTTGAAGTCGGATTGAACGTCATGTCTGCAGGTATCAAATGTGTGGATACAAATATGGATAATGGCCCAACATCCACAAAAAACCCTAGTTTGCTGACGGAGGATGCTATCCCATCTACCACCTCTCCCTTGAAAGGCTTCCATACCACAGCACGATATTTGACTTCAAACTCAGCAAAGCCATCCCCAGGTATGATCTTCCCCTTGCCTATATCAATGCTCATACAGTCCAGAACGCACATTATGTATCCAAATTTTCCCGTACAAGACCCCTCAACCTCGCTCAACAATTTTGTTCTCAAGAACTGGTTCATCTGAGGACCGAAATACGACGGATGGAGCGTCAGTGTTAGAGATAAATCTTTCTAATGTGATTCAACATTAGCAACTGCACTCATATATAAAAACAACAGCGTCTGAAACTCACCAAGAAGAACATATTTTCTATTCTATTTCTGATACACTTCACTTCAGCTCCACAGTCCACTCCTCTCTGGCCAGCAAGAAGACGAGTCGAGTCGAGTTTATTGCGTTGTTGCAAGTCCGTTTCTCTTTTCTTCTCGAGACACACTTTCCAGCTGTTTTTTTCTGCTTATTTTTCTGCACAAACGTCGCAACGGAAATAAACACTGTGCTGAAAAAATCAGTGAAAAGAGGAATATCAAGAATGTCAAGAAGAAGAGTAAGCAGACGAAGAAAAGGAAGAAGATCAGAGAGAAGATCGGAGAGTGAAAGAGAGCAATGTCTCAGAAGATAGGCAGAGTATGTTATACACTAGACTTCAGTAAACATTGGACTTTCAACTAATTTTTTTTTTTAATCAGACTGCGCTAGCATACGCCAGAGTATGGCACCACGTTGATGTATCCAAGGATTCGAGAACGTTGGGTCGGTTGGCCACCAGCATCGCTACAACGCTTATAGGGAAGCACAAGCCTATATACCATCACTCGTTGGACATAGGAGATTATGTGGTTGTGACAAACTGTAAAGACCTCAAGATATCAGGTAAAAAATTCCAGGACAAAAATTATTGGTCGCATAGTACAAAGCCTGGTCATTTGAAATTGACGTCAATGGAGGCGATGGCTGCAAATAAAGGGTTTGGAGAGCTGCTGAAAAAAGCAGTTAGTGGTATGTTACCTAAGAACAGACTACGTAGCATCAGACTGGACAGACTTAAAGTGTATGACGGTAGTGAACATCCATACAAGCAAAATTTGGTGGCATTCCATGATGAACAGCCTACAGTAAAGAAATTACTTGAAGAATCAGGAAAACGAACCAGCAGTTCACAATGAGCGAGGATATAAAGTTTATAGGAAAAGCATTCGGAATGTAAATAGTCTTGAAAATACAAATACATTGGTAAATCGAATTCTATTTTTTTGCTTTTAATTATACAATACCAAATCAAATCCACCAGAAACGACAAATTATATCTCCTCTCCAAATAAACATACCAGACTAAACTGTACGCTCAGTATATAGACGTGGTGCGATATTCATAGCCATCAATTCTTGGAAAAGTAGTTTAGCCGCGTATGGGATATGTATTTGATAAATATCGATTTTATTTTTACAACCACGACATTCAAACTGGTTGTGTTTCAACTTGGCAATAACGGACATCAGACCACAAACACCACAGACATGGACTCTAAATGCATCCGAAGCCTCCATTAATCTTTCCTTCATGAACGATGCAGCTCCATGAGCAATCATACAATCACGTTCCATTTCACCGAAACGTAAACCACCATCTCTTGAACGACCTTCAACTGGCTGTCTTGTCAAGATTTGAACAGGCCCTCTAGCCCTAGCATGTATTTTGTCATCAACCATATGTCTCAAACGCTGGTAATATGTTGGGCCAAAAAATATTTGAGCCATCAACTTCTTACCAGTATGTCCATTATACATAACTTCGAACCCTCTCGACTGATAACCATGCTCACGTAATAATTTTGAGATCGCATCAACGGTGACATCTGTGAATGGGGACGCATCACCTTCCAATCCTGATAGCGCAGACACTTTTGATAACAAACATTCTATTAAATGTGCAACAGTCATACGTGATGGAATAGCGTGTGGGTTTATAATCAAATCAGGTACTATACCTTCTGCATTGAAAGGCATGTCTTCACGACGATAAGTAATACCGATAGTACCTTTTTGACCATGACGTGAAGCAAATTTATCACCAATTTGAGGAACTTTGGTTGTTCTAACACGCACTTTGACAAACTTCAAGCCTTCTTGGTTCGTAGTGATCAAGACTTGGTCAATGATACCACTTTCAGTGGATCTTAATGGGGTTGAGGCATCACGCTTAGTATGATAAACGGTTCGTTGGCCTAATTCTTCGGTATCTGGAGGAATTGGTGTTGTCTTACCAATAATTATATCTTCACCCGAAACTCTGACACCAGGAGCAATCAAACCATCATCATCTAGTTTTTCATATGTGCCGTGTTTCAATCTCAATGTATTACTTCTATTAGGTTTTTCGAATTCTTCAACAACAGACATACCAACTCTTTTTTCTTGATCCATATATGATCTGAAGAATAACGATCTAAATAGTCCTCGATCGATACTTGATTGATTCATAATCATAGAATCTTCTTGGTTGTAACCAGAATAACAAGCGATAGCCACGATGGCATTTTGGCCAGCAGGTAACTCTCTGAATTTCAAATGTTCCATTGCTCTTGTGGTAGCCAGAGGTTTCTGAGGGTAATATAAAATGTTTGCCATAGTGTCCATTCTGACACTGTAATTAGTTAAGAATACACCCATGGCTTGCTTACCCATCGCTGATTGATATGTATTACGTGGGGATTGATTATGATCTGGGAAAGGAATGATTGAGGCTGCGACACCTAAAATCATAGATGGGTGAATTTCACAGTGTGTAAAGGTATGTGCAGACTTTTTGAATGCTGGTTTTATACGTTTGTTTGGATCATCATCACTGGCTTCTTTATGTGGGTTTAGATCTTCTGGAGTCATTGCAATCATAATAGTTTCTTCCTCTGCAGCATCGACATATTCAACGATACCGTTGTTTAGTAGAGAATCCCAGGTGTATGGTTCTTCGCCTTCATCTAGTTCATCATATTCAGTTCTTAGTAGTCTTTGGGCATCAGCCTTTTTCAAAACCAGCTCTTTATCACCAGTTTCTTCATTATCCTCAACAATGAATAGAGGTCTATAAACTCTACCAGCGTCGGTATAAATTTTGAACTCTTGCTCACGGATGTCCCTAATTATAGAAACTTCTGGGGATATCTCACCTTTTCTTCTTAGTGATCTCATTGTTCTGGTTAAAGTTGCAGGATCTCTATGTATGCCCGCCCAAACACCATTAACAAACACTCTAGTGACATCAGGAGCTTGATAGGGTAAATAATCTTCCAAAGGCTCCATACCCCATTCTTCTAAGAAATAGTATATTGGCAAAGACTGCGTACCGACAGAGATACCTGACATCAAAGACAAGTTTTTGACTAATCCACAAGCTTGACCTTCAGGGGTCTCAGCAGGACAAACAAGACCCCAATGTGTGTTGTGTAATTGACGAGGTTTGGCTAATTTACCGTCACGCCCGATTGGTGTGTTGGTTCTTCTTAAATGTGACAATGTTGAGGAATAAGTATAACGATTCAAGACTTGTGAAACACCAGCTCTTGAACTCATGGCCTTTTTCTGCTCACCCCAATTACCAGTTGCTAGAGAATATTTCAAACCTGAGGTGATAGTTGTTGCCTTGACAGCGAGTTTTAAATTGAAATCAGTGTCTGTTTCCACTGATCTTTGCATATAACGATAAATATCTTTTGATAATTTTTTGAATAAAATTCTGAAAAGATTAGCCAATAACGGACCTGCCAAGTCTAATCTTTTCTTACCGAAATGATCACGGTCATCTTGAGGTTTTCTTTCTAATGCACATAATAATAAACGGTTCACCATATAGCCTAAGAAAAATGCCTTTCGATGCTCGAAACCTTCCTTTTGCGTTATGTGAGGTAAGAATTCCTTTTGAAGGATATCCTTCGCGTATTGAATACGTTTTTCTTTTCTAATACCTAAGGCATTACCACGACGACCAATAAAATCTAAGGCGACTTCACGGTCTTGGATGACAAAAGCTTCTTCAACACAAGGTTTCATGATTTCAAACATCTGCCAGTCATTTTGATCATAGCAGATCAATTCCAAAATATCACCATCTGGGACAATTCCTAAGGCTCTAAAAACAATCACAATTGGAATGTCCTGTTTGATGTAAGGTAAAGTGGCTTTGATTGTTCTACCGGAACCTTTATCGTCACGCCCATAAAGCTTTATTTGCAGCGTGCTAATAAGTCTTGAACCTTTCTCTAGAGCTGAACGTATCTCCGCAATATGAGAGACAGGAGAAGGGGCAGATTTTTTGAAGACTTGAACAATATTTGCAGCTGAACGTTCTTGAGCGATCAAAACTTTTTCAGAGCCGTTGATAACGAAATAACCACCCATATCATATGGACACTCTTTCAAGGAGAAGAATTCTTCTTCGCCTAGTTCCCTTAACAAACAATACTGTGATCTTAACATGATTGGGACCTTCCCGATAAACACTTTTTTATCAACATCATCTTCATTTCCAGACTCCTCCTTGACAACGTGCCAATCCTGCTCATTGTCTATGGACTCGTACGTGACTTTATCCATCTCCACAAATAAAGGTGCTGCATACGTCAAATTACGGAGTCTAGCTTCTTGAGGATACATTTGGTTTGTAGTACCATCAGCTTCTGTCATGGTTGGCTTTGATAGAAAGATCTTCCCAAACTTAATCTCGTACTTTCTGTTCACATTGTCGCTCTCGCTCGTGTGCTGAGCCGGCTGCTCCATGATAAGAGTGGAATCTTCCAAAACTAAGTCCTGTATCGATGTGTGTATGAACTCGTCAAAAGATTCCAGTTGCTGCGAAACAAGCCCTTTTCTTCTGAAGAAGGCCGAGATGACTGTCCAACAGTCTTCAGCCGTGATCTCATCCTCATAGTCCAAGGCATAGGGGTCCTGCTCGTCGTATACTAAAGCATAGTTGTTAGCATCGTCTCCTGTCCTGACTCGTTTTTGGCCACCGTTGGACCAGTTGCCAACATCAACACCGCGGCTGTCCAAACACTCACCTTCAGACATCCTGTACCAATTCAGTCACTGCCGCACACACACAGAATACAGAATACGGAACACAGAATTACAGGCCACACCGGGTTCAACAAAGAAGAGGTATCTCTGCTGCTGGTCTTCCGCGCTGCTTCTTTTCGGGCTTCTTATTCTTCTTTTCAGTCTTCATTTTCGCTGAATTCGAAAATCTGCGAAAAACTCAACCGGGTAAAAGAAGCTCGAACTTCCTTCCGTTTTGGGACACCTGAGTTCTAGGCTGAAAAAATTAAACGAGTTGCGAACATCGAGAGACGACGACGAGAGGGAGGGAAAACAAGAAGGACCGTAAGGAGGAAGAACGTGGCGAGAACGAAGATGCCGAGAATACTGTCTAGGTTATTAGAGACGCTGAAGAATACAAGATCCTTTGCTTCAGCAGCCAACAGCGAGACAGCACAGAAGGCTGCAGTCGATGCCGCTGCATTAGCATCAGCTCAGAGGATCCCTCTTGCTACTAGACGCTACCAGAGACTGAGGGACGAAATAGAAAGAGGAGAACCGCACTTCAGAGTTGGTGGCAAGAAATTGTTTCTACCAACAGCTAGAGTTGTGCTGCTGCGTCCAAATGCGAAACACACACCATATCAGGCGAAGTTCATCGTCCCAGTATCTTTCAACAAGTTCGATCTCAGAGATTACTTGTGGCATGTTTATGGATTGAGAGCTTTCAAAATCACCACTCAACTTCAACATCGTGCATACACTAGATCTGGGAGTGCAAGAGCCCGTTATAGGGGCCCCCAAATCAAAAAAATGACCATTGAGATGCTTGAACCTTTTGTCTGGCCCCAAGAACCCAATGATAAATCTGCTTGGAATGTACAGCTAGAAAAGGAATTAGAAAAATACCAAAAAGAGAGGTTCGAAAGATTAGGATCGGACAAGGCTAAACCAAGCGAGGCATTTGAAGGAGCTATAGGCCCTTACACCAAAAAGGCCACTCCATTCATACCAAAGATGTTGAAGAAAAGAATGCTTAACAAAAAGGTGAAAGCTGCAGAGCTCAAAAGTAAGCAACCAAGAGAAGAACGCATCAAAGAGTTCCTGAAACTTTAGATGTTTCAAACCTTGTCTCTGTATATAGCCTCAAAATTTTTTCAACTTCTCACTACTTGATCAGAAGTGTCGGATATAGCATAATGAATAGTTCAAAATCAACATTTACTCTTTACTTTCAGACGTTTCTCGTACATTTTGAATATAAAAACTGAATAGTCGTAATATGATTAACATCATATAAAAGCCCAACCTTATAAAAACCCAGACAAATCCTTTGACCTTTGACCAACAAAACCAAAACATAATAATAATAATAATAATAATGAAAAAGAACCAATTTCCAGAGTGTCCCCAAAAAGCCTCACACGAAAGTCATTGCTCAACAGCAACGCAGGAAATGTACATAATATCATTCAGCCTTTTGCTTTTTGCTACTTCCCCAGAAATAACCATACCATCCTTGATTGGCTTCATTGGTGGAGGCAATCTTCTCAGGGGAGGAAAAGCTAGCCAGATCTTCCTTACCGACAACATCAAAATCGTTATCAGTCAAATCGTCGCTCGTATTATCCCTGCCCACGACTTCTTTTACTGATGTAGCATTCGCTTCAGTAGGTGGGATTTGATCTGTAGATGTAAGGGGCAAATACTGGAAAACTCCAAATAAGCTGTCAACCAAGCTAATGTCAGTCACTTGATGAGTAGTGTGTACGTCACTGATCTTCTTTATCAAGTTATCAAAGGTAGTGCTCAGAATCGAGTATGATTCCTTATTAGAACCACTTTCAGTTTGCGCAGCATCCTCTTTAACGAAACTTCCAAGTCTTAGTTTGGAAAGCAGCTGATCCTTAGGAAACTTGTCAAATTCAGCCTCGTACTGTTGTAAAAATGGTTCGAGATAGTTGTAATAAATGAATTTTGATCCTTGAGTTTGAGGAAGAATTAACCAGCAGTAGAAATATAACTTCAAAAAATTGAAGAAAGGAATCAGTTTCAGAATAAAGTAAAAATTGTTTTCAATCACTTGGAAAGTAGCAAAGATCATCCAGTATATAATCCATGGTCTCAATCCATTTTCGATGGGATTGGTGGATTTTAATGATTTATATGTGGCAATAACTGGTAAAACAAAGGATATCAGTAAGCTTGAAAAAAAGTTAATAACGCTACCGAAAAAAACGATTCACCAAAAAACAAAACTCACCTTATAAAGCTCAATAGCAGACCAAACATATTGATAATCAGTAAAGATAATTTATGAGTTTAAACAAATCTGGTCTCTATTGCTTTTGGAAGTGGATAGTGCTTGTATTAATCCTGGCACAAAGAAGAAATAGTCAATCAGCAGCTGCAAAAAAATGACAATAACTAGAAAATTGTTCAGAATCGCTATGTAATAATGGGAGGCCTCAATCACTCCGGCTTAGTTAGATAAAAACAAGCTCTGGTTGTTTTTGCAAACTCTCTATTTGTGTCTTTTAGAAAAAAGGGCAGCCTTATCTACTTTACGGGGTGCTGGGATGTTTTATCTAAAGTTCGTTAAGAGACACAGTCCTATAAACTATTTGAAAGCTTCTTCTTGTTTAATGTAGGTCTGAAGATCGTCTAATATGGCAACTGTCTCTTCAGGACTGGCAATCCAGACCGTACATCCAGCAAGCCTTGCTTTGAAATCATTGGACCCAACGCTCAGGAACTGGTCTCCAATATGAAGAGTAGATTTAGGTTTAATACCCCCGAAGTATCGTTGAAGAGAAGCAACTCCCAAATCTTTGGAGCCTACGTCGATCCAAACATCATGACCTCCATCAAAGGCACAGAATTTGATTCTGTTTGCCACTGATGAAACCTCAAGTCGTCTCTGAGTGCATAGAACAACTTCTTCCAGTTGTTCTCTCCATAGCTTCTTTCCGGGATTTGGAACCAGGCCAACGGCACGATACTTTCTGATGATCTGAGCCGGGAGGTTCAGACTCTTTTGTAGACTCTTTAGCATATTTTCAGCCAAGTCTAGTGTTGAATTGATATCACTGTCATCCCATTTAGCCATTGAATCCAATAACCACTCTTTTGGATCGATCCATTTCAGGCCTTTCTTTTCATCACTATATCTAAACAGGTAGTTCGACTCGCCTCCCATAACCGTGAATCTTTCCTTTTGATCTATAGTTAATTCTTTGCTTTCGACAATTGCATCAACTAAACCCTTAAGTCTTTGATAGTACTTATCACCACTCTTTTCATTATAACCTGCAGCGGTGACAACTCCAACGATTATGTCTTTCCGCAGAAGATTCAACAAGCGAGTCACAATAGCAGCATTGGGAATCAGTGATTTTCCATCGTCGTATAGTGTGACATCCCCATCAAATGTGACTAATTTGAGTGGTTCATTGGCTTGAGCTAAAGCCAACGCTTGCGCAGTATTCAAAATTAACCTGATATCGTTGAAGCTTGGAGCAACTAGTCTTCTTACACTGATAGATCTTCTCTCATCTTCGATATAAAATGCCCTCTCCATGGGTAATTTGGTGAAAAACCCTTCAATTGTTGGTACTAGCTGCTTCAACCTTCCTTGTTCCGGCGTATTATTCTTCTCCATAAGTACTTGAAAAAACTTCAGTTAGTCTTGGAAACACTCAAGTTGATGAAATAATGAGGCTCTTACTTTGGTCTTCAATCAGTTTCTCAATATCGAAGAAAACTTCAGCATATCTCCTTCTGGCGTCAGACGTTGTTTTGACATCAGCAACAGAATGAGAAGTCCCTG
Source organism: Liangdongia quercuum (assembly GCA_030579675.1). Classification (NCBI taxonomy): domain Eukaryota; kingdom Fungi; phylum Ascomycota; class Saccharomycetes; order Phaffomycetales; family Wickerhamomycetaceae; genus Liangdongia; species Liangdongia quercuum. The sequence goes on along the minus strand of JAKTRK010000015.1, from coordinate 7,513 downwards.
ACTGGACAGCATGGAGAACAAAAGGAACCTATCAATCTGTTAGATGGCTCTTGAAATAGAAAAGTGTAGTCACGTACTGCCAGAAGACCTTTTATCCATTCGATGAATTCATCTCTGCGGTGGGTTTTCAACGAATCTAAAGTGTTAGTTGATTTCGGAAAGTGGTGTTTACATATAATATAATCTAAACGTACACTCTACCCTATATCTAAAAAGAGAATACAATGCTTAGTTCATGCTCTCACAGAAATATGGAATAACACCCTAATGACATACCTAGAAGACATGTGTGCGATTTGTTAATTTCAGTTGCTGTTAGTAGTATTCTTGAAAGGATATTAGATTTCAATTCAGATTTCATAGTTCCCTGCATGCAGCAGGAGGCATTCCAGATAAGAGCACTTTCGAACCTGCTCCCAACACACTCGCCAGTGTTCTTTGAAGTTGAGTCAGCTCTTCGTTTACTTGAGTAGCCGTAGCCAGCAATTATGACCTACGTCAGCGGTTTTCGATTTTTCCTTCGTTATTTATTAAAAAAAACGTTATGTACTTTTTGAATTCCCAACAACAGCATTAAATAACTTTTCAGTCAATTATAATCCTTGTTGAGCTCTTCTACGGTCACGTTCCTCAGAGATGGATAATTTGATACCTTTACCCTTTGGCAATGAGATGTATGGTTTACCTGGTTCTCCAATGACGAAAACATTAGACAAACGAGTAACGAAACTGTTGTCCAAGCTGTCTTTGATGTGAACAATATCAAAACCACCTTCGTGACGTTCACGGTGAGTAATGACACCCACACGACCCAAGTTATGACCACCAGTAACGTAAACTAATTTACCAGTATCGAATTTGATAAAGTCTGTGATCTTACCAGAAGCTAAGTCAACTTTGACAGTGTCGTTGACTTTGATTAATGGATCTGGGTAACGGATAGTTCTACCATCGTGGGTAACAACGTAAGGAATACCTTTCTTACCTAATTGAACTCTCTTAACTTTAGCCAACTTGTAAGCAGCTTCCTCGTCAGTGATTCTGTGGACAGCAAATCTACCTTTGACATCGTAAACTAATCTGAAGTTCTCGTTGGTGGCTTCTAGAGAGATGACATCCATGAAACCAGCTGGGAAAGTAGCATCAGTTCTAACTTTACCATCAACTTTTACATGACGTTGCATCAAGATAGCTTTAACCTCACGGCCGTTCAAGGCATATTTGAGACGGTTTCTTAGGAAAACAATCAATGGCAATGATTCTCTAAGTTTGTGTGGACCTGGAGATGGGCGTGGAGCGTAGACACCACTCAACTTGTCCAACATCCAGTGGGATGGAGCTGCGAGACGTTTTAGATGCTTCTTTCTAGGTACAAAAATGTTAGTATTTCACTGCGAAAACGAGAAAAACTCGTGCTTAGAGGGTGGTAGTTTGTCTTTGACCTTATCGACAGCTCCTTTTTTGAAACGTTCTGTAGATTCCTTCGGCTATTCATTCAGTATCTCTGGATCCACCGGTCCTCGAACAACGAGCTGCGATTTCCTTCCAGGACAAACCCATCACACCCTCATGTAGCATATAGCAATCTTTGCACCAGCAGATGACTTACGGTCCTCTACCCATTTTTTAAATGATCTGGTTCGATGTGTCGAGACTCTTGCAACAACGATTAGTGTCGAACTTCTTCAATTTTTCAGAGTGTAATTTTTTGTATTTGAACTACAAGTGTCTCTACCGTTTTTCTGTTTTTTTTCTGCTTTATACTTTTTTAGATTCTTGCACTTTTGTTAGTACAAGATTATATAAATAAGCGGTAGAGCCACTATCAAAATACAGTTTCTATAGTAACGAACTAGTAAAAAGACAGTCCTACATTGGTGTAGAGGTGGTTAGCAGATGTTATGAAAAATCAAAATATTAAGAGAAGTGAGACCACGTGATTAGGGCTCACTTATGTATAGGCCTCTACCTCACGTAGCGGGAAGAAAACTGCACAGAAGCAGGTGCGGGCCTTGGGCATGCAGGAGGAAAAGAGAGGTTTAGGCTACGATTGTCGAGGCAAGGAGAAGGGGGAAGAGAGAACTACATTAGAAAGCAAAGCGTGGCACATAGACGGGTGCACATACACATCTCCCAGTAATTTAGGTGTTATATATATTGGGGCTCTTTGCATTGCTGATGTTACATCCCATTCCGTTTAAAGTTTCCAGGATCTGCAAGTAGCAACGTCCAGCCGTGTCAAGGTGAAATGGTATTAGTACCGATGAACAGCATCGGTATTTAGCGCGAGCTGTAATAAGGAATCTCCAATAGCACATACACATGAGATCACATAGAACTACGGCACCAAAGCACCAGTAGCATATTCTCAAGGCACTGACGGTCTTTTTCTTTGCCTTTTTTTTTTCCTAGAGTTGTGATTTCAAGTATTAGTGTTTTTGCTAAGCACTATTGTTTTTTTTTTTGTGACTTAATAAGACACTGACTGCTGCTTACATTTCGTTTCAGGCAGGAACAACAACCAACATTCATAATTGCTCTATCCGACTCCCAAGTCTAAAACTAACTTACATCAAAAATATTGCTCGTAAACCTCATCAATTAGTGTACATCGTGCTCTCGAGTTTGGTAGATCGCACATTCTTCATAAGGAAACTCCATTCAAGCAACTCTCAGCATTGCACCATATTTTATTTTCTCTTTGTGAACATTAGTGCTCACATTTTAAGCTAAATAAAGTACACACCAAGGACAGAATCCAGTAAATCACAGATAAAATAAACTACAAAATAGAGAAGGGAGATGGGAAACGACAAGTATCAGAAACCTGCTCCCCCTCCACCAGCATATAGTGGTGGGCAACAGCAGGACAATTTGAATTTCGACCAGCAGAACAACAACAACAACAACAGCTCGGGTCAATTTTATGGTCAAGAACGTTACGATTTTGGAAATGAAAAGGCGGAAGGGCTTCCAAATCCTGAGGGTCAGACATTTGACGACGCATTCAAAGTCGAAAAGCCAAAATGGAACGATATACCTTTCACCATATTTTTTCTACTTGTCTTAGCTGGGTTTATCGCCATTGCAGGGATTACTTTGAGAGCCTATTCTCAAAACTATTCTGAACAAGGTTCTGGTATCTATACTTCAAACTCGACTTTCACTTTGAACACAAACACTGTCATTCTTTTCTTGTTTGCTATATGTATTTCCATTGTCATTTCTTGCTCAACTTTGTTATTTGCAAGATTGCATCCAAAAGGCTTCATCCAGACAAGCATAATTGTCAATGTCATAATGGGTATCGGAACTGCTATCGCCTATTTTGTTATGCATTATTACTCTGCAGCTATCGTGTTTTTGATCTTCTCTGTGATATCTGCTTGGTGTTACTGGGGCATGAGATCCAGAATTCCGTTCTCAAGTGAAGTCATGATTACAGCAATCGATGTGATGAAACTGTATAAATCCACATTGGTTGTATCCGCATTGGGAGTTGTTGTATCCGCCGTTTTTTCGGTCATTTTCAGTGTTGTTGTTGTTGCATCCTATATGAAGTATGACCCTGAACAATCAAACGGCGGTTGTTCTGTTTCAGGTGGAAGTTGCAGTAAATCCAAATTGATCGGTGTGTTATTTTTCGTATTTTTTGCTGGTTATTACATCACTGAAGTCATCAGGAACATAATACATGTCACCATATCAGGAATATATGGTACCTGGTACTATCTTTCCAAGTCCGATCAAGGTGCACCTAGATGGCCAGCATCTGGTGCATTCAAGCGAGCAATGACATATTCCTTTGGGTCGATATGTTTCGGATCCTTGATTGTCACTATAATTGATCTCTTAAAGCAGGGTTTGCAGCTGTTGAAACAGAGTGCAGCCTCAGGAGGTGAAACTTGTGCTCAAATTGGGTTTTTTATCCTTGACGTGCTACTCAGTATCATTGAATGGTTGGCTAGATTTTTCAACCAGTACGCCTATTCTTATATCGCATTATACGGTGACTCTTATTTGAAAGGTGCTAAAGCAACTTGGTATTTGATGAGACAAAAGGGAATCGATGCACTCGTTAACGAGTGTTTGGTAGGTACTGCACTTTCATTCTACGCAATGTTCAACGCTTATGTCACTGCGTTATTTGCCTACCTTTATGTCAAATTGACCAAGCCTGAGTACAATAATTCTGGCACATTTTATGCCCCAATAGTTGCATTCTCTTTCGTTATTTCCTTACAGATTTCAAATATAATAACTCAACCTATTAGATCTGGTATTTCAACATTTTTCATCGCTTTGGCTCGTGATCCTGAAATTTTTCAAATAACTAACCGCGAAAGATTCGATCGTATTGCGCAAACATATCCAAACGTCTTTGACAAACTGAGAAGCCGCTGATTCATAAACTGGATGCCATGAATGATATAATTTATGTGATTTAAATCATTGTGGCTTAACTACACACTCTAAGGATTCGAATCCAACAGTTTCCCAACCTTGCTTTTTGTTCATTCGTATTTAATCATCAAACTACCCATCAATAGCTTAACCAAATACCATAGACAATCTAATGGAAGCAGATAGAAATCCAGCCCGTTAATAACGACCAGAATGAAATCTTGGAGTAATGTTTTTTCTTGTATACCAGGTGACAAAATCCTTCAAACTAACTCTAATTCTACGATAATCTTTAGAGTTCAGCGCCGTACCGACTGTAGTAACTAGTTTACTTCTTTCTTGAACAGACACTGAATTTTCTGGTAATGAATTGAGTGCTGAATTCAACCAGAGAACACTCACTTCAGCGCTAGGCGCTAACCTGATAGTTTTACCCAATAAATCGGAAGCTTCACTATGTACATCTTGTGGGAAAGTAAAAATCAAACCATGAAGAACAACTCTTGTTAATTCACCCCCATTCTGTGCGACAAAATTTTTAACTGTAACTCTGACATCGTCTGGAATATCTTCGTATATGGAAATCGGTGGAACATCAAAGCCCCATGATACTAAATCGACTAAAAAGTGCAAAGTCGTTACCAGTGGCTCTACCTTTTCGATATTGAGCGCCAATAGTGCAGTGTCAAATGCTGGTTTTAGGATATCCGACAAAACAAACTGTGCGACGAAAAACATCATGATATCAGTCATCATAGATGAATAATCCTCAATCAAATCAGGAATATCAACAGGGTTGGTTTCTTTGAAAACTTGTAAAAATGTAACAATCTGCTGATATGCAAATTTCCAGATGGATTCCTTGATCTCTGGTGAAACGTAATCATCACCAAACTCTCTGATTAAGACACCTGATACCCATAGATAACAACCGTATTTGGTGGTCTGGAATCCCTTAACAATTGTCTCCGCAATAGAAGGAAGTATTTTAGTCAAGAATATGTTATAGTTTTGTAGGATGGTTTTGGTAAACTTCATGCATCGCTCAGAGACTTTCATTGAGTGGCCATGATGGTTTATCAGTTGAACAACGACCGGCCATATTTCAATGATCAAATTCCCAATAGGATCTTCTGACGCCTGCAAATTGCGAGGCTTAATATTTTCGAAATAAATTCTGATAACTTCAATTTCATCAGCAATTGATTTGTAAACATCTTCTGAACCAGGCGAGTTGACGTATCCAGTGATTTTCTCTAGCACCGGTTTTACGAACATTGTGGTTGCATTGGAGATATTGGAATATTCTTGAGTGTTTATCACATGAGCAATACCTTCGGTAATCTCGTATAAAGAAACCAAATCAGCAGATAGTAAATTTTGAAAAACGTTAACATAAAAGTTGTATAATTGTTCAATGTAGTTTGTTAATAGTTTTGAGCAGTCCTGACAGAAATACATCAAAGCATGTGAAGCAGCAGTGATGATATCTTGATCTGCAGCTTGAAATCCATTGATGATATAATTCAATTGCTTTTCTAGATATTCTGGATGTTTAGCAGTCCATTCTGTATATCTACCTAAAACCAAGGTTGCAGCGTATCTGATCTTTGTGTTTTCAGGTAGTTGGACTAACAGGTCCATTATTTGAGGAAAAACCTGATTTTCGCGTAAGCTCACTTCTTTAGCCATGGCTCTCATGCTAAATAATGGGGCTTCAACATCTTGCCATTTGATATTATTAGAGGATAATGCAGTTTTGATTTTATCAAATGGAATGGTTAAAGCTTGAGTTGAGCCAATAACAGCAGTACAATCCTTCAAAACATCTCCCATTTCGTATCTAAAATCTTTAAATTTTTCTTCCTCCTCTTTATTGGAGAACAGTGAAGCGTTTTCTCCTCCATCTGGATATTGTAGGTGATGTATCATGATGTGAATCAACTGTGTGTATAATGGCTTGAATTTTTCCCTTGCAGGCTTGAATCTATCAGTTATCAATGCCTGATGGAAAATATACCAAAAGTAAAAAGTATACTTTACGACATCTAAATCCTCGTCGTAAGCAGAACATTGTAACAATATCTCGACCAAAGGCTCGAAATAATCTGGGTTTTTAGCAATCAACATATGCCACGCTTCTCCACATTCGACAAAGAGTCTTGTTAAACTTCCAAATACATCTGGGTCATCATTATGCTGTTGCAAAAGCGGTCTGAACTGTACAATTTGCTCAAATAATGCCTGAATAAGCTGGGCATTATCGATGTCTCTCGTTTCTTTGACAATTGAACAAAGACACTCTACTGCCTTTTCGAAGGAGTCTTCATCTTTCAATGAGCGGAAAATAACATCAGTTACGGGTTGTATAGTCAGGAGTTGTTCAACTGGGATTTCTCGAATCCATGAATTCAAACAATCAAGAATGAGAGAGTTTGCCTGAGGGCTCGACGAATTTTGAGCGTAATTCGAAAGCAACATCAACACCTTTTCAACGTTGTTTACAATCAATTCGTTGGTTCTAACTCTGAACTCTTCGTCAGTCAAAGGTGTACCTTTTGGATCTAGTGACTCTTCTGGTAGGATCTTGAGATACTCCAGTAATGCAGGAATGTTTTGTGATAGTTTTGTGATGGTTTCTTCAAGAGCGTTATGCCAGGATAGATACTGGATGCTAAGTTTGGCCAATGCAATAGACAACTGAGTTCTGACGGGCTTGCTTCCCTCGCTGTACTGCACAAGAAATTGAATGGTGGAGTCTTTGAGCTTTGCAAGAGACTCATCAGGTAATTGCTGCAAATCATAGGTCACCTTGTTTCGGAGAGTCTGTGCCGCAAACATCTTCATCTCGAGTGGATATTCTGGCTGACTGAGCACGGCGTGCACAACCTGCCAGGCCTCCGGAGTCTTCTGGAAGGTTTCAAGAAAGCTCAGCGCAGAAGCCTTGTCCGTACCAGTGGAGCTCATGATCGCAAGCGCATCCTGAACCTTCTGGAATGTCTCGCTCATCGCTGGTTTTCTAGGCCGATCCTCTAGTTTCTCTTGGTCTGTTTTGGTCTGTTTTTTTTGATCTGTTTTGTTTTGTTTAGTTTCTTTAATATTTTTTTTT
>JAKTRK010000014.1:0-232069 GCA_030579675.1 Liangdongia quercuum | reverse complement strand
GCTCTAGTTGGGGACAACAGAGCGTGAAAATGCGGGAGAACTCAACTGCAATCTATATGGGGATAGTTATGCCTCAAAGATCGGTAGTTGGGTTATACCGATTAAGCTTTGAATTTGCAAGTTCTCTTTCCAAGATGTGATCAAGCAAACGGTGTGTCAAAAGCAGCCATTCACGGTATCTCAAATTGCACTGCAGCTTTTCAAGACACTTTAGCTGCAGCCAATAGAGCACTAGGCCATTAGTAGAGGCACCCTAAAATCCAGCCTTTGCATGGCTTGGATTGTACGCTAGTTCAGCCCAAACTGGGCCCCATGGTGAAGCTTTCACGATTTGCCTACAAAGCCAAAGCGAGCTGAGTTGTTGCGAATTCGTACTGTACTTCTCCAGAGCCCCTTTCTATTATCGGTTTGATCTCCGAAGTTTTGATAATGTCGGCGTTTCGAGGGCTGTAGACTCCGTTAACCAACTTTTGACTAATCAGAAAACAAAATGATATTATTTGCTAACAAAACTACAACAGAACCAGAAAAATTATAGACACATACAGACAACGATTTCGATTCGTTAAAAACTCCTATACAACAGAACCAGAGCTTAACCAGAGCACAACCAGAGCTTGACCATCGTTTTTTTTTTTTTTTTTTTAAATGAGTAGAATTTACAGCTGCAAATCCCCTCACAGTTCACGGGACAGCTCTTAAATGATCCCTGAGCTCCTTGCTTTGAAATGAACCTTGCGGAAAAGTGATATAGAAAAAGTGATAGAATAAAAATAAAAAAAAAAACCCCCTTAATAAACTCAATGTAATAGATTATTATTGATGATAAAACAAGACTAAAAGCACAAATACTCTTAAAAAATATGATGAATATTTCATTTTTATGGCGTATGATGAAGTAATGAATGATGAATATGTACAAATGCAAACGGTTCAAGCACTAGCAGCAGTAGGTGTAGCACCTGAAGTAGCATTGACAGCAGTAGCACTACTCAGTCTCTTAGCCCTGTAATCTTTGATGGCAGCCTTCACAGCATCCTCCGCCAACATGGAGCAGTGAAGTTTCACGGGAGGCAAACTTAGTTCCTGAGCAATCTCTTTATTTTTGATTTTAGCAGCTTCTTCAAGCGTTTTGCCACGAACTAGCTCTGTGACATATGAACTTGATGCGATAGCGGAACCGCATCCGAATGTCTTGAATTTGACATCTTCAATAACGCCTGTCTCATGATTGACTTGGATCTGTAGTCTCATCACATCACCACAGGCTGGGGCGCCAACTAAACCAGTTCCAACATTTGATGCTTTTTTGTCCAGTGATCCAACGTTTCTTGGGTTTTGATAGTGATCAATGACCTTTGGATGATAAGCTCTCGTTTGCTGTGCAATAGGTCTAAATGACTCCTTAACTAATCTAGTGCTTAGTCTGATCATTGTTGAAAAAATACGCAGTATCGATTATACTCTTATTTGAAAGCTAATGAGAGCGGAGTTCTTTTGGATCCCCTTTATACTAGTTCTGAGTAATAGAGCAGGAGCTAGATATATAGCAAAGGGCAAAAAAAAAAAAGAAAGCCTAAATGACTATGAAAGCTGAAGTTTCGGGCGTAAAAACCGTGACCGGGTAAAGGTCCGACTTCCTAATAAAGACATCTTCCAGTAGGGTAAGAGGTGAGGTCACACCTATTTTGCTGCTATCGGCTCCCTTCTAGAAGAAGCGATTGGGGATATATTACCTTACTTGGAAATATACCATGTACGGAAATAAAATGAGTCAAGTCCATACGTACGAGATTCTATTACACTCTATCAATACATGTATGTAGGAGGCCTTCAAAGAGCGTGCACGGCGGGTTTCCTGTAGATTCTCCAGACTCTACTTCAGTTTGCAGAAGTACGTGCACCTGCTCCAGACGTGATTAACTTGATTTGTTCTTCGCTCAACTCGATCTCTGGTAGAGTTTTCACCCCAGTTCTTGATGGCTTTGGTAAAAATTTAACCTTCAACAAATATGCAATGTATATACTCAACTGTTCGCTATCAATTCCTTTGCCCTTTGAATCATCAACACCGGTCCACTTCTTGTCTTCTGATAGGGATTTGACGGCATTAGCATCGTCTAGTTCCGGTGCTTTTGAGTTTGCAGGCAAGTCATCGAGGACAAAATGTAGCAGTGGATACAACGCATTATCCTTTGCCTCATCAATAACAAACCGTTCTAAAGCCTTTTTCCATGTCACATAATCTGTAGACTCAATTTCATAACCATAGTTCTGCAATGACCCAATATAGTCGACATAGCTAATACGTGGGTGACCTGTGACATGAACAACGGCTAATTCTGGGCGTGGTGGGTTGAACGCAGAAGCAACAACAACCCTTGCAACATGATCAACAGGGACCATATTGATGTTGTTGTTAATATCAGGATATTTTCCAAGCTCGGCACAGCCTTTTAACAAACGCAGCAAATAATCATCCGTATTCGATGAACCTGTTCTGGAATCACCAGTGACATATCCAGGTCTTACTATGGCACCTTTCAATCCACGTTCTCCAGCACGACGAATGATATATTCAGCAGCCCACTTACTTTGCCCATATCCGCCACTCAATCCATGAGATGATCCCAATAAATCATCAGATTCTGGTATTCCATCTTTCCCTTCACTAACGAGCTTATCTGAAAGTTCAACATAATGCTCTGTATCTAGTGCGGAAGTGGATGAAACAAATGAGAAATATTTAGGTTTTCCTGACGCAGCAAGATTCAAAACATTCACTGTTCCTATAACGTTTGCGTCGCGTAATTTAGAGTATGGATAAACCCAATGAACTAGAGCTCCGTTATGAATGATAACGTCAATGGTGTTGGTCAATGATGTCCAAGTTTGGTTTGATAATCCAAACTGTTCCTGGGCCAAATCACCCAAAACAACCTCAACTCTCGATTCGAAAGACTCTTTCCACAAACCGTATGTCAAACCTGACTTTCTTAGCCTTTCTAAACCTTTCACCTTATCTACAGCTCTGACATGTGCAAACACTTTGATGTTTGCACCTCGGTTCAACAAATCAGCCACGATGAATGATCCCAAAAATCCGGTGGCACCAGTAACAAATACTGCTACATCATCCTTTGGAGACAAAGAGCCCTTGGATGGATAAACTGATTTCAGCAGATTGGAGGAGATCTCTTGAGCATCTTTGAAATAATCAACTTTTTGTTCGACAGCTTCTAATGACTCTTCCGGTTCCCCTTTATCTTCACCTATTTTCACACGTTCAACCTCTTTAGCAAATGCCTTAATAGTTGGAAATTTGAAGATGGTTCCTAGAGGCAAATCAACGACAAGCTCTTTTCTTAACACAAAGATCATTTTAGTGGCTAAAATGGAATGCCCACCTAGATCAAAGAACGAATCATCAGGTGTGATAGTGGAAGGACGTTGTGGTAACACACTTAACCATATATCACGGATCTTAGCTTCAATATTGTTGAAAACAGAATCATCCTGATCTGCACTAGAATGTTTAGCGACTAACTCTAATTGTTTAGACGTTGGAAATGGTAACTTTGGCTTATCAACTTTACCATTTGGATTTAGGGGCAGCTTATGGAAAGGAACAATGATAGATGGAACTGCATACGAGGCTAGTCTCTTTTTCAAGAATTCCTTAATGTCTTTTATCAAAAGACGATATCCAACTAAGCCAGTAACAACCTGATCAGTTCCATCTTCAATTTCTTCTGTTGAGGATTTATATTTTGCTAGTTCCTTAACATCAGATCTTGGGACAATAAAAGAAATGAGAGTTGGCTCGCCGTTATTATCCTTGCGCACTAATGTAATATTCTCACGAATCAATGGATGCTGGGAGATATTAGTATCAATTTCGCCTAGTTCAATACGGAAGCCACGAATCTTGACTTGGTCATCAGCTCTACCACAACACTCAGTGTTTCCATCGGGTAGATAACGACCCAAGTCACCTGTTCTATAAAGTCTATCTCTTGGACCCTTCCAAAACTTTCTCCATGGCTCGTTTTTGTTCAACTTTTCATCCAGCTCGATCCATTTCGAGTTATCAACATACCAATTGTTGACAAACTTTTCTTTATTTAGGTCTGGTAATCCACGGTAACCTTCAGCCAGTCCACCGGCTCTGACGTAGATCTCACCAACCTCACCGACTCCACATGTTTGAGATCTATCGTTTCTATTGACAACCAATAGTTGAACATTTAACATACCCTTTCCAGCAGGCATAATTTCTTTCAATGATTCTAAAAATGTTGAGTCTGAGCTTCTTGAAGCAACCTCAAAATAAGAAACAGCTCTTTGGGTTTCAGTGGTACCATACATATTAACGATGAAAACGTTCTTTGCTAGCGTTTGTAGTCTTAAACAATCTCTCTTGGTCAATATATCACCAACAAAGAAGGCATGATGTAACTTTGGAAATTCTGCTGTTGCCTGAGCTGATAAAAGTTGACCCATAGCAGGAGTTAGATGAGTAACAGTAGCTCCATATTTAGCCATCCATTCAGCAAGCTTACCTGGCGTACCAATATCATCTGCAGTTGGAACTAGCAATTGAGCACCTAAGAAAATTGGAGTGAACATGTCTCTTTGAATCGGGTCATGAGCAATACCTGAAAGCATGGTAAACTTATCGTTTTCATTTAGATGAAAATTCTTAGACATCCAGTCGAAATAATAAGCCAAAGAAAAGTGTCTCCCCAAAACACCTTTTGGTAACCCTTCGGAACCAGAAGTAAATGCAAGTGTTGGATTAGAATCTGGTCCAACAAGAACACCAGTTGAGGTGACTGGAGTTCCTTTCAGGATTTCAGTCTTCCCATCAGTAGAAAATCCAACGATGGAGCCGTCATCTTGAAGCTCAATGTTTGTGATACGGGATATAACATTGAGTTCATTTTTGATGTAATTTTCGACCAACTGATCCAACACTCCCGCTTTCTTAATGACGATTAAACCTTTTGGTTTTGCAACTTGTAGATAAATGTTCTGACGAGCTGGTGGATAAGCAGGGTCAATAACAGAGAATGTTGCGCCAGCTTTCAATACACCCAAGACAGATACCATCAAATCCACGCCTCTCGAGGAATATATCATTACTACATCACCCCTCTGTACGCCTGTGTTTACCAAGTAGTTTCCCACAATGTTAGAAGCTTCATTAATCTGCTTATAAGTAAATATTCTTGGTTGTTGATCAGGCTTTAAAAAACTTGGAGTCTCAACAACACAAGTACGTTCAGGGAATTTTGCCGCATTTTCTTGGAAAATTTCGTGAATAGCACCTCTGTAATCTGACCAACCCAAGTTTGAAGTTGGATCAGGTAGCACAGACTGTTGCGATTTGGTAATTAAGCCAACTTTAGTTATTTGGATATTTGGATTTTCAATTATAGTACCGATAAACTGGTTTAGTTGTTCACCAAGGATGACCAAACGTTCATGCTTATATAGCAAAGCATTGTAGTAAACGTCGTACTTCTCACCATTAGCAAAAATGGATAGATCTCTCACTGAGCCGTACTCTGATAGCTGCTGGTGCTGGTTTCCGTTCTGAAAACTTAATTTGAACAAAGACTGTCTAGCCTCTAAACCGTTTTGCTTTCTAATTTGTTCTGCAAGTTCATCATAATCAACGGCTTTAGCAATACCAGAGTTGTAAAGTTCTGTTATCTGTTTCACTAGCTCAACAAACGAAATAGTTGGCGCTATGTTCAGTCTTATGACGAACTCTTTGGAGCCCGGTGCATCTGTCGAAATCACTATATCATCATCACCTGTTAATCTATAGATCAAAACTGCAAACGCAGAAAGACCAATAATGAACCCATTTGATTCGGGAATTACTTCTCTGATAACGGGAACTGAATCTTCAATAGAGACATTGAAAGAATATTTGGCTTCAATGACTTTATCACCGGCAGGGCGAAGAAAGTCATGAGGAAGAACAGACAAAGTTGGGCTGCTAAGTATATCAGCCCAGTACTGTAGATTAGAACACATGTTGAATCTTAATATCTAGCGAGACCGAACTAGAGTAAAAAGTTCATTAGTATACTCTAAAAACATCACATATAACCATGCTATAACATACAGACACTTTTCTCCCTATATTTAGAAGCTACAGTAGTGAAGACCTTCCAAGCAGGACTTTACAAGAATCCATCGTGAGTTTTTCAACTAGAATTGGATGACTCGAAACGCAAAATCTGGTTCACGCACTAGTGTATGATATGGTAATTTCCGACCTTTACTCCTCGGTTTTCATTTGAACTTTGACCATTTTTTTGACGACTTTAGTTTCAAAACGAAGAGAATAAGATCATATGGGAAGGAATTGCTACCAGAATCCGTGTATTTTATCAATATTATTTGTTTGTTTAAGCATTTCGAACTTTCATTAGAGCAGTCACTTCACTTTTTCAGGGATTTCCATTATTTTGCTTCGTGTTTTCGCTATTAGTCGAGACCAAATTAGAAGTCAAGTGAGCTTTATAATAATCAAAATTGAAGGTTTCATCATTGAAAAATGTCACAGAGAAAGCTTCAACAGGAGATTGATAAAGTTTTGAAAAAAGTAAAGGAAGGCTTGGAGATCTTTGATGGCTACTATGAAAAACTTCAAAGCTGTGAGAGTCAGTCGCAGAAGGAGAAGCTTGAAGGTGATTTAAAAAGAGAGATCAAAAAGCTACAAAGATTGAGAGATCAAATAAAGAGTTGGCTCAGTGGTAATGAGGTGAAAGACAAAAAGGCACTCTTGGAGAATCGAAAACTGATTGAAAATGCGATGGAAAGATTCAAAACTGTCGAGAAAGATATGAAAACCAAGGCATTTTCCAAAGAAGGGTTAAGCATGGAACGAGTAGACCCTAAACAGAAGGAAAAAAATGTAACCTCAGATTTCTTACATCAAATGCTGGAAGAACTGGAAAGGCAATCTGAGAAGCATGAAGCTACAATAGATCAGATTCAAGGGTCATCTAAAAGAGGCAAGAAATTGGATTCTCATAAGCAAGGCGAAATCAGTGAACTTCAGGAGAAAATTGACAGGAACCATTGGCATCAAGAGAAATTAGAGCAAATTCTCAGATTTTTGGCTAATGATGATTTGGAATGTGAACAAGTGAACAATATACAAGAAGATATAAGATACTACGTTGAGTCAAATGAAGATGCTGATTTTGCAGATGATGATGGTATTTATGATGAGTTGGGACTTGAAGATGCCGAAGAAGCTTATGGGAACATTGGGGATTTCCCACATGTTCAAGATGAAACTCAAGAGGAAATTGCACAGGCCACCACTCCAACACCGGTATCAACAACTCCTTCTGCCCCACCATCAAAAAAATCTTCAATATCAAATCAAGGTGGTGTTATCTCCAGTCAAATTCCTCCAAAGGGAGCAGCAAGTGTGCTGCCTCCTGTTCAGTCTTCTGTTTTGAAACCTAATATGACCAAACCAATAGCAACAAGTGGCGTTTCGTCTGCTACAGAAACACCAGTTTTGAAACCTGCTAGCTTAAAACCCTCCACTGTCCAGAAGCCTGAGTTGAAGTATAATACAGTTGTTGCAGCCAGCGTTAATTCTGCTAATACTACTCCAATACTGCCAAATGCTACGCTAAGTAACACTACGCTCAATAATA
This sequence comes from Liangdongia quercuum, assembly GCA_030579675.1. NCBI lineage: Eukaryota > Fungi > Ascomycota > Saccharomycetes > Phaffomycetales > Wickerhamomycetaceae > Liangdongia > Liangdongia quercuum. The sequence continues at coordinate 224,375 of JAKTRK010000014.1, read as the reverse complement.
CTACGCTCAGTAACACTACACTGAGTAACAACACGACAGTTCCTAGTGCACCACCGGGACTCAATAAATTAACAACTACAACAAGCACTGTGGTAGAAGGTAGCTTGAGTGATTCATCAACCACAAATAAGAGCAGAGATAACTCACAATCGCCTTTACTCATTACAAGTGCGATCAAAGAGCTGATACCGGCATTTGAGAATGCCAAAACGCGTATTTCCAAACCACAGCCTATCGATGAGATCTCTAAGATTTTAGAAACCTCCTTACTAAATTGTCCCGATTCACTGGACGCAGAGAAGCCGAAGAATTACATTCCGAAGACTCCTCATCCAACGTCAATCTATTATCCACAAGATCCATTACCAGAGCTTAATTACTCATCAATTGTCTCCAAGCTGGATTTGAGTACGCTCTTCTATAATTTTTATTATGTTCAAGATGAGTACATTCAGATATTATCAGCAAGGGAATTGGTTAGAAAAAGCTGGTTATTCGACAAGATCTCACATAAATGGTTTCAAAAGACTGAAGAAACTCAACCGCCACAGGTTGTCAACGACCAAGTTGTAAGTCCTGAAAGAAAAATCGCATGGAAATATTTTGATTATGAAGGTGTTTGGTTACCACGCCGGAGTGATGATTTCAATATAGATTCTGTACAGCTAGAAGCCTCTTTTTAGTTAAATACTACAGGAAAAGAATCAACATCTCTCTCATGACGTTATGTCTATATTTCTATATTTGTATGTTAAAAACTCTCATCCGAATCTACTTTAATTCTCGTATCAAAAATTCCTCGCTGAAATAACTAATCTGTTTGAAGTTATACTCAAACCCATCACGGCCACCATAATACGGATCGTCTACTATTTGGTTATATTTCCCATTTGTGTTCCAATGTCCAAACAATTTCAGTTCAGCTTTGGAGTTTTTGGGCTTGATTCTGTTCAAGTTATTGAGATTTGAGCGGTCCATTGCAATAATATAATCGAATTCTTCAAAGTGTTTGGCCTTGATCTGTTGAGCATGGTGCTTTACTGGAACCCCGTGCAAGGCACATGTAGAAGTAGATCTATCGTCAGGGGTTTCGCCTAAATGGAAGGCAGACGTTCCAAACGAATCGATGACATCAAATCTATCTGACAGTCCTAAAGTTTGTACTTTATGCTTGAACACAGCTTCAGCCATTGGAGAGCGGCAAATGTTTCCAAGACATACAAACGCCACCGAGATCTTGCCCTCTGACATTTTAGAAGAAGAGTCAGAGGTTGAGAATAGGGTCTGATAATTATGCGAAAATTCGCTGTCATTTAAGTAATAATGGCACATTTCCATTAAACTGCTCATATCGGTGTTTTAATAACCTCCTGCGCCAACCAACGTTTGCAAAAAGGAAGAAAAAAACCCTGCCCTTACCAGTCATCGTGGCGAAGACAAGTATAATAACAAGGCTCGATATCTAACTACGATTACTGTTGTTGAATAAAATATGTATTTAAGCTAGTTTGAAGCTGAATTTCCTTAATAGTGGATAGATTCAAAAGCCTTGTTGAGTGGAGATATGACCTTAGAGCCCTTGTAGAATTCGACGGTCTTAACACCTCTTTTAGCGATACCTTCAGGAGTAAACTCAAAGAACTTATAAATATCTGGAGCTTTACCCGATGCACCGAATCTGTTGATACCGAATTGCTCGTGTGAGTACTTTTGCCATCCGGAGGTTGACAAGACTTCAACGGATAATATTGGAACACCGTTTGGTAGAACAGAGAATCTGTACTCGTTTGATTGCTGGTCAAAAGTGTGAGAATCTGGTAGTGAGACAACTCTGGTTGGGATGCCTTGAGAGTCCAATAGTTTAGCACCATCGACAGAGATATGGACTTCTGAACCTGTTGAGACGATTATAAGGGCTGGAGATTCAACATCCTTCAAGACATAACCACCTTTAGCGGCTTTTGCTATGGAGGAGCCTTCTAATTGAGGTAAGTTTTGTCTCGATAGAGCGATAACAGATGGTGTATGAGTTTGTTCCAATGCAATTTTGTAAGCAGCAGAAACTTCATTACCATCAGCTGGTCTCCAAACATTCAAGTTTGGAATAGCTCTGAAATGTGCCAATGTTTCAATAGGTTGATGAGTTGGACCATCTTCACCTAATCCGATGGAATCATGAGTGGCAATCCAGATGACTGGATGGCCAGAGAGGGCAGATAGTCTCAAAGCTCCGGCAGCGTAGGAAACAAAGTTCAAGAAAGTACCCCCGTAAGGCTTGTAGTTTGCACCGAAGGCTGCAATACCATTCATGATGGCGCCCATACCGTGTTCACGAACACCGTATCTGAGGTATCTACCAGAGTATTCTCCAATGGCAGAACCTTCCGGTTGGAAGTCGATGGCCTTCTGAGTTCTTGTCAAGTTTGAACCTGTCAAATCAGCAGACCCGCCAATTAACTCCGGAATGTGTTCAAAGATGTTCTCCAAAGCCAACTCAGACAATTTTCTGCTAGCTAGTGCTTTATCAGAAGTTGAATATGTTGGAAGATGAGTTTCCCAATCAGCTGGTAGCTTACCTGCAAGTCTTCTGGTCAACTCGGCGTGTAATTCTGGGTACTTCTCCTTGTATGAAGCAAATGTCTTGTTCCAGCTTTCTTCTTTGGCGACACCGTTAGCGACAACGTACTCCTTGTAGTAGTCATACACTTCTTGTGGAACTACAAAAGATTCCTCTGGGTTGAAACCGAGATGGGTTTTCAATTGCTTGACATCGTCAGGTTTCAATGGCGAACCATGGACAGAGTGTGTTCCTTGTAGCAAAGATCCGTAACCAATAATTGTGGTCACTTTGATTAGTGTTGGTTTGTCAGATTTCTTAGCAGCTTCTAAAGTTTTTGCAATACCTTCCAAATCGTTGTTACCATCTTTGATGTGTGCCACGTTCCAACCGTAGGCCAAGTATCTTTTCTCAACGTCTTCAGTGAAGGAGACGTTTGTGTCACCGTCAATGGTGATATGGTTATCATCGTAGAAGGCAATCAAGTTGTTCAATTTGAGGTGGCCAGCTAGGGAACTTGCTTCAGAGGAAATACCTTCCTGTAGACAACCATCACCCAAAATGGCGTAAGTGAAACTGTCAGATATGGTGTGGCCTGGTTTGTTGTACTTGGCAGCAAAGTTCTTTTGAGCAATTGCTAAACCAACAGCATTCGAAATACCTTGACCAAGGGGACCAGTGGTCACTTCAATACCAGGCGTTTCAGATTCTGGATGGCCAGGAGTTTTGGAGCCCAACTGTCTAAACTGTTTCAAATCGTCAATTGTCAATGGGTATCCAAACAAATGCAGCAGCGAGTACAAAAGCGCGACTGCATGGCCGTTAGATAGAACAAATCTGTCCTTGTTGATCCATTCTGGGTTCTTAGGATTGAAGTTCATGTGTGTCCAAATGACATGAGCAACCGCAGCGAGACCTAAAGGAGCACCTGGGTGGCCAGAGTTCGCCTTTTCGACTTGGTCGACGGACAAAAGTTTGATAGTGTTGATAGCCAATTGTTCAATTTTTTCAACCATTTTTTCAATGATATTTGTGATTGAAGGGGGATACTTTGATGTGGCAAAAGAGGTTATAGTAGAATCAGAGCGGGCTGGATTGTAGTTTTGTTTTATAATACATCTTTTGGGCAGAGAGGATTGCGAGAACCGGAAGACTCAACACCGGGGGATACCCGGAGCACGGGGGTTGAGGAACTTTGCTAAGTAAAGCAGAGAGAGACAGGCACAGAAAGTGTGTGTGTGAGGCCAATACTTGATGCTGCTACTACCACGGGCTAGCCAAGTAACTAATCTGGCTGTAGAGAGCCATTCCACTACACCTGCACTAACTAAAAGGAGAAAAGTATCGAATGCGAAGGTTCGATGGCTACTACTACTACTACTACTACTACTACTACTACTACTACTACTACGATCACATTCAATCAGTCTTCCAGATCAGTTCTCAACTATCTTCTGTAGTTATCGCACTTACGACACGGTGCCCTCTAACTTGTATGTCCCTTCCTGGCTTCCCTTGCCTGGCGTCCGTGCTAAGGAAGAGAATCTGTCAAATTGCTCTGTGCAGCGCTCCATGCTTTTTGTCGGACACCATGTGATGAGGGCAAGGCGGTTTTGGTCAAAAAGCCAAAAAGCCCAAAAGCCAAAAAGAATTTGGAGATTCTAGATCGGATTCCAGATGACTTGAAAGATTCTCAACGAGTGTGCTTACATAAATGTTTACTTAATATATATATATATATATATTACCTAAGTCCTTAGGTAAGTCTAATGCATAATGTATTATGTAATATCATAGCTACTGCTATGATAAGATCTTACTAATAGATATCTGTATATCGATTCACCGTTTTTTTTTTTTTTTTTTTTTATTTTTGTTTTTGCTTCCCTCAAATTTCGAACTCAAAGAAGCAGAGCGGGTCCAACAGAAAAACAACAGAAGTGGAGAAAAAACCCCATAGTTTGTGTGATTCCCTGGGCCAATCAATGCCATTCGAATTCAGCACCAAACCAAGAACCTTTGCGTCGCTCCCAACAGATACGTCTGAGCTGATCCGCGATGCAGATGGTTTTGTCAGCGGGGTGGAAAAGGGATGGAAGAAAGGCAAGACGTATCGCTACAAGCTGGAAGACGGCTCCAAAGAGTCTGTTGACACATTTGGCAAGCACATCAACGGCGAGTACTGGCTAGCAAGAGTCAGCAGGCATCAGGCGTCCAAGTACCCCCTTGACAGATTTGTGCAGTACAACTTGGGCGCCGAGAAGCTAGCTGCTGGCGAAGATGGAGCTGGTGGTGTTGCAGATGGGAAGTACGTTGTGCGCGACAAGTACCAGCATATTTCCTACGAACATGAGTACATCCATGTGCTGAGCAAGTGGGGTAAAATTCCTTTGGAGGAAGTGGGCGCTAGGGATGAGGACGAGGCTAGTCCCTGGGCAGCTACATGGGCAGAGTACGAGCTTGGGGCGCCACTAGCAACCCGCGAATTTAGCGTCTTTGCTCTCGTCGAACCGCCGTCTAAAGAGCGCCCTCACACTGCGTACGTGGTACAGCTTGTTTGCGATCGCCCAGCGCGTGAGGGCAACGTTAGTGGGGTGTACGCAGCTATTGATCGTTTTGAGTACAATCCAAAGGAGGACACAGTCGAGTGGATAATGTGCACAGCGAGCGACAGCGGTGGCAACGTGCCCAAATGGCTACAGAACACCATGATAGCTAAGTCGGTTGCTGCTGATGTGCCAGCCTTCCTTAACTGGCTCAACTCCAGATCTGGCTAACGGATGCATATGAGAAGCCCTTTACCCTTTTTTTTTTTGTGCCTTCCGAGCTATGATCTCCGCAATTCATCAAATGACCTTATAGGTCTTTCTCACCTCCGCATCAAGAGACTGTAACAAATTTATTGCAATTATTCTAACAGGGAATGCACTACTTTTATGAAACTCCGTGCTTTGATAGCTCTACGGAGTTTTAAAAGTGGAGACAGCCCCCTCCCCCTCGAAAGACAGTTCAAATATATGCATACATATATATATATATCCCTGTCTTCAAGTGCTCACTCAACACTTATACACTTCTTGTTCTCTACTTGCAGTGTTCAAAGCAACAGCACTTTTTTTACATAACGTTCCCGTATTCTCAATGCTCAGATCCCAACAAAGATCATTACTCCAAGCCTCTAAGCGCACAAACAACCTCTTGCTAAGATCCTTAGCTACAACATCCATACCAGACAAGCAAAAAGCCGTTATCTTTTATGAAAATGGCGGTCCCTTAGAGTACAAGGATATTCCAGTCCCAAAGCCAAAGCCAAACGAAATCTTGATCAACGTTAAATACTCTGGTGTTTGCCACACAGATTTGCACGCATGGAAAGGTGACTGGCCATTGGCTACTAAACTCCCATTAGTTGGGGGCCATGAAGGTTCCGGTGTCGTTGTTGCGAAAGGTGACGAGGTTACAAACTTTGAAATTGGTGACTACGCCGGTATAAAATGGTTGAATGGTTCCTGTATGTCTTGTGAATTATGTGAGCAAGGATTTGAATCAAACTGTGCAGATGCTGACTTGTCCGGTTATACGCACGACGGTTCATTCCAGCAATACGCAACTGCAGATGCCGTTCAAGCTGCTAAAATTCCAAAAGGTACCGACTTGGTTGGTGTTGCTCCTATATTGTGTGCTGGTATCACTGTTTACAAAGCCTTGAAGACAGCAAACTTGAAAGCTGGTGATTGGGTCACTATCGTTGGTGCTGCTGGTGGATTGGGATCATTGGCTGTCCAATACGCTAAGGCTATGGGCTACAGAGTCTTAGGTCTTGATGGCGGTAAAGATAAAGGTGAATTTGTCAAATCAGTCGGTGCTGAAGAGTATGTTGATTTCAAATCTTCCCCTGATGTCATTAAGGAAATCCAGGAAAAGACTAGAGGTGGTCCTCATGGTGTGATTAACGTTTCTGTTTCCGACGCTGCAATCTCTCAGTCTACAAAATACGTTCGTTCTCAAGGTACTGTTGTTCTTGTTGGATTGCCAGCAAACGCAGTTGTTCACTCTGATGTCTTCAGCCACGTCATCAAATCCATTTCGATCAGAGGCTCTTACGTTGGTAACAGAGCCGATACAAGAGAGGCCATTGATTTCTTTACAAGAGGTTTAGTCCACTCTCCATTGAAAGTTGTTGGATTATCTGAGCTACCAAAAGTTTATGAATTGATGGAGCAAGGTAAAATTCTAGGTCGTTATGTTGTTGACACCGAAAAATAGCTCAGTTGATCTGGACTATTTGAATTATATATGAGTAGGTAAGGTCTACAGAACTTAAGGTTATATATCAATGCCTTCCTCTTTTTAACTTCTATTACTGTACTATCATTCCATTATTGATCGATATATTCGAACTCCTAGTTGTTCTTTGGTTTTGAATCATAATAATACTGAAAGAAAGCACCCCCTCTCCCCTTAATTATATAAATATAGAATTTCCGCATAATCATGGTCTAAATATCAAATTTCAGCCAATCTAAATCGTTAATGGCTTCTGCTTTATCAATCATATCAATGTCATTATCAATCTTGAAACCGTAACTTTCTTCAATAGGCTCTGCTTTATTTGAACCACTAAGCATCAAATTCGAAGGGTTCAAAAACTGTTGAGGTGACTCATAATCCAACGGAAGCGAGTTTTTGAATGCTGTAGTTGAAGCTGATGATCCCACTTTAGTTTTGAAGTTCTGAGGAATTCTTTTGGAATTGAATGAATTATATAGATTAGTTGATGAATTATTTAAATTTGAATTTATTAAAGAGTTCGGCAATGAACCTGCTGTGATTGAGTTGACTGAGCTTGAAAGGAAAATTCCATTGGATATGTAGTCCGTATTCATAGGTGAGTGAGGACTTGGGACCGTTATTGGGCTTGGGGCATTAGTGTTAATCATAAAGTTTGATGGTGAGTTTGAGTAATAGTCAAATGGAGAATTAGCTCCACTTTGATTTCCTCTTGGTATGGACTTCTTTTTTTTCGTTATATTCGTTATCGTTGTAGGTGTATTAACGCTATTAGGTTTTGGTAATATGGGAACATTTTTGTAACGATTTGAATTTGAGCTTGTGGAGTTGGTAGGTGAGCTGGAATCTGATTTACTAGAATTCAAATATCCAGGTGAGGTCGTTGATGATGAGTTCACGTTTAAATTCTTGTCCAAATTTGTTAACAATTTCTTATTATTAAATTCATTACTATTATTAACACTGACAGAGCTTCTTCTCGAATTCCGCTTTTTAATCACATCGGTCTTCAGTGACAGAGGCCTCATAGTACCATGTAATTTCTGGAATAAACCACATGCATTACATAGCGTATTACCGTTAGGATCTCTTCTCCACAATGGAGTCTTTTGAGTGTGACAATTAAAACATTCTGTCGCAATACTGTTGGAATTTGATGGTTGCTTCTTTTTCAGGTTCCATGCTGAAGTAGACAAAGATGATAGTTTACTGTCTTGGGAGGTTGATATTAATGAAACTGGTATCGGAGTGACTGATGTCAGCATTGATGGTGCAGGTGATGGTATTGATTGCGAAGCAGGTGTAGGAAACATTAGATTTGATTTCTGCTTGATGGGGATATTCTCTAGCGTTATTACTCTTTTGTTAATATTGAATGAAAGATTGTTGCTATCAATGTTAAAATCCAGTGCCATATTTATTTCACCATTCCCATTATCACCTCTAGTTACATTAATACGACCTTCATTTCTTATACTTTTCGATAAGTTTGAACCAATTGTTGTATCATTGCTGTCAATAGGACTAGTCTTTGCAATAGAGGTCGACCCTGTTGAATTCGAATCTAAAGACGTTTTATTAGAATCCATGGATAAAGGCGATAGAGAATCATCAGATGTGGAAGACTTCGTATCTTGACCTTTATTTACTTGTATGTTCTTACAGCTTTCTCTCAAGGTTCTGTTCTCTATCCTTGGCTGCAAAACTAATAGCCTTTTAGCAGCTGAATATAGGTCCCATATTGAAGGAGGTGGGGATGTCTCCATTTTCCAAACTTCAATTTAGATAAATTCTGTGAGTCAAGCAAAAATATCCTGATGGTTTAGTGATAAGTTCTCAAACCTGCGATGAGGATTAATGTCGAGATTTTTCCCTTTGGTACTTCTTCACTTTGTTGCGATGACTCGAGTTGGAATTCTCAAATGTGGAAAACCCCTCCAGTCTCGGGAAAACGCCCAAAGAAGCGTTAGCTTAAATTTCAAAAAGTAATGGAAAAAAGCAAGAACTGTAGCTATAGCGAAAGCCTTAACCTAGCCCTGATAAACGTATGAGCAAAGCCAAACTGGAATGGTTTAGTGTCCTCAGTAAATCTGCTAAAGAACTGATGTTTTTTTTTCTTTATTTTTGTTTTAATGAAAGTTTCCGGAAAAAAAATTCTCGATTGCCTGAACTGGAAATAACTTGAATTGATATAGTTACGGTTCTGCATTATACGAAAACATGAAATCGCTGATGGCATTCAAAGAAATATAAAATTATCGAATATATTTATATAAAAATTGGTTTAGTATCCAACATTAACACCTTATCATGTAAAACTAAGTCCCGTTTCATCATTTCCCTAATATACTATAGTATGTATGTCATAAAAGTTCCCGTTAATCATCATAGATAATATACTAGTAAATTCCGTTTCATTTTTTTACTGCTGCTTTCATTCTTCAGCTTCTTCAGCTTCCTTGATTTCAACTCATGTCACTCTTTTTGTGGGTCTCAACAGTTCGAAACTGCACAATAACCCACGATCTACACTCATCACAGCACCCCAATTGTTGAATTCTCCACAGTAATTTGGGGCACTGAAGACTGTAACCAACTTCTTTTTCGCAAAAAACTCATAACCGTCTTCCACAACCATATGACCTCTAATGATTAGGTCAAATTTGAATTTTTTGCAAAAATTCTCAACAACTTTCTTACCGAAGCAATAAGAAACACCACGATCGCTCTCACTCCACTCATTGACTGTAGGATCTGGATCAGACCAAACAAGATCAGCTAACAATCCAACTTCAGGAATGTCGGTTGGTCTCAATATTGATTCAATTTGCGATAAATTGGTCAAAGCTGGTGATAATCCTCCATGGATGCAAAAAATCCTATCACTGATAATTCCTGCAATTGGTAAGGTGTTGAAGACATCAATAAACATTTTCCAGCATTTGACGTTCAATCTACGCTTACACTCGTCATAAAATCCATAAATCTTTGTGATGTTGGCAGATTCATGATTCCCACGTAGCATGTAGACATGGTTTGGATATTTGATTTTGAAACAAAGTAGTAATAGAATGGTCTCTAAAGATTGCTTACCTCTATCAACGTAATCACCTAATAATAAATACTTTGAATGAGGTGGGAATCCACTTAGTTTCAAAATTCGCAGAAGATCATTGAATTGACCATGTATATCACCAACAACCTTAACAGGAGCTTCAAGCCTTACTAAAGGTGGCTGGCTTAGGAATTGCTCACGAGCTTTGGAGCAAAGAATTGAAACTTCTTCAGGTTTGAGGAAAAAATCTCTGTGGTTTGATTTATGAGAACTGCAAAAAGAAGGACGTTTGGTCGAATGCGTTACTGGAACTGATGACCCTGGTACTGAAGACATTAATAGTTTCTCTATGATAGAGTCAATATCAACCTCGTTAGGACCCAACCTTGGCTTCTTAGTGCATATCGTTTTTTTCGGTTCTTCAATGATTGGCGGAAGATTGTTTAAGCGAGGAGGACTTGTAGATGAGGAGCTTGATGCAGATGAATGGATGGTGAATAAATCACTGAATGAACTTGAGATCTCATCCACTGCGGAGGAGTTTGTGGTTGTTGGAGAAGTACTCGAATTCACAACCATAGGAGTTGCCGCTACCGCTGTGGTTGAATCGTTCAAGGTTTTTGCCATAGACAAATTAATCTCTAAATCAAAAGGGCTTATTGTGTCGTTCAAGGTATCATCAGAACTGTTGTTTAGTTCGTTGAAATAGGTAAACTTTTTCGGAGATTTACTAGTTATTTTCTTTTGTAGTTTGTTTTTGTTATAATTGAGCATATAACTGCTATTGTTGTAATTCTTCGAATTACTGCTGTTGATAATATGTTTTGAGGAAGAGGACTTCCTATCGGGAGGTTCAGTCTGTTCAGAGGAACCACCTGTGGCAGTGGCAGCAGAGCTTAAATCTGGTTCATTAACATTGTGGGTATTCGGAGAGGCATTTTTGGACGGGCTATTTCCCATAATCAAGTGACAAGGATATCAGGCGATTTGTAGACGACTAACGGCAAAACTAAAGCAAGCGCTTCTTTGAATAGAACAGATTCTCTTGAGAGTTTTTGTATTTCTAAAAGTTTTTTCTGTGGTTTTTTTTTTGAAAAGGGGGCGACTTTTGAAGATAGAGCTGATTAATATCATCCAGCATAGTAATCACCTAATTAGGTAAGTTACTGTTTATGGAATTAAAGTGCGAGCAAAAAGAGAGTATATGAGAGCAGTTAGCATACCTTGTGCTCAGCTCTCTCTGTCTGCTTGCTCTACAGTCTCTGACTCGTAGATATCGAGCGTGCATAAATGACAGATACGTTATATACTTGGAATACATCATTGTTTTCCTTTCGTCGATTCGGTAATATCCTTATATAGAAGTCTACTCATTTTTTGGGATCTACAAGCTTCTCTATTTATTGACAAGGGTACCTTTATGTCTTTGAGCATTTGAATTCTTTTGAATCTCCACAAAAAGAAGCGAGATCCTGCTTCTGAGCTTGACAGAACTGTATCTAGATTCACACTCTTTTACAAAAATTCTGACTCCGTGTTCTGTACAAAAATAGTATAGTTTTGCAATCCCGCTAGCATACCTCGTTAGAGTGTATTGTATACTCTAGTTATGCGTCGCCTTTCAAAGGATCACGGATAATCCACTCGCCAACTATAGCATATTATTTCCTCATTTGATTACGACTTGATCCGGCAATCTTGTGACGATATTTGTACATGTAGGAGAAGTTCTAGTCTATTGAAATAAAACATACTTATTTGCTTTCAGGATCTGCAGAAATAAGCTGGATGACACCAAGACATTCAGTGTATGCGAAGCTTTTGCTAACTTCAGAATCGATACCTGAACGGTTCTCATGTGTGCAATCTTAGAGGCAAAGTTCGTGAACCAGTACTTTGAGCTCTTGGTCTAGTACTTTCCGTTGTTCGGGATTGATTTTAGAAACCAGTATTGGATACTACCTCTCGATTCATATGTATAAGAAATAGATTTGTGACTAAATACGGTTGTATCTTTGTATATATTGCAGAAAGTTCAGAGTATTGAACTTCTGTTCTTACCTATATTTCATTTTTGCTGCGACAATTGAACAGCTTTTCTTGTTCTATGAGCAGCTTTTTCATCTCAGCATGATTTCATTATAACTCTAAAGGGCGATTCAACTTGAGACTCTCTGCTCGTTCTCGAGGTCACTACCAACATTGACTAACGTGATTCCTACTGCTGTCACTAATACACCAAGCGATAGGTTTTGCAGTACTTTTGAAGCCATTGTTGGCTGTTGATTATCAGCCCTTGGTCCCCATTTGCCGTAATATATGTAGTAAAGTGCCCTCTTGTCAACTAGAGAGATATCTCTCCAGTCGATCTGCTGTCTGTCATCCAGGTAATCTATAATGTCTGCCTGGTCAAGCTCTTTCATCTTCGGCCATCTTTTTTCTATATTACTGAGGTCTGGCGAATAGATCCCTGAGCTAGCAACAGTGAGCTGTCGCAATCCCGACTTACACCCCGTAATCAACCCTCTAGCTTTCAATAGCAACATCACCCTCTCGCTTTATAGTCTTCCTTGCGAACTCTAGTGTTATACATGCGGACACTCAATGTTTTCTTAAAGCGATATTTGCACGTTGAAAATTGACGCTTCGAAGCTGAGTTGAACACGTAAAATTCAGTTCAACGTAAGCACTACAGATCGGATCGCACAAGAAGAATTGTATCCCAAATCATCCTTAACCTGCAAGATGGAGGAATCATATATTGAACTAGCAGTAAGTTAGACTTCCGGGTTAAGAGATTGGTCATGAGGACTAACATAGTGCTAAGAGATTGTTCAACGCTTCCCCAAAATGGGAGCCGATAATCAGCTATGAATCGAATAAATTCTTTGCTATATTATTACTGGCGTCAAGTATGCTATTGAAACTGGAATCAAAGTTGTTGGCATTTACTAATGATAATATTTTCTAGCTCTAGCTCTGATATACGCGGCTAGCTTGAGTAACAAGTCTGGCCTTTGCGGTAGTTTGAAATTCATCATCTTGAGTGTATTCGCCTCGCTCACTTTCGGGTATGTCTTTTTTAGTATTCTTTTCAATCATTATTTTTTAACGATGTCCCCTAGCTTTGGCTCTGTCTTCTTATCTGATTACGTCGGTGTTTATGTTTAGAGGACTACAATTAATGGTTATTGACTATAGTTCACTTATTGTGTAGATCATTAAATATAGCCATTTTCCTAATGAAGCACTCCTATAATCCAAAGTCCTGCGTCGTAATTAACAAAGAGTCCTGTTGATTTTTTTTGTTCAAGTACTGGATTAATCCCTTATCCGTTTTAACTAATCTTTCCAAATCCGAAATGCTAGACTTTCCCAAACTTTTCAATATCTCTGAGTTCAAGTCATCGAATACTTTTAGCAATTCATCATCCTCAAGCAGGAATCCGAATCCGCTTTCCTTTGGATTTTCAAATGCAATTAAACTGAAAATGTCATTAAGGTGCTCTTGGAATCTAGCATTGGAACTATACTTTAAACGTAATTCTTGACCAAGTTCAATAGCTTCATCAATTTTGGATTGTTTTATTAGTTGTATAAATTTGTTGCAGTTCAATTTGAATAGAACTTTTTCGTTTTGAGCGAAAACGGAGGGGAATCGAAGTTCCGTTAGCTTTATAGCAGAATCAACATCTCCATCCAATAAGTATTTTCTAATTTTTTGACGTATACTCAAACTTTCTTCATCAATTACAGAAACTTGTTCAGTTTTTCGATATCCATCGATCATATTCTCATTAAGTTGTTCATTTCTTATCTCTCGTAGAAATGTTTTGGATAGATCAACATAACCTAGATGATCAAAATACGAGCTGACTAGTTTCTGTAATAGCGTTGGAATTTCGCGATCAGTGTATTTGTTCACCTTATCAATACTGGGAGAGTCAGGTTCATTTGACTTTGTGGAATTCAATATTTTATGATATATCTTTAATTTCTGGTCATTGATATATCCATCTATATCAAAGATAAATTCATCTTGCCCAAAATTTGTAGTTATTGCATTACCACTTTTCAGTCCGATGATTGGAATCAGTGATTGGTCAATATCTTTGAACGCAATCCCTAAATAAATACCATTCTTGGTATAAAAAATACTCTTAGTTGATAGATTCACACCACATCCAATCACATCATTCCACCCAAAAGCACAGTTGTATTTTTTTGTGACAGATTGGTTACAACTGATACATCCAGTATTCCCATTGAATCCATAACTTCCAATCTCCATACCAGGCATCTTTGTTACGTTCTCCATTTCAGAATGCATGAAGCCTATTATCACTTCAGAGTTATTCTTGGTACTGGTGTTATTAGTTGGCAATATTGTCACTTCAAAATAAAAAACACCAACGTTGGCAGGTATTAAATTGTCTGCCTTTGTAACTAGATGATCATAATTTTTGGAAATGGAGGACGCACTTTGTGAACCATTGTCAATAGTTAAATTCAGTCCTCTATTGCTCACTATCAAAGAGCTACTTGAAGTCTTTTCCCATTTTGTGGGTAAAGAATATTTGAGAGACGACGCAAGGGATCCCGCATTGAGGCTTACATACAGCTTGGATGATATTCTTTTTGAGGGTTCTCTCCAGAGGGATGCAACTGAAGTAGCACCATCTTCGTCGTCGATATCAGCATCAGCTTCCACGTCGATATCCATCTCGTCGTTAGAAAAGTCACTTGCTTCTTGTAATCCGATAGCACTTTCGTGGCTGTTTCCTATATCGTCGTTATCATCCCGCTCAGTAGAATGGGCATTCTGTTGAGTGCCTCTTAGCATTGCTACTAGCCCGTTGTGGTATTCCTCATTCATGCATCTGGAGGGCATACTACCCAGGATTCCTAAAGTGCTTAGTTTGGTGGCGATAGAGCTGTCTGGTTTATCGTTTTTAGGAGAGCTTAGACGCTTCTGGAGCTCTTCGCCATAGCTCGTCTTCAATAAATACGAAGGAAGCTGGAACTGCGAGGAGCTCAAAGTCTCACTAGACACGTCTGAATTCATCCTTCGAGTTAGATCTTGGATCAGCTTTGTTTCTTCCTTGATTGTTATCACACTGTTTCTTAGATCATGAAGCCCTTTCCTTGCTTGATTTTTGTCACTTTTTATCTCCTTCAAAAAACACCAAGCGAATAGAGACTAACAGGCCCAAAATTTCAACAACAGAAATCGAAAACGGACAATAGAAGCAAGCACAGATTACCAAGCGGTGACCCTTCCAAAGTCAACCTCAAAATAGTAGTTTCAGACATGAAAAAGAAATCTTCCCCGCCAGGAGTCGAACCTGGAATCTTCTGGTTTCAGAAGTAACTACTAATTCGTAGCCAGACGCCGTGACCATTGGGCCACGAGGAACAGATTTCAAAAGAAATCAGTTTGCTTGTGTCTTTGATGATTTTGATTGACAAATAAAAAAATCAGAATTCTACAAGTGTGCTCGAGATCTCTCAACAGGATAGGAGTCTTGAAATGGAGCAATGCACCGCTAAGGTGTCTATTCTACTTTAAATAATAATTGGGGTTTGATGTCTAACATTATATCAATACAACATATATAATTTGAGATTATTTCCTGTTTCTTGGAAGAGCTGCTTGTGGTGCTTTCTGGGGAGAGTCCTTCAATAGATCTTCATTCAGATCAATACCATCCATATTTCTTTGTACCAGGAAACGCAAGGAATTGTACCATATGTTATGGCGTTGTCTCGTAGGGCAGGTGAATTTGATAGAACGCGTCTGAGTATGAACAATTATACTTTTATGATACAACCCTGCTGGGAATGGATTATTATCCTGAACACTCTCGACACTCATGATAGCAGCAGCACGAGTCTTGTGGTTTGCTGGGTTGCTGATGACCGGATTTGTACTGGACCAATACAACGTCATGGTATATGGATGAATCCAGAAATATCTCTCATGTCTACTCTCAGAAAGTGAACTTAGTGGACCTAAACGGCGGTAGTATTTGAACAGAAATTCTCCAATAACAGTTTGAGTCAACGCAGGGACGATAGTTGGTTCTGAAAGATCGGCATTCGTAATTAACGATATTCCTCCATCGATTGATGGTGAACGATGTGTCTGAGAAATGGAGTTTGATCTTGAGCCCGATCTAGAGAATGATTGTGAACGAGATATCGAGCCTTTATGAGGACTGTGAAAATCGAAATCATGATATGCAGCAGAAGCAGCGGCTTCTGCAAGACTTTTTCGAGAAGTCATGCTACCTATGGAGCTCATTGTATCACTTCTCTTCATACCAGGATTCTCCCTTGAGGATCCAATTTCGTCATGCACGATATGGAATCCTCTTCTTTTAGCTTGGGCCTGTAGCTCATCGTTTGAGATCTTATCTAGATTAAGCGATTCGGATTTGGTCAATTTGTTGTAGTACGACACTGGCAATACAACAACATTCTCGACGTCAGGAACCCTGGAAATATTAGTGGCAACGAAAGAATTCTCCGGGATCAACAGCAGTCCATGAGCTTTCGCATTTTTCTCAAGATCTACTTTGCTGAGTTTAGCAGGTTGTGTGCTGGTAACACTTGTAGGAGTAGCTTGTTGTTTTAAGGTCTTGTATTCCTCATCTGAAATCACATTCATACCAGCCTTAGAAGCTAGTAGAGATATTTCATTTGGAGAGAATTTGAAGTCAGAGACTGAATCTTTTGATTTCAGTTGATTGCGCTCTTCTAGTGAAATCACAGCCAGTCCTTGTTTTTTGCATTGTTCGACAAGTTCATCTTTACTTAGACTAGCTGCCTCAACGGATTTAGTTTTTGCGCCAATAGACTCGCTAGAAACAACTGAAAGGCCTAAAGCAGATGCAATTGCAGCGACCCCTTCTTCAGTTTTGCATTTGTCAGCATTACTCTTCAACGCTTTATATTGGGTGTGATTCAAAACAACCAAGTTATTTTTCTCAGCACTTGCAGTGATGTCTTCTATTTCTAAAGCGGAGTTCTTTCTATGTCTTTCCACCAATTCATTGTACTCTGAATAGTTGAGTGTTACAAGTCCGAGTTCCTTTGATGCTTCACGAAGGGTATTATCATCAAATTTCGCTGTCAATATCAATGAATCATACTCTTTTTGATCGAGCACAATCAGACCGAACTTTTGGGCTAGTTCTTTAATCTCTTCTTCTGACAGATGCGAGTAATTAGTTTTGATATCGTTCTTACCAGCATCTGAAACGCCCTCATTATCCTTCAACAATACGGCCTTGTCATTAGAGGATTCGTCTTCAACAAGTGAATAACCTAGTTTTCTGGCTCGCGTTCTCAAATCATTCAGAGCAGCTTCTTCTGAAGCATGTTTAATAGTGGAAGAAGTAGAAGGAGTACGATCTAGTGCATCTTCAAACTCACCTTCTCCAGAAATAATAGACAGGTCTGAAACAGACTCACTATTCTGTACTTTTAATGGGATAAAACTTTTCGCTGATATTTGTGAGCCTACTTCATTGGATATTTCGCTCAGTGGAGTCAATTTCAAATTCCACTGGTGAGCCAATATCTCCAATTGCTCAGGTGTAATATTTTCCTTCCCGGTATATTTTTCGACAAGTTTATCGTAGTCATGAGTTGGTAAAACAATTAGATCAAAGTTTTTGGCATTATCGTATATATCAGTTGCTGTTATAGGGGAGTTTTTCTTTGAATCTGAAAACGAATTGTATTCATCTATTGGAACTGAAATGTAGCCTAACTCCTTTGCGGCTTCAATAACTGCGACAGGATTTATTTTAGATATTTCACGCAAGTTCCTTTTTAGTTCTTCCACACCTTGTTCGCTACTGTCAGAAATTACCTTACTATTCTGAGGAACCAATTTCAAGCCATGATTATTAGCATGAGCAGTGAGAGTTTCCTTCGAAGGACGCAATAAAGCGTTATGCTGATCACTAGACAATGTTTGTAATCCGAATTTAGCGGCATGGGCAACAACAGTGGAAGCATCTGGGTTTCTTAATTGTTCATGTTGATCCTTTGAAAGGATTACCAAACCTTTATCTTTAGCTAAGGCTTGAATATCCTTAGAGGCATGTTCTTGTAATGTATTATATTCATCCTTAGTGAGAAGCTTAAATCCAGCTTTCTCAGCCTGAACGTTTAATACCAAAAGAGATGGATGTATTAAAGATTCATGCTCATCGTTCGTAATCGCTATTAATCCTGATTCAGTGGCTAAGTTTTCAATCTCTTTAGCAGAAGGATGCTTCAATTTATTGTACTCTTCATTTGACAACAACACTTTATCTTGTTCTGCAGCCAAGGTCTCAAGCGATTTTTTAGCTCTAGCTCCAAGTTGTTCGAAATAATCCTTATCAGACAATATCAAACCTTGTGACTCGGCATGTGACTTCAAAACATCCTTTGTAGGATTAGCCAGTTTTGCATGTTCATCTTTATGTAATAGAATAAAACCCTTCTCGGTAGCTTTTTCATTCAACTCTTGTTGGGTTGGTGAAACTAGAATTTCATATGCCGCTTGTTCTATTAGGACTAAATTCTGCTCTTTAGCAAGGTCCTGAAGGGATTTTTGAGATTTCTTCTTGATCAAATCAAACTCTTTACTTGAAACAATAACTGAATTCTGCTCTTGTGCTTTCTTTCTCAAGAACTGAATAGATGGTTTTGTTGATGTTCTCTTTAAATCATTATATTCTTCTTTAGGAAGGAGAATATAAGATAAATTAGCAGCCTTAGATTTCAAATATGTGATATCTGGTTTTTCATGAGACTGCTTCAATGTTTCAAGGTCCTCTTTTCCGATAACAACAGAGCCAATAGCATTTGCGGCCGAAATAATGGATTCTCTCGATGGAGTTTTTAGTTCCTCGTATTCCTTTTTGTCAATAACTAACTTTCCTTGCTCTTGAGCTACGGTAGAAATATCTTTGCTAGCTTGCTCCTTCAATTTTGTATGCTCACTAGACTGTACAACAACAGCACCAAATGCTTTGGCCTTATTCGACAAGAAAGTCTGCGATGGATTATCAAAGGTTGCTTTCAGTTCTTTGTAATGTTCTTGTGGAATGACTACGTGGTCATGTATTGATGCTTTCGATGACAGATGGTCAAGTGTAGGAGCTTCAACAGTACGCACCATAGTAGAATGCTCTTCTTTTGGAATAAGAGTCAAACCAAGTTCACGAGCATGGTGGGCGATCTTTTCTTTTGATGGTTTAATTAACTCTTCATAACTGTCATTGTTCAAAACGATCTTGTTCTGAGCTTTGGCAACGTCTTCGACGGATCTAGTAGAACTAGCCAATAGTTCATCATAATCTTGTTTCTTCAAAACGACGTTACCATCAGCAGAAACTTTAGCAGCTAACAGCTTTTTATCCGTGAGATTTCTTTTCAAAGCAGCCGATTCCTCTTTCAGTGCATTGTATTCTTTTTGAGGGACGATCACATAGCCAAGTTCCCGAGCTCTCGAATTTAAGAACTCTTTGGAAGGAGCTTTAGAAGTTTGAACTAGCTCATCGTACTCATTTGCAGGAACGGCCTTGTAATTATGTAACTTTGCTTTAGAAATAACGTGCTCAAGACTTGGGGCTTCTGAATTGTTCAACAGCTGTTCATGCTTCTCTTTGCTTATTGTCTTCAATCCATAAGCTTCAGCTTTCTTGGAAATTGTAATTTCGGATGGGTTAGATAATTGATTATACTCCTCTCGAGTCAAAAGGTGTAAGCCCTTTTCTTCGGCGAGTTTTTCAATTGGCTTTTGAGTTGCGGCAAGTAATTTCTCATGCTCAGCATTAGAGATAATTTTATGGCCTGTGGCAGCAGCCTTATTAGCCAGATATTCCACAGATGGCGATTTAGTATTGGATATCAATTCGCTATACTGCGATTCTGGAACAACAACTGAATTACTCTCTTTTGCCAGGTCATGGGCCGTTTTTGTAGATCTACTTACTAGCTCTTCATGATCCTGAGCAGACAAAATCACATGATCAGCACTATGCGCACTGATTTTGAGTTCTTCGATGGTAGGAGATACAAGCTTTCTTTGTAGATCTTTGTATTCATCTTTAGCAATAGCTACAGCATTCTCTTCATTGGCATGCTGTTCCAAAGTTTTGTTGGCTTTCTTGTTCAGCTCCGTATAGTCATTTTGAGACAAAAGCAGCTGCTTATGGAATTTCGCAGCTGTTGAAACCTCATCAATAGTTGGGCTTTCGAGTTTTCTCTTCAGTTCTTCGTATTCCTTTACAGGCAACAATGATAAACCATTTTCTTTTGCAGAAACTTCGATAGTTTTGTTAGCTCTATCAACCAAGTTCTTGTGTTCATTTTCTGAGATTACCATGAAGCCATGACTTATGGCTGATTCTTTGATCTGCTCTATAGAAGGATTTTCAGCTTTAGATAGTAATGAACTATACTCGTCTTCTTTCAAAAGTTTCAGGCCTTGCTCTTTTGCAGACTTCTCAATCGGTTTATTCGCTAATGATACAAGAGAATCATACTGTGCTTGAGGAATTACAGTTTGACCTTGTACTTTAGCACTTTCCGTGATTGTGCCAATACTTGGACTCTTAGCACTTTTAATTAATTTTTTGTGCTCGTCTTTGGTCAAAACAACATGACCGGATTGCTGAGCAAGCTCATAAACTGATCTATTGGACTTTTTAAGTAAGTCATCGTGTTGTAGTGTCGGAATAATCGTCAAGCCTTGCTTCGTAGATTTTTCTGTTAAATAAGAATGCGATGGATTCTCAATTTTACTCTCCAACAGCTCGATCTTGCCACTAGATATTTCAAGTTTTTCCTTCAAACTGGCAACTGAACCATTCAAGTCTTCTAAAGTCTGACTCTTCACGATCTTCAGACCATGATTGGAAGCCTTCTCTTTAAGAAATTCAGCGCTTGGATTGCTTACTTTTTCCGAAAGAACTTTGACTTCATTTTCCTTCTTTTCCAACAAAGCAGCTTGGTCTGAATGTGATTTCTTTAATGCCTCTAGTTCACTCAAAAGGTCATTGTGATCAGATGCCTTGATCACTTTCAGATTCTTTGATGCAGCTTTTTTATGGATAAATTCATCCGAAGGGTTAGCAATATTTTTTTTTAGACCATCTAGTTCTTTGTTCATGAATGTGAAGTCTGTATCACGTAAAACCTTCAATTTCAACAATGGTGCTTTCTGTAAAATATATGACTCAGTCGGATTTGAAATTTGAGTATCAAGTTTTTGAATGACTATCTTGTCTTTTTGTAATGTATCTAAAGCTTTCTCTAGCTCATTTTTATAGTGTGCTGCTTCCTTCTGATATTTTGAATGCTCGATTTTAAGAGACGTGATTTTCTGCTCTAAAGTTTTGACAGTAATTTGCGGCTTAGGTTCGTTGTTCTTTAACCTATTGTAATCCTCTGAGCCAATTAGTACGAGGTTGTTTCTCTGAGCGTATTCATTAACTTGTTCTTCAGTGACCGTTTGTAGTTCTGACGACAGCGGAACGGTTTCCAGTACATCCTCTTCATCTTCAGAGTTTGAATCTTCGATAAGTGTTCCCACAGTAGATAAAGGTCTTTGAGTGCGTTTCTTCGTAGGTGATTGGTCAAATGAAGTAGTAGAGTCTCCTTCTAAGTCTTGCCAGTCAAGATCATCCGTTGTATCCTCATGTACCAATACAGACCCCCTCTTTGATGAAGCTAAAAGTGATCTATTGGAATCCTTGACTTTTTTGGAGGAACCCTTTTTACTTATGGCAGATGGTGGTGGAGTTTGAGCATTGGCTATTTCATGAGATCTAAGCTTTAAGATTTGAGATCTAAGCTTTGCAATAGTTTGATGTGCATTATGCAATGAAGATCTCAAAGTCTCACTTTCAAGTGCAGTGTTATTTATCGCAATGTTTTTGACTGGTGAAATCGGTGGTTCATTATATTCCTCTTCAGAGCTGTAATTATCATCAGGCTTTAAGCTTGGGATTGCGGTCAGCTTTTTTTCAACTAAGCCCTTTTTGTACTCTTCGAGCTGGTACCTTAATTCATCAATTTCGTCATTTAGCTTCGTATTTTGATCGTTCAATTCATCAATATGTGTACGTAGCTCCTGAACGCCACCAACCTTTGTAGATTCATTGGCAGATAGTTCTTTTTCAAGCGACTTCTTGTTGATCTTGATAGCCTCAATCTCACCTTTCATATCAGTAGAAAGCTCAATTTGTTTATGCAATTCTGACTGACTCTTTTTATAATTGGTTTGGAGGGCTTTCATTTCCTCCGTGAATTGTTGAAGTTTTGCCTGTAGTTCCCAATTAGACTCTTTTGTTTTCTCTTCATTCAGTGAGAGTTCATTTAGTCTAGCATTGGTTAATGTATATGCAGATTTAACTTTATGATACTCCTCCTCTAATGCCTTGAGCTTTTGGCTCTTTTTCTGGTTCTCCGCCTGTAGCTTTCTACACTCTAAAAGAAGATTTTCACTGAGTCCAACGACAAAGTCCATGTCTTTACCACCGCTTTTGGATGGAGTAGCCAGAGTCCTATTATTCTCAAACACAGGTAGAGAAGCCCTTTTTTCTCGCTTGCTCATTATGTTAGACAATGGTTTCCTCTCATGCCCCACTGAAGAGTTAGACGATGATTTAGCCGGCGAATGGAATGTAGCATCGGACAGTCTTTTCTGGAGCTCCGAGAGCTGTGACTTTAGATTACTCTCATTGCTGGATCCACTCATATTGCAAACTGGAGGTTTTCACCAAAAATAGTGGATTGCAAGAAGTCTATAATTCGCTAGTTAGTACCGATATCTGTGTATGAATCATTAGAGAGAATGTCCCCCCTCCCTCTCCCCAGGTCGATCAACTTGATCAACATGTATGGGGTGCAGCACAAGTCCAACGTACATGTATTAAAGATACCTCAGTGCCGATATATGAGTGATAGGATATGTTATGGGTATTTTGATGAATCTTTAGCAGCGAACAGATTCCAATAAGCTCGTTTTGCACGATACCTCGAATTCTTTATACTATGATTTGTTTCCCTGTTTACGTTTCGAAGATCTGCCCACCAACACGGTACGAGCACTAACATCGAACGTTGTTGAGGAGACATTTCGTCCTCGCCATTATATAGTTTTCTTTCCAAGCCAGGAATATTCCTTATGCAGCAGTTTGACATTAACTCATCTAAATTAGCATTTTACAATGTTCTCTCTTGACGACTATTGCTTCAAATGGAAGTGAAATGTTTCTGCTGATATACTTCTGGCTCGCACGTGACTTTTTTCAAAATTATATAAGCTAGGTTTACGTTCAAATACCAATCATGAATAAAATTGCCTCGTGACTATGAGATATTGGAGTTTAATAGTGAATTTACGACCAGCGTAGAAGCTTACATTTAATACGATGAAAAAATCTCATTAACAATACAATATACTAAAAGTAAAACACGGTGTCCTTGTTATTCATTTTTCGGCACATCTTCAGAATTTGCTAGATTATTCCCTAAGCTTGAATTATTACTGTCGGTGTGCAACTTCTCGTCTTGCACTCCAGCACTAGATTCTTCAGAATCTTTAGAGCTTTTCACTTTTCCTGTCTCTTCATGTTGTTCTCTCATTCTGTTTTTCTTCTTTGGGACTCTAACTAGCCAGTATAAAAATGTTGCAGCGCCAATATTAAAACAAATGAAGGCAATAAAGAATCCTATATTTCTCCATCTTCTGTGGTATCTACAGCTGACTTGTTCCAAATAGGCATCAGTGGTAGAAACAGAGCAAAATTCACAGGTGTCTGTAGCATTCTCATCAACCAGATAACCTGTGCCTGCAGCTTTGATGTAAGTCCCCAAATACTGTCCGCATGTCATACCCTGCGGAGGACTGAGCCGAACGAACTCCTCTTCGGAACAGACAATACTGTTTCTAGCAACAGCGTTACTCAAGAACCCATCAATAAAATAAGTTATTGGTGATATTCTGTACATGAAGATCCAGAACCCTGGTAAAACTTTTGGGCCAGCCAGAACGCCGCAAAAGGTCATGCAAAGCGTGAACATCAGCATTGATGCATTTCCAGCAGAATTAGCCAACTCAAGTGGAGCAATTGTCATATGGCCAAACGTTCCGGTATAGACAAAGTAGAGAAGTATAGCAAACCAGGCATAAGCACCTCTTTTATGAACTTCTGCAGACCCATGAGGAGACGCATTGTGATAGAATCCAACAGGATAGTAGAAGCAGAAAAAAGATAAAGTGCCAACCAGAGCATTCCATGGGATTTCAACAGATATCTGAGACAAGATAAATGCTATCCAAGAGAATGTCTTGGATGGACGTTCTCTTGCTTCATATAAATTTCTTTGCTCCACATAATTTGGTAACATCTGTTGAATCATTGGTAGAAAGATAACCAAAAACATGAAAACGGCATACATTTGATTTTGCAAACCCTGCTGTGTTACCTTCGCATTGAAAAATGAGAATCCTATAAAGATATTTGTAAACAATGCAACAGCCATCTTAGACCATATATAACTGGGATCTCTCCAGTACTGCTCAAAAACTCGGTGACAAACATGTTGATATTGCTTCCATAATGGTGCAGCAAATTCATGTTTCCCTAAACTGTTGTCATAGGGTTTTTTTAGCAGTTCTTTTTCCATATTATCGAGTTCCTTCAGGACGGATTGGTGTTCTGGAGAATTCATCCAAATTGCATGGTAATCTTTATCTGTGTGGCTCCCTGGAGCAGCACCAATAACACTTAGCATCCACTCTGCAGGGTTGGCATCAGGTGGACATTTTGAAGCACCATTTCTTTCAAAATAATCGATCAAGGTTGTACAATGTTTACCTAAATCCCCAAAATATACCGTTCTTCCACCGCTTTGTAAAAATAATAGTCTGTCAAACTCTTGCATCAACATGGCAGACGGTTGATGGATGGTACATAGAATAGCCTGCCCACTGTTGGACAGTTTTCTCATCAATTTGCAAATTGCCCAAGATGTCTGAGAGTCTAAACCTGAGGTTGGTTCGTCTAAGAATAAAAGCAACTTTGGCTTAGCAGCCATTTCAACGCCAATGGTCAATCTCTTTCTTTGCTCAACATTAAGACCTGATCCTGGGACTCCAACAACTGCATCAGCGTATTTTTCCATTTCCAGTAGGTTTATTATTTCTTCAACATAGTCATATTTCTCTTTGTCTGGAACTTCTCGAGGCTGTCTGAGAAGAGCTGAAAAGATTAAAGCCTCTCGCACTGTTGAAGTTCTCAAATGTATATCCATTTGCTGTGCATAGCCGATAGACCTTTGGAAAGATTCATCTCTTAAATGGCCATTGACGAATATATTCCCTGAAATCACACCAAATGTAACTCTACTTGCCAGTACATCCAATAGGGTGGTTTTACCTGCACCTGAGGCACCCATAAGGGCCGTTAAAGTTCCAGGCTTTACCCATCCATCTACTTTGTCTAAGATCAAACGCTTACCACCTTTTACGTCAACTGAAAAGCAAACATCTCTCCAATGGAAAATGTCAGTACCAGAGCTCAGACCTTTTGAAACTGATTGTGATAACCCATCATCTTGTTGTGTTATTTGCTGTTCACTTCCCGCTTCAAGGTCATTCTTGATATTTCCATGTTCTTTCTTCAGTTTTCTTAAAGTCTTAGCCTGAAACAACAAAACTTCACCTTTTTGTTTGGCGCTTTCATTAAATTCAGCAACAAGAAGGTGAGCCAACAGGAAGAAAATCACAAAGGCTAGACAAATACCCCAGTTTCTCCATTTATGTTTTGCATAATAAGAGTAACTAACATTCATGTATCTTGTACCATTGACAGTGACCTCACCCACCACTGATGAAACTGCACTACAGATGTATCCATCAGGTAATAGAGCCATTTTCCTTGGGTCAGCCGGTATGAACGATGAACAATCGAACACACGGCCAGAAAATTCGTTCGTCATCAATGCCTCAAAAGCATAGCCCAATGGGTCGATATAATTAATCCATCTCGACCAACCCAGCATATAGTTTATCGGAATGACAAAACCTGTAAATATCGTCATACCCAATAGTATGATGCAACCAGGCAACAGTGCAACTTCTAGACTTCCGCAACACGATCCAATGAATCTGAATATATGAGACATGAAGAAAGTCGAAGTTACATTCATTAAATAATAAAAAAAGAATCTTCCAGGATTTCTTCTAAAATTTACCATGAAATAAAATATCAGGTTGAATGCAATGGAAGTCATAACTTTAGAAGGTATCTGTGAGATTATAGAAGCTAAGGAAGCGGCAGCAGGGTGATACAACGCATATTGTTTGTGTTTTTCAATGATAGGTCTTGCTTCAAATAGCAACATTATCTCCAAAAAGGAGGAGAAGGCATTGAACAAAAGCGAAAAAAACATTGCTGCACCTCTATAATAAAAGCTGCCGGTTGTATTCTGCAGGTTATAGAACACTGAGGAAAGGATTAAAGAAATGAAACTGTTACCACCAACCATGAAAGCATTGGATCCCATATCATTCCATAGTCTTTGAAACTCACGTTTCACTAAGTACCTCACCTGTAACTGCCATGAAACCATATATGAGGATGTTTTAGGCATATGTTTACAGTGCTTCGCCCTCTGAGCTTCCTCAATATAGTTACGGTCAGCGAGCTGACTATCCTTTGCGAGTGACTCGTCAACTTCTTTCACAAGTTGCTGGTATTCTGGAGAAGCCTTCCAATACGTCTCGAAGTCTTCAGGAGTCTTGGGAACTTTAGCTTCGAGTCCCCATTGTGCTCTTCTTTCCGATGGCGAAGTCAAAGATGTCAAAAAATCTGCAGTAGTTTGACGTTTAGGACAGAAGTATCCCATCTTGACGAAGAAATCTTTCGCTTTATCGACTCTTCCGAAGAATATCTGGCGCCCTTCGTAAAGCAGTGATACTTTATCAAAGAGTTCATACGCGTCTTGAGAACACTGATAAATAGCGATCAAAGCGCAAATGTTGAGAATATCCGTTGAGGTTTTCAATGCTTTTACAAATTCTAAAGCAGTGGCAGCATCTAATCCCCTCGTAGCGTTGTCCCAGCACTGTAGTTTTGCACCTGATAAAGATACTTCCGCTATGGAAACTCGTTTTCTCTCACCACCAGAAACACCACGAATATTCTGATCACCGACACGGGTGTCTTTTACATGTGACAGCCCATATGTGGCCATGTAAACTTCTGTAATATGGTTCGCATAATCTTCTCTGGAAATACCAGGGATTCTATTCTTAGGAGTTCTAAATTTTGCAGCTAGACTCAAGGTTTGCCATACTGTCAACTTAGGGAAGTGGATATCGGATTCTGCAGAATAAATAACTTCCCCTCGATAATTCTTCCTAATTTCAGCCATGGTAAACCCATCGTAGCTGATTTGAGAGCTCGGGTCAATGTGGAAGCCATGGGTGTTGGCACTGATCGTTTTCAAAAGCGTAGAACATCCAGAACCAGGTCTTCCCAGAACAACAACCATTTCTCCAGGTTTGATAACGGCATCCATTGGCTTCAGTATATCAAACTGTTCTTCTCTTTTCGCACGTTTGGTTCGAAGGTAGGGCCGTACGTATTGATCTATTATTCTCAGCGGTGCGTTCAGTACAGTAGCCTGGTAATCTGCATCGGCAGCCTGCCCATAGGCCCTGAGGTTTTTGTATGTGATACCCAAGGAGTACTGTTTGTAGTATTCTGGGTCTTTATCCATCAGTCTCTTGAAATTCTGGATCCAATATTTTGAAGAAAAGTCATCATTAGTAGGGTCAAGTCTAGGGTCAATCTCTGGATTATTGATCATCACAACTCCTGGCGCATTAGAAAGAGACGAGGTTGTAGATTGCAAAGAACTCTTATCATCCGGCTGTTGCAGTTTTGTGCTGACGGCTGTTGCAACTGCTTCATTGGTCTCAGTAAGCTGGCGAGAAAGTTGCTGGATATTCTCGTGCACAGACTGATCAAACCCATTGTATGTCGGAGAGATACTGGCACTACTCTCGTAATTGTAATTATCCTTGTTCTCGCTGCTCACCTGCTCAACATCAGACATTGCTTATTGTGAACACTGAGGACAGTCGATGCTATCAGAGTCCAGCTTCCTCCATCGTGAGATAAACGTCTCCCAGGCTGTATTTTGTTGTTTATATATCATAAGTCAGTTTTTTTTTCTTTGCCGAGGCCCGCCTGATTTTTCTCATTGTAGAGACGGTAAGTCAAACAGTGCTTTCTTACGCAATTCTATGGGGCTGGCTATTAGAGACATTCAAAGATTGTTGCTTGGCTACCGTGAGTAACCATGGTTCCCCTCCCAAGCCTTCGCTTGATCACTAGAGTATGGTAAATTCATCGAAGAAGCTCTTTCCCGTTCGTTCTAAGCTGTCCACGATGCTCGGGAGCTGAAAGCCTTCCAGGTTCCTTAGTAGTACCACTTGCCCTTGTCTGATTTTTTTGGTCGCTGCATCTGAGCAGAAGACCGCAGGAAGCGGCTCAAATCGGTTCAGGCACCGCGAAGTAATAATGACAAAATCAGAAAAAGATGCCTTTTACCGAAAGAAGGATGGGAACCAATGGTTTTGAAAATGGGAGGGTTAAAGACGGGGGACATCATCAGCCAGTTGTGTCCCGTAAAGCATTCCCCCTTGCCTGTAGCCTCGATGTGCGATTGCAATTAAACCAGTACGTCGGATACGGCTTTGCAGTAGCTTGCCGAATCGTACTGACATCTCATCCCACTACACTGCTTTGAACACGTTACGTCGGATTTACTATATGCAGCATGACAGTTTACTGCATTCATTGCCCATGTTCATCTTTTTGCTAATTATTTGTTCAGAGGATGGCTAGTTCGAGGAGGTCTATGTATGCTTCTCTATTAGCCTAAGAAGTTTTCAAGGTAAAAGTTCAAGTACCTCAAATAGAGGGTATATTGGGCGGGAATGAATGGCTATTTTGCGCTGGCTGTATTGTGTATAAGGTTTTTTTTCATGTCTACCCTCGTGTGTCATGGCTCCAAAACAGCAAGAGCCCCAGATGGGACAACACACTCTGAGGACATCAATCGTAGCAATCACTTTTCAATATTTCAACGTTACTTCGGAATGTCCTATAGATGCATCTGTAGCTGAAGAATGAACCTGGTTGTAAGGCACGGGCAGACATGATCTATTGTTCGCCCTATAAGAAATTATATATATTCCTGAAACCTTTTTGCTATCGCTACGCAGGGAAGGAGCTTTATTCATTTTCAGAAACCATATGCATATGATCCAACCAAACTGGTGACATTGTATGAAGCTTTGTTTAATGGACAGAGAATATATATTCCCCTCCTTGACAGTCTATTCCTGCTGACATTTTGACGGTTCAATAAAAGATTATGCTTAAAAAGCTTATTGTGGTGGTTTTCTTCCGATTGTAGAGGTTACAGGATTGTTGAGCATTAAGATTACCCGAGACCAGCAGCCCTGGGGAGTATATAGACGCCAGCTGCTTTTCGGTTGGTTCATTAGACATGTAGTCCTGCAAGCAGATCATATTTACTTCTCTTCTATTTCTCTTTCGTAGTAGCTTATTCCTATAAGCGGTGTATCCTCAATTTATCTGTTCAATGGTCAATAGTCATTGCTTCAGCAGCAACTGGTTTTCCTTGATCAAATTGATCTGATGCGAACCTTTATGGTCTCCAGAGTTGTGGGATTTCCTCTGCTGGTTTTACGCACTGTGAAAGTAATTCAATGATGGCGGTAGCATGCTAGTGCTACTAAGAAGCAGGAATCGACACAAGAACGATCATTTTAACTAATATGGAAGAAAGCATGAAATTTTTTTATACTAGGTTAAAATGGAGCTTTGTTATTGTTTGAACGCTTTTTGGGCTATTTAGTAGTATAATGTACTTATAAAAAAAAAAAAAAAAACACAACAAAAAAAAAGCTATGAAACGTTTATGAATTTAATCCAATAACTCCACCTACAGATATTCTAGGGCTTGTGTGGGTTTCATATTTGTATCGACCAGCTAGTCTGGGTCACTCGTCAAGCTTCAGAAGGTTTTTGAATCTTGCAATTCTCAAAGCATTGGCTACAAACATATTGAGATTGCAAGTAATCATAGCCTCAAAAGTGAAAAATAAATGAGATTTCATTGTTTTAATTGAAACGAGTAATTTGGATGTGTTATGAGACCTTTAAAAAGGCTTTTGGATGTCTCATTATATCGAAATTCGTTAAATTATATGCATATTACATTTGAATCTCTTTGTGTTGTCCATTTTAGGAAATTATGAGGTTAGACAAACGAAGCCTGATTCCTAGCAAACCATCAAGTACCAAGCATATAGGAATATGTATATAAGTAGTTAGCTAGCACCTTCTTAATAAGATTTAATTTTATTCATCATTAATTCGATCACTACCTCAAAGTCTTGAAGATTAACAATCAATAAGAATTTTTATCACCAACTTTAACAATGCAACCATCAACCGTATCAATCGCCTCTTCTGCTGTCCCAAAAAATGACAAAGATGGTCAAGACAACTACGTCTATGAAGGATGCTGGATCACCTGTACCATTGCCTGAATGGCCAAAATCGGTAGATATGTTGATGAGCTCAACATGACCCTTTTCGTCTTTCAATCAAAGGTGTGTTTAACCTATCCTATTCGTCCTGTTTTATTTCTTATGGATCGAATACTTTTTGCTTCTAATATGAACACTTAGTTTACAATATACAACGATGGCCTTATACTTGGAAACCTCGTAGTAGGTCAAATTAATATGGCGGTATATGTACAGCTCCTGTAATATCTTGTTCTTCATGAGTTTGTGAGACAACCCACGCGGAATCTTTATCGCTATAGCGCTCAGGAGGAAGTTTGAAAGGCAGTATGATCGGTACTTCATCCCTTTTGCAGTTTGTCTTTTCTCCAATTTCAAAAGGGATAAGCTTTTTGCCATCCCCATACTGAGCTGGGTGAATCAAGACCCCAGTTTCGTAGTTTGTGATGAAGATCTTAGAATCTGGACCAAGCTTGTTTTTCTGGGACATCGAACCCCATGCCTGTTTACTCAGATTCGCACTTGTGAAGAGTACCCAGTCAAGGGTCCTGAAGCCATCCGAAGACATTAGAAAGAATTTTGTATGGCTTGGATTTGTACGCCTTTGAGCTGTATAGCTATGACAAAATATTTTTGAGAGCAGAGTATCGTTCATGCGTTTCCCTCCCTCTGTGTGTGGATTATAATGAGACCAGCCGCCGGATTGGTATCCAAATAGAGAGTTTCTGACATCAGCTAGCGAGGCATAAACTAGGTATAGCTGCACCTTCCTTGAAGTTTGAAAATCCTCTATATCAGCAGCTCCATTGTGAAGAGGGAATCGTTCAGTATTGAGCTGTGATCCCCTGGTGAACTGGCCTGTAACGAGCGGGGCTAAAAGATGAGTGAAAATATTTGAAGCCTCTCCCTCACGCTTGATATAGCTTATCGGGCTTGCAATAGAAGACGTCTGGTACAATATCTGCAATGGCTTCTCATATGACACCGGTATTAGTCCGTTTCTATGCAGGCAGTCGTAGAGCCCTAAAAACCCAAACTTCGAGGACGTACCAGAGACTGAGGATACAAACTCTCCCCGTATAGGGCTGAAATCATACTTCCTTAGAGAAATGACGAGTTTTTTCAAAGCGTCACTAGGATGTGCCATCAAGAATTCTAATAAATGCTTTTGAAATGAAGTTTCAGCGTTAGCAGCAGCTCTCTCGTGCAACGTTGGGCTCGACCAAACCATCTGGTTGTTGGTGTTGAACTCCATATAGGTCATATTACAAGACAATAGGTGGATTTGTACCGTTTTGTCATTGAAGATGTTCAGGATCAGTTTTGAATGATAGGATGCATATGGAGCCATTGGTATTTCGATCAGGTGCAGATTTGGAAATGAAGCACGTAACAAGGAGTCGCTCACCGTACCATGCTGGTGAATTATGTAAATTTCAACCTCATTGGAATGAAATTTTGGTAAAATGAAATCCAATTGATCCTGGAAACTGAATATATAGCACTTTGATAGATCTTTCGACGAGATTAGATTTTCTATGGTTTTGGAGTTTGGTAACTTTGGAGAATCATACGTAGGATTATGAATTGGTGAAAAAGGAGATGAAATTGAGGCAATTTCTTCAGCAGGGACTTCTGCATCTGAATCTAAATCTATGACTTCGATCTGTTCGGTGGCTGGCCCGTAAGTAGCTAGTCCAGAATTTCGCTTCTTGCTAACAATCACTTCTTCTTCTTCTTCTTGTTTTTCTTCAGAATCGTCAATTGTTCTTTTCTTACCGCCTTGTGTCGCTGTCTGCGTGTCATATTTCTTTGCCCAAACCTCTGCAACTTTTCTTCTAACACTATTACAATCCCTGTCACAGCCGCTCATCACTCTCTGTTTCTCAAAAACAGACTTCGAGATCTAAAAAACCCCTCTATGAAGTTTCCTCTCTGCTTCCTCTCTACAAGATGATGATGGCTAACAAACGCTTCTGGAGAAGTGCTGATTATTAAGCAACACGCACACGCACACACACACACTCACTCCCAAACACACTCACTCACTCCCACTACCCGGACCAAATGCATAGGAGTCTGACGTATGTACTTGTACATCCACTACAAAATCCAAATTTCATCTGCGATAGCAAGGACGCTGTGTCTCTCTTTCTTGCCCTGTTGTTCCTCTTCTTTTGTGTAACTGTGTGTTTAATTTGGACGGTCCATGCACTAGTAATATAACATGTATCTACGTCTCTCTTGTTACACGCCATGCCAAACACCTTTCAGAGCTCGAAACGACTGACACTGTATCTATGGCAGATAGCCCAAGGCACAGCGAGACTGCAGGGGCCCACAAGCAGATCTGTCTAACCACATAATGCTTCCAAAGTAGTTTC
Organism: Liangdongia quercuum; assembly: GCA_030579675.1. Classification (NCBI taxonomy): domain Eukaryota; kingdom Fungi; phylum Ascomycota; class Saccharomycetes; order Phaffomycetales; family Wickerhamomycetaceae; genus Liangdongia; species Liangdongia quercuum. The sequence goes on along the minus strand of JAKTRK010000014.1, from coordinate 191,442 downwards.
CAGATCTGGAGAATTTCAAGTGCAGCGTGGTGGTACCTGCTCTTGCTATAAACCCATCTAAGTTGTCTTTTCTTCGTGTTCTACTGCTGCATTTACAGCGGCGCCTCTCCCCTCCCGCTCAAAAAAATCCGCATTACATGTATATAACATATATATAATAAACAATAGTGGGGCCGTAGCCTTGATTTTTTTTTTTTTTTTTTTTTTTTTTGGGTTAGTCTTAGTTCCGCCATCTCTGATTCGTCCACTTATAAAATCCAGCCCTGCTGGATTGCGCGCGTGTATCCAAAAGAGTCAACACTGAGATCTGCTATCGAGACTTGAGATCCGCAAGCACGATTGAACTAACAGAAACGTGCAAGTGACTGTTGAATGAATGAAACCCATCATCCTCTAGCTCACAGGCTAATGCAAGACCGTTTGCTGCTCCGTGATAGCCTCACCCGTTGCTGTGACTCGAGCTCGAGCTCGAGCTCGGGTAAGTCCAAAGAATTCGACTAAGCAGCACTCAACCCCGTTTTTGACACATAATCTGTTTTGGACGTAATTAATCCCGCCACTACGGTGTATCAACAGCAAGCCCTAACTGACTTTGAGGATGCCCAGGGATGCCCCAGGGATTTCTGGCCCTCGGTTTACAACATTATAAGTTGTATAACGTATACCACGTATAGAATCGTACACAATCCTGTATAATACTACTACTACTACTACTACTACTACTACTACTACTACTACACACACATACATACACACACACACACACCTCTCTTGAAACTTCAGTCTCTCCACTTTCCAGACTAATAGCCTCTTCTAGTTGTCGCTTCCACCTCCTGCGTTTTCTAGGACGGAATTCTTTTTTTTTTTTTTTTTTTTTTTTCCACTCCCTTGGACTCTTTTTTCAACTTCGAGAAATTGTGTCAGATTCTCACTCCTAAAAACTGATTGGACAACTCCCAGATTTACAAAAAAAAACAGGAAAAGTCACAGATTTTTCCACCAACGACGCCAATCTAGCACTTTTTGCACAAAACCAGGAGGGAGGCGCACAACAGCAAACGGTCTAAAAGCATCAACGCATTCCAGAACACTGACCCTGACACTCGCTTTTTACGTATCTATAAGTTGTCTGCTTTGAAAAAACACAGCATGTCCGAGCACTGTCGTTCTGCAAATTCTTTCGTCTTGCTCCAGAAGCAGCTTGTTTACAAGGCCGAGAACGCTACCGATAACAAGATAAAGCTACCATCAGTAGGCCATGTTCTTAGAACAATCGAGTGCTACCAGAACGAGCAGCAAATTAACGACTCAAAACTTTTGCTGGAGTTCAAGCACAGGACCGGGTCATTATATTCACAACAGTACCAGCATCAATACCCAACTCCTTCGACAACGACACCTTCTCCAGTCTCTGTCTCTGTGTTTTCAACAGACCCGCAGTCACAGGGTCATAGCACCAACACCACGCCATATGACGATTCAGATTACGATTCCAAATCTCTCGTTCATTCTGAAGGATACCAAAATCCCCAACCCCCATCTCCGTCTATTACTGTACCACCACCCAAACTACCACAACAACAACAACAACTACAACAACAACAGACAGCACCCTCGAAAGTACCCATAACCAGATCGAATAAAAGTCGTTCAAATTCGTCGGTGACTCTTGATTCAAGATCTTCTTCGATGGATTCCACTGCCAACACCGACGGAGAAAACAGCATCAGTTCTGTCTCTTCAAAATCATCCTCGAAGAAGAGAACAAACCTTCCAAAGGAAACTATTGAGATTTTGAATGAGTGGATATTACAAAACATGGACAATCCTTACCCAAACCACGTCCAGAAAAAAGTTCTTTTGGCTAAAACTGGTTTATCCAATATTCAATTAAGTAACTGGTTCATTAACAAACGAAGAAGACGTATCTTTTCAAACTTAAGTGGCAATAATGGACAACCTATCAAGAAGAAGAGATTGATTGATAGAATATGAAGTTTGTGTTTCCCTTTTATTGTGCTATATTCCAGTTTGTTTTTCTGTGGCAGTTATGTGTTTTGTTTTGTTCCCGTCTTCGTCATTATCACAGTATTGTAAATCAATACCACATCCATGCAAAAAAAAAAAAGAAGGGACGAGAGATATTGCTTCAATAGATATCCATAATCCAAGTTACCTAGTGAAGCTTATTACTCTTCTTTCGAACTTTTTTAGCGAAGGTTTCCCTCCTTTAACCATCATAATATTTTGGACATTCATCCATTTTCAATTCTACAAGTTCAGAAGTGGCTGTCCACCATTCACGTTTGAATTCAAGGTTATGATAAATTTCATATCAAAATTAGCTAAGACTAGAAAAACTCATCGAGTCTTTGAAAAGAGAATGCTGAACACCGAAAAAAAAAAAGAAAAGCAAAAGAATCATGCTTCCAGAGTATGAGAGTAATCATTCATAAGGAAATCGCATCTTTGTATTTCTTTCTGAAGTTTTTGCATTCTACTATCCACATGGCCATAATGGTCCTGTAATAAAAGTATTTGTGCTTATTCTACTTCCTGTAGCGGTTGATTTTCTTCTTGATTCTCGTTTAAATGCTTCTCTGCAAGTTCTCCACGATTAGAGAAAGGCTCCTCAGGTACGTTTTCCTTTTGAATCTCGTCCTCAGCTCCATCAATGGCTCCCGGTATATATGTATCCATCTCTTTAACTCTTCTTGCACCAAATCTTATGTTTGTTATATTACTATCTTCCACCACAGTTGGATTGCTGAATCTACCATATCCCCCTCTTGAACTGTCATATTCAAATCTGTATTCGTCTCTGACCTGGCCACCACTTGCACCTCTACCGAACTGTCTGCCCTCTTCAAATCCAGGATCTAGATCAATCTGGATAATACGGTCTTCCAACTTCGTATCCGATAGAAATTTCACCGCATTGATAGCATCATTTGGGTCTCTGTATATCACGAAGCAGAACCCACATGGAGTAAAGTTGTATCTATCTAGACCCATTATGATTTGCTTAATTGGCCCGCATCTAAAAAATATTTTAGCGACAAAACTGAAAAAGATAGCTTCTGTGAAAATCTTACTTTGCAAAAAGCTCGTATATCTGTTCTTCAGTAGTATAAAATGACAGATTTCCAACGTATACAGTTCCAGATCTATATGAAGCTCTCAAATCATCCAACCCATTAGGATTTCTTCTCTGAAAGAATATTATTATTAGAATGCAAAACTATCAGAAATACAAATAAATCCCAACTTACAGCTTTCTTAATAAGATATGCAGAGGGCCGGTCTAGTTTAGCACACGAATGTGTAAAGTCGATTTCATCAAATTCCGCTAAAGACATTTTGACGTTTAGTTACTGTACTCAGTTCAGCGCTTAATCTTGGTACATCTGTTATAAAAGAATGTGTTTGGAAAGTAGAAAGCTCAACTGAGAACCGAGGACTGGTTTTGGAGCACTGGAATCAATATTTCCCGGAACTGATGTCTATCCTTATATCATAAGTCACCTGACAGAGGGCGATCGGAGGTTCATCATCCGATTCCCGAAAGAATAGCCGTACATCTCCAAGATAGGTGAGATTCAGCTGAGGAAAGATGGATAATCTGTAGAGGATTGCCATTGGGTGCAGATTTCGCTACTAGAGGATACCTCTGTTAGAGAATCCAAAGTGCGCTAACCCCCAGTGCTACCTCCAATTTTCAGTGCATAGGTTGGGGGGGGGAAGGGGGGAGGTGATTTTATTTCCAACGGATAGATCAGAGATCTTGATAGAATTTTTCCCCCACTGGGGTCGCCTCGCCCCATGGAACTAATATTAATTATACAGTTGAATACATCTTTCGCCATTTCTTTCATATATCTTCCACTTGTACAAAGAACCAGTCATCCAATCTAATCTGCATCGTAACTAATCATCAGATCATAATGGCTACCAAAATCACCTGGGAATCAATCAACTCTAAGCCAAATGCCGTCCTCTCCCCAGGATTCGTCCATGGCTCTGTATTTTCATCGGGAACTGTAGGCTCAATAAGTGAACAGGATGGCAAAGTGCCTGAATCCATTGAAGAACAAGTTCATCAGACTCTTAAGAACCTTCAGACTGTTCTGAAAGAAGGTGGGGCTTCAATCGAAAGGGTTTTCAAGGTCAATGCTTATCTTTCTCATTCTCAATACAAGAAAGCTTTTAATGAAATCTATGCCCAATATTTCAAAAATAAGCCCGCAAGAACTTGTGTCGTTGTCCAATTCATGGATCCATCCATCAAAGTTGAGGTTGAAGCAATTGCTACTCTTGATTCGGATGAGGAAGCTGTTAAAATTCCATGGGCATCTATCCCTGGTAAAGAACATCCAACCTTGTCCCCAGGTTTCGTTAACAAAAACTTGGTCTACTCCTCTGGAATTATTGGATCCAATTATGCTACGGGTGAAACTCCAGAATCCGTTGAAGAACAAATCCACTTGGCCATCAAAAATCTCGAGAAAATCTTGAAAGAAGGTGGTTCATCGTTAGAGAATGTTTTTAAGGTAAACGTTTTCCTATCTCATGGTAACTACGCTAAAGTAACCAATGAAATCTATAGCCAATATTTCAAACAAAAACCAGCAAGAACTTGTGTCATAGCCGAATTTATGGATGTCCCAATTAAATTTGAGTTAGAAGCAATTGCTACAATCAATGAAGCTCCTGCTGCAAAAAAAATCACCTGGGAATCGATTCAAGGCAAAGAGCACCCAGTGCTGTCTCCAGCGTACATCAGCTCTGATAGTATCTTCACTTCGGGAACTGTTGGACAAGATTATTCCACTGGCAAAGTACCAGATTCCATTGAAGATCAAGTCCACTTGGCAATTAAGAACTTGGAAACTGTTTTAATAGAAAGTGGCTCTTCGTTAGAAAATGTTTTCAAAGCTAATTTGTTCATATCTCACGCTGACTATATTGGTGTTGTCAATAAAATCTATGGTGAATACTTCAAACAGAAACCTGCTAGAACATGTGTAATTGCAGCTTTCATGGACTCTAAAGTTAAATTTGAGCTAGAAGCCATTGCAAGTAGATAGAGTATTTAGAGTTTTCAAAAGAACGAGCTGATGGGTTGAACTCAACATGCTTCATTCCTTTCCTTTTTAAAGTCCGTAGTACAAAGGTCAAGTTATCAATGTTGTGTAGATTGACGGTGCTCCATTAATTCACCAAAAACTCACAGAATAGGTTATATACTACAGAGTCACTATAAAACCAAGCAAATTAATATTCATTAGATATTTAACTGATTAATACATCCATCTATAATTAGGATTAGCAGGGCCATCCCTCAACTCACCAGTAGGCACATCTCTATATGTCCAGTTAACATTTTGCTTTCTATTTCTACGACGATTATCGAATGCCATATAGGAAGCAATTGAAGCAACAACAATTATAGCAGCGCCACCGAAACCTGCAGTAATTCCTAAAGCAGGTACATATTTTGGAGCATCTTTTGATCTGAAGATATTCGTGGAGATCAAACCTGCGGCGTTAGCCAACGGTACACCAACAGCAGAAATAACGACACGGCGATTTTCATTTGGTGTATTGTTATTATACCAAGTTGAGGTCAAGACAGACGATGCTGAAGCCCCTGTCGTCATCAAAAAACATGAAAAGTAAGCAGCACCGTTGTGGGTATTAACATCGATACAACCAAACACAACGAATCCAATCAATGTACATGAAATCGCAATAACAATAAATACTGATCTAACACGAGCAAAATCGGAACAAAAACACAAAATAATGAGAGCAACTGCACCCCAAACATTTGGTGCCACTGTGTAAAGATTTGTCATGACAGATCCCTTTCCTAAGGTCTCAATAATTTGAGGGAACCAATTATTGATTGAATTTAAGGGGACACCAAGCAGAATTTCCTGAAACATCCAAGCTATTGCAACTGGATGTTTGAAAACAGCAATAGCATCTTTAAATGACAACTTTTCAGTTGCAGATGATGAAGAATCAGTTTCGATTCTCCACTTTGCACATTCTCTTTCTTCCTCAGTCAAGAACTTTGCGTTATCAAAAGTTCTTGGTAAGTATAAAAACGCAATAATCGAAAAGACAACTGTACATCCTCCTTCAATCAGGAAAAGAATTTGCCATCCTTTTAGTCGGTCAGTCTTAATTTGAAAACATCCATAAGCTAGTAAACCAGAAAAGGCATTTGCGATATTGGCAGCAGCATAGAAAATCGATAATCTTCTTCCCAGTTCAGCACGACGGTAAAAACAGGACAGATAGTAAATTATACCTGGGAAAAATGCGGACTCGCACATACCTAAGAACCATCTAGCAGCCATCAAAGAGCCATAATTGAAGACAGAGACAGCTAACAGTGTGATTGAACCAAACGTGAACATCAAGCATGGAATAACATTCGCAGCGTTGTACTTCTTAATAACCAGTGAAAATGGAAAACCGCAAAGAACAAAAGGAATGTAGAAAATTGACAGCATATTGTTCCATTGCTGGCCTTCGATACCAAGGTCGTCATCAAGACCGTTTGTCTTGGCATTTGAAATATTACCTTTATCCAAAGCATTGAATAGATACATGACTGCGATAAACGGAAGAATTCTGATATCGAACTTCCAGCAAATTCTTCTTTCTAGCTTATGATCAATCTCCTTCAGTTTATCCTGTCCATAGAGGCTCTGGTGTTTGCCTTCCTCTATAGAAACAACGTCTACCGTGTTGTTCGTCTTTTTCTCTGGAAGAGATGAGACATTTGGTGTTATTTCTTCTAATGATTTCGACATCGCTTAATTGTGTTGAGGACCTCGAACAATAGTGATCGTAGGGTGCGCAGTTTGAATAGAACGATAATTAATCTTGTTTAAATATTAGCTAACTGGGCCCTATCATGGGAAGATTCCATACAAAAGAGTAACTAGCCCTCAGCATCATCGATTTGGGAATCTATCACCTTTCAAGTATGCGGTCCGTATCCAAATCTCACTGGGGGGCTCTGAGAAAGTCCACCGTACTAAGACGCTAGCCTCAGCAATTGGATCCTGACTCACAGGGCCCCACGCCTTATCGAAACTCGATATCGTCTGGGATTCCCGATCCCCAACTGAAGTTTTCGCGATAAGAGAAAAGTGCGTGGGTGCAACGAGTCTGTATATTGATGCACCACCCAGTGGACATGCATGAAGACGCATTCTCAAAGCCAGGAGTATAGATCATGGAGCTAGATGATCGATTGAAAAGAAAAAGCACACTAGAATAGCACAGCAGAAGCCGCAGAATCGAGGATCATGGAGACAAAGGATCGGTTGGAGGGTATACTCTCGCTTACGCATAAGTGAACTTGTTATTGTTCTATTCAGTAGATTAGCGATTACATAGACTATGTACTGCTTCAAACTACAGATCACTTGAGTGTTCTACAACAATCTCTTTAAGGTAAAACTTTTTATTCCTTTGATTACTGGGCAGCGATTCTATTATTATAGCACAGTAGAGGTGAAAAGTTGGTCGACTACCACCCCCTGAATGGTACCCAGATATCAACAACAATATCACTACCATCTGTGACTAAATACCAAGGATATGAGGCTGCAGTGATACAACTATGTTGTGGAACGATACCGACCTGAGTGCCCTGTGGAATGAACTTGGTTTCTGGATTAGATTCTAATGGGGTGAGAATACCGTGCTCTTGCGATAGTCTTCCAACTATCCAATTCTCGTAACCTTCTGGGTAAAAGACCCTACCGTGTCCAGGCAATGGGCCAAATTCTCTAGCAAGAGCAATCACACCGGCGTTGACCAACTGCTCACCAGGTGCATCTTTCCCTCTGTTTGGATAAGTAGACAAGACCTCTGCGATGACTTTGATAGAGACTTGAGTTTTATCTACACATCCAGTACTGATTTGTTGAAGATCGTTGAATGGGTAGTTACCAGCATGTATCTCAAGCTGACCATATAACTCTCCGATATCCGTTTTGATATCAAGAATATCTGCAGAGTGTGCAGTTGGGGTGGCACCAACAGACAACTGAAGTTTCAAAGATGAATCAAACTCTAATGCAGCCTTGCAAGCTTCATTACCAGCGGTGATTTCCTGAACTAGAAATGCTTTAGCCTGCTCTTTACTGTGAGATGAGTAGGAATGACCGGCGTGGCAGTAAAATCCGTATATGGAGACGTAATTATGAACATCGGTCTTGAATATGGCTTCTAAAGTTGTCGATACATCGTCGTTGGTCAATCCAGCACGATTGGTACCCATGTTGACCTTGATAAAGAGAGACCATTTTTTGGTGATCTTGTTTTTCTTGCTATACTCAGCCAACACATCCAATTGGTCCTTGTTATCAAGCATTAAACGCAGATGAGGAACAACTTCACTCAAGGCAACCAACTCATCCAGTCTGCTCTTGACAACCGGTAAACTGAACAAAATGTCATCAATTTTACCCTCTTTGACCAATGGGACTAAGTGCCATGCTTCAATCAAGGTGGACACAACAATTTTAGTAGTCTTGATGTCACCTGAACCCAATTGGAGTACTGTCCCTTCAAAGGTCTTGTGTGTTTTCACATGGGCACGGAAGTCAGCTTTCAGATTATGAGCGTTCTTCAGCATCGCTTCAGAGTTTTCCTTGAATATCTTTCTGTCCACAACAAAAGACGGTGTTGGACATTCGGACAGATGCTTACCTCCATAAGCCTGGAGAACTTGCTTCTTGTCAGCAAGAGGTGTGTACTTGTATGGGTAACTCATCTGGTGGTAGTAGTTCGTTCAGGACTTTTGCAAATAGCTCTAATTGTCAATACTTGAGTATAATATAGCACATATAATATAGCACTCTCCGAAGGTTGGTGAAGCAGAGGCCGAAAGCTTCCCCCATATAAAAACGATATTGAAGAGAACTTCCCCAGTGGGGAACGGTACATCCACTCGATAACAGCATGCCGAGTAGAGGAACACCAGTCAAAATCGAGACCGATCCAGCAAGCGTAGAGACCATTTTCGATTATAGACAGAAGTATGGTACATAAACTGAGAGATCCGCCATAATTATTCTCACCTGGACGTTTTGTTTTGCAACGTCAAGAACAAACCTTGTCAAGATGTCCATTTACGATACCAAACTTAACGACGACTACAGCTGGCCGGAACCGTTATCAGAGCTCCCATTAAAGCTCTCTCCGGATATGATCCCAAAGCTTGATCCAGAATATATTAAGTTTTTTGATGAAGTCTTGTGTAGGGAGCCAACTATCCTTGAAACTTACAAATATCCATTGAAAGTCACCAAAGCTGGGGGAAATGTGATTCCTGGTCAGGCAAAGCCTTTTGAAATGGCCAAAATTTACGACTCAGAGATTCCTCGCGTATACACGAAGGACCAGAGCACAACTCCAATTCCAATTAGAGTGTTTGTGCCTAAGGGGGAGAAACCAGCTAATGGATGGCCTTGTACTATTTGGTTCCATGGAGGAGGATGGGTTCTTGGTGGAATCGACACCGAAAACTCCTATTGCACACATCTAGCTAAAAATGCAAACTGTGTTGTCATAACTGTTGACTATCGTTTAGCTCCTGAGTTCCCATTCCCTGCATGTGTTCACGATTCCTTTGAAGCAGTGCTCTACGTTATGGAACACAGCGACAAGTTCGAGGTAGATAATACTAAGATTGCACTTGCAGGATCATCAGCTGGTGGAAACCTTACTGCAGTGATCTCTCATAAATATGGCGCATCTGATATTCCAAAGCAAAAGGGCTTCCCACCTCTCAAGTTTCAATTAATGGTTGTTCCTGTGACTGATAACACTGCTACTGACAAGACCCAGCCTTCCTGGAAAGAAAATGAGAATACACCTCAATTACCAGCAGCTAAGATGTTATGGTACAGATTCATCTACCTTCCAGAAGGTGGTAAAACATTATCTGATCCTGAATCAAGTCCGCTATTCTACCCAGACGAGAGCTTCAAAAACGTTCCACCGGCTTTCATTGCTTGTGGCGAATGTGACGTCTTGAGATCTGAAGCACAAGCCTACCACGCCAAGCTGACCAAGAATGGGATTCCAAGCACGATCGAGGTGTATAAAGGAATGCCTCACACTGCCATGGTGATGAACGAGAGACTCGCTCAGGGAGCCAAATTGGTATATGATACCACACATGCTGTGAGAGATGCATTTTACAGCTAATGCATTACACTTTGCCGTCATTGACCCTGCTTTAATTAGTTTTACAGATGTATAGAATTGTATGGTATAATATCGATGGCTCATACATAACAGTTGTAAATTTCGAGCCATGCTCATCGTACTTCATTACTTGATTGTGATGATTTGAAAACAGCACTTGACATCTTGCTGAAAAAGGGAGTCGCTGGCTAACCAGCACTTCTCAATATTCTGCAGTTCATGCTCAGCTATTTATTGTTCTAGCTGTAATATATATCGTCACCTCAAGTCACTACAGGTAAACATTAAACTGATAGTAGCCTGAATTGTAAAATTGAATTCGAAGAGGCTCAGTACCACAATTCCAAATAGATCGCATTATCTGCTAGATAGAGCCTAGTACAGCTTTAGTGAAGACGTCTGTTTTTTTCGGCAAATCCTCAATAGTAGTGCTTGAAGTTGCTAGCGGGATTATTGTTCCGCAATTTAAATAATCCGAGTTCATGTCTTGCCTAGAAACATACTGCTCATATATGTGTGGTATTAAGTTGCTACCAAGCATACCTATATTCCTTCCAGTTTGCATCCGTTCATAGTTATGGTGCGTTACATCTTCATTAACGAGGATCAATATGTAATACTTCTGAGATTAGAGGAGTCTTTCCACAAGTGAAAAACATATTGATAAAAGAGCGAGCTACAAATCAAAACTTGAGTGTCATTAGATATCCAAATTTGAAAGGGGGAGGGAAAGATAAATGGAATGGTGGCTATTTTGTCCTGGATATAAATCACTCACTTCAAGACTCGTCTTGAATATTTGGACATTCATGATCTTAGTACTTTGGTATTTCCACGCTTGAAATTGACCATTCGCTAACGCTATAACCATTTTTCGTTACGACTCATCAACACTTCACTAGTGACCTAAGAGAAAGCGGAGAGCCCAACTGTGCGACAGCGAAAAGTGGACATGATTTCTCTTTGTGAAGTCCAAGCGGGCCGTTTCATGCGGCACACCATGCTCTTTAAGCAGTCACGTATGCTCGTCTCTCGAGCTAGAGCATACACCACACTCGGTCATCGTCCTAAGCTTCCCTTGGAGTCCGCGAATAAGTCCAAGCTCCTCTCCATCACAAACAGTTCTATTCTATCGAATATAGTTATTCCCAGTAGACTTTTAAGAACCTCTGGAATACGAATGAAATCCGAAGATGATGCGAAAAAAACGGATCCGTCACCGTTGTTCAAAGCTACAGGAAACACCAATTTATCTCAATTGAAGATAATAAAGGATTTACTGTCGTACCTCTGGCCAAAGAACAAACTGTCGTTCAGAGTGCGGGTTGTTATCGCCTTGACTTTCTTAATTGTGGCGAAGTTGTTGAATGTACAGGTTCCTTTCTTCTTCAAATCTATCATCGATGGTATGAATATTGATTGGGCTCAAGACGTTGGTACATTGTCAGCAATCGTCGGTGGTACAATATTGGCATATGGTGGAGCTAGATTTGGTGCAGTGTTATTTGGAGAACTAAGAAATGCCATCTTTGCAACAGTAGCACAATCTGCAATAAGACAAGTTGCTCATAACACTTTCAAGCATCTGTTGAGCCTCGACTTGGGATTTCACCTATCAAGACAAACCGGTGGCTTGACAAGGGCGATTGATCGTGGTACAAAAGGTATATCTTATGTTTTGACTGCAATGGTGTTTCACATTCTTCCGATAACATTCGAAATTTCTGTCGTTTCTGGTATCCTGACTTATAACTATGGCTGGAGTTTTGCTGCTGTCACTTTGTTAACGATGCTTGCGTACTCAATTTTCACAATAAGAACTACTGCATGGAGAACAGGGTTTCGAAGAAAGGCCAATAATGCAGATAATCAAGCTGCAAGTGTTGCACTAGACTCTTTGATTAACTTTGAAACTGTCAAATATTTCAATAATGAAACATTTCAAGCTTCAAAATATGATCTTGCCTTGAAAAAATATCAAGATTACTCTATAAAAATTGCTACATCTCTAGCGTTTTTGAATGCAGGCCAGAATTTGATTTTCACTAGTGCCTTAACTTCGATGATGTATATGGCTGCAAACGGAGTTGCGACAGGAAATTTGACTGTTGGTGACTTAGTTTTGATCAATCAGCTAGTATTCCAATTATCAGTTCCATTGAATTTCTTGGGTTCTGTATACAGAGAGTTGAAACAATCATTATTAGACATGGAAACTTTATTCAAATTACAAAAAAATCAAGTTTTAGTGAAGAGTGAACCTGGGGCCCCACCATTGAAGCTGACTAAAGGTGAGATAAGATTCGAAAATGTCACTTTTGGGTATCATCCAGATAGGCCTATTTTGCAGAATGCTAGTTTCACCATTCCTGGAGGTGAGAAGGTTGCTATAGTGGGACCTTCTGGTAGTGGTAAATCCACCGTTTTGAGACTGGTTTTCAGATTTTATGATATTCAGTCGGGTAGAATTTTAATTGACGGTCAAGATATTAGAGAAGTTGATTTGGATTCACTGAGAAAAGCCATCGGTGTCGTTCCACAAGATACGCCTTTGTTCAACGACACTATATCGGAAAATGTTAGGTACGGTGACCTGGAGGCATCAGATGCAGATGTTCAACGTGTTATCAAAGAGGCTCAGTTGGATAAACTGATTAAAGATCTGCCAGACGGAATTAAAACTATTGTTGGTGAGCGAGGATTGATGATTTCCGGTGGTGAAAAGCAGAGAATCGCTATCGCCAGAGTGCTTCTGAAGCATGCACCTATAACATTTTTCGATGAGGCAACCAGTGCGTTGGATACACATACGGAGCAATCTCTATTGAAGACTATTCGTGCGATTTTCAAAAAGACTTCCAACACAAATATTTCAATAGCTCATAGATTGAGAACAATTGCTGATTCAGACAAAATCATTGTGTTACAGAAAGGACATGTGAAGGAGGAAGGTGACCATCAAACATTACTAAAGAATCCGGATTCTTTATATGCTGAATTGTGGAATATTCAAGAAAACTTGGACCTTGATGAACAATTGAAAGAGGCTGACGAAGAAAAAGAAGAAGTGATTGAGCATGAATCGCAACCCAAGAAACAGTTGTAGAAGTAGAGCATCCCTGTTCTGATAATTTATAGTTATTTTATATTCAAAATTGAATTCACGATTATACGATAATGTACTGTTTAGCTACTTGAAAACATTCAACCAGACTGCGAATCGCTAAAAAAAGAAGCTGAAGCTTAGAGACTTTCTGTGTACTCTCTACGGAATCGAATGCCATTATGAGAAAGCTTGCTTTTTGCTGGAACGTTATCTCTTTTTTTTTTTTTTTTTTTTTCAATGTGCAACTGTAGAATGCGAATTTTGAGAAATCATCATCTCACGAAACTTAGCGAATTGGAGAAACCTTGCTCAGATACGGAAAAGTGTGGGAAAATAAAGAAGCTTAGGAGTTCAACTAAGCAGAACATTACAAAGAATCTTTCTTAGTGCTTGCAAGTTAGTACACATACAATCAACTACGGAAGCATTTTAAGATTATAAGTCCGAGATCCCCATTGCGTTATCAATTTGCCTTCCTGTCAATTTTCAAATTTTTCTGGTATCTCTACTATACTTTTAGCAACACCTCTAGACTTTGTAAGCTGGAGAACATATCTACGTCTTAGCTGTTTGAAATGTGCAGACCTGCTACTTGCAATATTTGTGGTGAGTGTTTTGTAGAAAACATCAGAACCGGGAATCGAAAACTAACAGAGCATGACTCAAGAAAAATCAGCGTGGGTTGGATGTGGATATCATATCCCATCAGCAATGTCCCAAGTCCCAAAAGATGAATGGTGAGTATATTACCTGTTACCTCTAAAATAAATAGGACAATGCTAATTTTGGAAAAGGTGTACCTGTGCACATCCTAATGGTGAACACAGTGAATATCCACCTAAGGCTGGTACAGGCAAAAAAGCTTGAGGCATCTACCCTTCTTGGAACTTCAACTGCTGCTGTTTATGTATTATACTATTCGAAGTTAGTTTACTATATGCTGTATAAGATCGTTCACATAGCATGAATAAATGAGAGAACACTGGTAAAAACTGTTACATCCATTAATCTGTCGAGATAAAGTGACCTTGGCTTTGTCTAGAAATAAATATAATGTAATGGCCGAAACTGATTCACATAATAAGTACTATGAACGAGACGAACGAGATAAGCGATAGGGACCGTGAGCGTTCGTAAGCTTGTTGTTGTTTACAACAGTGATTTCTCAGAAAGCGTAACAGTCCGAAACAAACACCAGAGCGATCTTCAAAAAAGAATATGCTGTCTGAGTTTGGGGGCTTTCGACTCGGAAAAGAGTAAATGTGCCAAGAAAGCTGATGGGGAAAAAAAATTGATAACCGCGAGATTCGAACTCGCGCCTCCGAAGAGACCAGGACCTTAACCTGGCGCCTTAGACCAACTCGGCCAGATTACCAATTTGAATAAGATAAGCCAAACATTCCGTACTGACCATCAGGGAAGATGGCCTCCAAGTACTGGAATAGGATCAAATCACAAGATCAACAGAGGACTTCGAGATGACTGATGATGTGCTTAGCATGGTTCTTTGCAAGTGCTATTCATTATATTCGTTGTGCAAAAGTATAAAGGCCAACGTTTACAGAACCTTTCTTGTTTACCTGTTGTGGAAGCACTAGCAGCATCTATCTTCAAGGACATAACCATTAAAGGACACATTGAGCTACAGTTCATATACGATTGCTTTTTCAATATAAGACGTGAACGAAGAGCTATTGGATAGCAGGAATTTCCTTTGTAGACTGTAGAGGCAACAGTAGAGTCAAGTGGTGGTCGAGGCTAAAATTCCGCGATATACGAATATTCAACTTTAAAGTTTAAGAAAGTGAGTTCAGTACCAACGGTCGGCTATTCAGAGAGGAGAGTTGTTGACTAAAGTGCGTGAGTTCTGAAGATCGCCATTGACAGATATGATCAACGCAATGTGATGGAGATCGCTTCACGTCCATGGCTGGGGACTTGGACTACTGAAAGATCTGATCAGTGAATTACGAATTCGTCACGAAGTTCAGAGAGCGAACGGCCTGTGCACTTGCAGGGGTGCGCCAATGAAATATAATAATCGAACCTAGAATGACAACTGGACAGGATTGTTTTTCGTCCTCATGGTTGCATCACTGTTGTCACATGTGAGCACATTCATGTTGTTAGCATGGTACATCTGGTGTTTTCTTTACCGTTTGATGATGATGCCGGAATTTCAAAATATCATACAGCTAATGCACCAGTAGGTGTCGTAGAATTACTGTTGTTATGTACTATAATTGTAATTGCTGGGCTGCTCCATCGAGCTCCATCCCTTGGGCATGAACAATTGCGTCTTATGGCTCGGCACTGGCACGGCCCTTCTGCACACTAACTCTGGTAACTGGAACAACTAGCACACTGAACACTGTTGTTACACAGTTGGAGGGCTTAATAAGCTCAAAGACGAGTGTAATAGTAATCACTTCTTAAGGTTTGCGATAAAAACGGTCGGGATCAAGAATAGGTCAGGGGCGAAAGCCTAATCGTGTCGACAAGAGATATACTTGTCGGCGTTAGTAACGTTATTTTTGAGTCCATTAATAAGCTGAATACTGAAGCTGTACTTCTAAAAGAGTTGAAAGTAAAGAGTGCAATGTCTGCAACACAAAGCGGTGATCATGGAGCTCTCGAACATCGAGTTTAGGTACGTACTTTGCCATGACTACTAGGCATGTGTTGCCTCGAGTGTAGTACGAGAAATCCTGCGTAGTGCGAAAACCACCCAGAAGTCGAATATGTGTCCTGTATGTTGTTTGCCGTGTCAAGGGCCTCAGACACAGATCGTTCTCAATAATTAATTAGTCCTCGAGTTTCAAGATTATTCGATGAGTGTAATCAATGCGCTCTCCCCGTCCCCCCTCCCCGTTTAGATTTTAGATTTAGTAAGACTACTAGCATCAGGCGTTGATGCTGCAGGATGAAATGGATAGTTAGCACTGTTTGCAAACCAATCTAGAATTTTCAGCAACTTTTTGCGAAATTCCATCACACACAGTCGAATCGTAGTTCCAAAGCATATTATCTCTGGTTCAACAAAGAGCAGAACCTTGAAAAACGGTAAAGATTAAAAAAAATAAAATAAAAAAAAAAAAAAAAAAATGATTTCCGGCTCTTGAACTCTAGGCCTCATAAGCTGCTGTGTAAGGTTTGGGAACTGGGGGGAGGCGAGGGGGACGACGTTGTTCAGTGCAAGCGATCCCAACACAATATAATGACAACACAATAATAAAGATAACACAACATACATTGGCCGAACCTCTTCTCCGTGTGCTACATTACATTACACTACACTGTTCTAAAGTCGAATCGAGTTGGCTACCTCGAGGCTGATGGCAGGACCTCAAAGTACCGTCTTCTCTCGTCTTTCCGTCTTTGGTACAGTAACAGCTTCTGACACTGTTGCCACTCGTCTGTCGAAGCAGGCGGCAAACCTCCTTCTACTTTTCGCTCTCCCTGTCCTTGTTTCATTGGCCGAACTGGACGCTTGGGCTCGCCCAAGAGTCCAGAAACCGAGATCCAGAGAACTCGCTGACTCGAAGCGGAAACCTACATATAGGATGTCTAGAGATCTTCGCCTCTGCACTCAAATTGAAGCAGCCTGTATACAACCAAACAACGCCTCAGTACAGTCGTATACATAAAACTACAGTTAGATGCTCCTAGATACAGCCAAACCGTTGGTCTGGAATGGTCGCTAAACTCAGAGCTCGCCGATCCTGCTGTGCTGTGCTGCGTATCTGTGGCCGCACATGCATATCGAGCACTCTCTAAAATAAATACCGCAGCGGGAGATGGGCTTTGTCACCTGCTAACGATCCAGCGCTTGTAGTCCGTCAGAGTAGTATCGTGCGGTACGGTAATGATACGTAGCGGGTCCCCACATATACAGACCTGTTATTCATTGATTTTGCTGAGACACGATGATCCAATTGTCGAAGAACTCCGTACATCATTTTCCAAAAAAAAAAAAAAAAAAAAAAACACTGATTGGCCTCCCTCCGAAACGCTTTCTGTTTCGGGAAAACGCCTTGGAATATGGTGTGCTTTTTTTTTTTTTCGAGATTCCGGAGAGTTGTGGAGTAATAGGGTTTGCTGCCGTTCATCTGGTTATGCAGCGCCCAGTACTTTGAGAGACAGCAAAAGCACATGATGTTTGTGCACCATCTTGCAGGTTGCAGCTCTCAATCCTATTTTGTTTTCCTTCACTCGCACTCGATAGTAGTTTTTGAGCTTTTCATGATTCTTCCTCTGATCTTGTTTTGATAGAAGATCCAACTTTGAACTGCAGCGAACTCTTTCTGCACTTTCAGAAAAATCATACATCAGAAAATCCATCTATAATTTATTCAATTCGATTTCTCCTCCATCACTTCTCTCCCATCTTCTCGCATCGTCAACACATTTTTGGCCCCACCCCTCAGTGTAGCGACAGATATCAGCTGAGAAGTGCAATCATTTCGTATTCGAGCGATAGACACATCCAGAGCAGCAGTAAGGGGATCCAGTATTATCAGAAAGGAAAAAGTGCCAACAACCCGCCGAGCTTCTCAAACCACTTGTACACCGATAGCGATTCACAGGGGAAATGACCAGTGTGTCTTCTTATACCCAAACTCCAAACGCTACGAATGTGCAGTTGTCTTCAACGAGGAGCACCGATCCAAAGGCCACTGCTGATTCGTCTACGCACACGCTATGTCTAACGACATCAAACTCTTCGTCGCTGCACTCATACACATCTTCCTTAGCAGATTCGAGCCTAGCCAGAACATCCACCACTTTGGGGTCCAAGTTGAAGGACGTTCTCAACAGGAAAAGATCGAAGTCTCTTGTCAGCCTCGAAGAAGCGCAGCATACCAACCAAATACAACACAGTTCTAATATCAACAAATTCGGTTTCAGAAACAGATCGATCTCGTCGGCAATAGCCTCACCAATAACTTTGCCGAAGCTGACACACACTTCATCTACAAGGGATAACTCCGTCTCAAGTCTAAGCGATTTCGAATTGGAAAGCACTGCTTCTACTACCCCAATAACACCTATATCACCGCTGTTCAAAATTGAAGAAAACCACTCTGAGAGCACTGGCAAATTCGTTGGACCTCCAGACCAGTTGGGTAGTGAGAAGGTGTTCGATGACATTGCCGATTCAATCCTCAAAAAAGTGGATGACAAGAGCCAGATTGATTGGAACATATAGGCTGGTGTTCCACCCGTTCCCACACAACAACATCATATTTTATCATGCCAGAGTTGCTCTAGGGTTATAGCCGCCGGACGGTTATAACGCCCCAACCATGGAGTTCATAGCTAGCCTAGGAAAGGTTTGAGGATAAGTTTATTAGCTAGAGCAAGGTTTCTGACATCACCATTTGCTATCAACCATTTCGTTTGCTTTATTTATACTACTTTACGAAAATTAGTGGTCAAAGGATCATTTTGCCATTCCTCTATCCAGTTTCCGTGTATAATCAGTACACAATCACTAAAAAAAAAAAAATTAAACAAGACTGTTTACGTATCATACAGAGCGCTCCATCGTATCAGTGCTCCTCCAGCTCCCTACTCGCGGCCTTCCAAACTTTCGTGAGTCCTAGAACGCCGGAACATGCGCCGGATATGAGATATACCGAAGGGTTCAACTTCAGCTTGAACACATCAATGACATCGCAAACAGCATCGAATGATAATCGTACAGCGTCTATATATATAATGGACTCCTCCTCCTTCAGCAACCTTAACTGGTTCTCGTAATCAGTCTTACTATTGATAGGCGATTTGTTGTTGAACTCCCTCAATATCTGAGATCTAATCGGCGTCGAGTCGATGTTTTCAATCAACTTTTTCGAAAGCAGTGCAGCCTTCTGTTTGACTTGGTGCTGGATTCTTAATTGTAGTTGCTTGTCCCTGATTTCGGTTATTCTCTGCCAGTTATTGTACTGTCCATAAATAATATCTAACCCCCAGGATAAATCCTCGTGTCTTCCTGCCCATCTGCGGACCGTTTTGTTTGAATACAGTTGTAACCTGTACAGAAGCACCAACTCATCACATATACCGTAGTACAAATTTATGAAATCTCCTAAGGACTCACGCGTGAAAAGTACCGAGTTCATGGTCTCAATGGACGGATCCTCATAAATCTTGTAAAATTTCAACAAGTACCCCCTGATTCTAGGAATGCTCCCTCCTAATCTCATCATTCTTCTGAAAAGTGACAAATTGGTTGTCGCGTTATCCAGCTTTCGTTCCCAAATGGTGGAGTTGATTAATACCAGTGTTTTGAAGTACCTTACTGGGTCCTTCATCAATTCCTGTGGTCCAACGGATATCTTGTCCAGTGTCTCATTGACCACGAATCTTCGCACGTTCTGGAGATACAACCTTATCAAGCTCAGGATATAGTACAAGGTTTTGGCCAACCGATCTTTACCACCAATCTTATTTAAAACCGCCTTGTAGACCAATATTTTCGGTACTTTGGCAGAGGGAGGTGTCGAGTGCCCATTGTCAAGTGCTATGGCGTCTATCCTCTGCTGCAATTGAACTTGCTTGACTCCATGGCCTGGCCGAGGCGATGGTGATGAGTTGGCAGATGTGCCTGATGAAAACCTGCTCTTCCCACTGAGATCAAATGAGACAGGAGGCTCAAAGTTCAAAGGCAGGATCCTAGTGTCACCAAACACATCAGAGTCCCCGTGTACTGTTTCAGAATAGTCCATGTTTCTCGTGTTCTCTTCCCACCGGCAAGGCTCTCTCTCACACACACACTCTCTTTCTCTCTCTCTCTATCTCGCGACCTCAACGTTAAGTTTTCCTATAGATGTGAATTCTGTATTTCTACTTTAGACGATTGTGATGATATTTACACTGGAAAGTCAGGAAAACAGAAAGAGCTGAGAAGGAGCAGTCAGCGTAAATCCCAGAACATCAAGTGTCTCTACGAGAACATTACTAGAAGAAATACATCTCATACTAGGTCCCAGGCCCTCGACTGTCCAGAAACGTCCTTTCTCGATGGGATCCTCGCGTCTTTCATTTCTCTTTGGTGTTTTTGTTTTTGTCTTTGTTTTTGTTTTTCCGTCCTCCTCTTATGTCCTTCTGGTTCTCTTGGTTCTCTTGGTTCTCTTGGTGCTCTTGGTCCCTTTCAGTCCATTTCCCCGTATCGGTCGATTGCCAGATTAGGACATCTAATCGAGATTTGAATATCTTTAACAATGCAGAAAAAAAAAATCTTCGTCTGAAATTGTGAGTCTTCGTTGCTAGAAACTAGTGTCTCTGCGGCTGGGTATTGTACTTGTGTGCGCCCTATTCCTGTTTTGCTTAGCTTTGTTGTTACTGCGAGGTATTCGAACTGTATACAGCGCATTTCTGGAAGCGTTCAAGCATATGCCATCCAAGGCCGCAATAAGCATACATGCTCTATTTCACAGTCTATAAGGGAGATTATAAGAGTTGAATTCAGAATATATCGAACACAATATATCACATACGTTGAAGCTGTCGGCATGCTGGAAGACATAGAGCTTAATGAGCTGACTGGGCACAAGACTGCCAAGGATAACGTTGTAATCACAGAGAAGAAGTTATGCACCTCAGCTTCCCAATCGGATTTCTCAGATTTAGAACAAACTCCAAGGAACAAGACGACTGAAGCATTTCCAGACAGTGGGAATCGTGCTGTGACAAACCCAACGGGCGAAAAGTTTGTGATCAGTGAAACATTTTGGAAATGGATCATATGCATTTACTGTGGTAATTTTATGTGTCAACTGGACGGCACGATTGTCTCAACTACGATGTCCAATATTGCATCTGATTTCAACCAAAGCGACCAGGTCAACTGGATTGCAACAAGTTATTTGCTTACAAGCACAGCTTTCCAGCCCATGTATGGGAAAACCAGCGATATTCTAGGCCGTAAGCCGATGATTTTATTTGGCCAAGCTGTATTCACGGTAGGGCTATTGATCTCGAGCTTTGCAACGAGTATCGAGATGTTGAGTATTGGAAGGGCAATATCAGGAATAGGTGGTGCAGGAATCTTTTCACTCTCAAACATCATAATCACCGATTTCTCGCCTTTGAGTCAAAGAAGCATGTTTGTCGGGTACGGTAACATTGTGGCTAGTGTTGCACAGATGCTAGGAGGTCCAGTTGGTGGGTTTTGTATCATAAGTATGGGTTGGAGAATGATGTTCTTTTTCCAAGTGCCAATTATGATCGTTGTCATCTTCATGACTTCAAAACTAGAGATTTCAGTAGACCATGTGCCCACAGGCCCTGATAGATTTTCTAAAAGCAACCTCAAAAGAATAGATTTCGGCGGTATAATCACCATAAACCTATCAATCTCAAGTTTGATTTTCTTAGTAAACTTGGATTCATCTACTTCCAAGCAAATCTGTTTATTAATACTAATTCTGTCCTTAATTTCATTCTATCTCATTGAAAAATTTGTTGCCTCTGAGAAGATAATAGACCCATATCTAGTGAAGGGTCAAATCGGAGCATTGGGTGTGATAAATAGTGTCAGTTCGCTGAATTTGTACATGATTCTATTTATCACGCCGATTTATTTGCAAATCATTCAAGAGATAAGCGTTACGTCAATTGGGTTTTATACCATGTTTTGCGTTGTGTCGGTGGCTATAGGATCGTTATTAGGCGGTTTTTTCATCAGAAGATTCCATCAATCAGATATTCAAACCATTAAAGCCGCGGTAGGCTGCTCAGTTGCTGCTTTTTTCATTCAGATTGTCGGTTTTGTTAGTATACATTCCATTGTCAAAACGACCAACCCAGTAAGCGAGCTTCATAGTTGGAGATTCTTATATATTGGAGGATTGGTTACCACAGGGATAGGTTCAGGTGCATTCGGCGTGGGGGTTGTCATATTTATCGTGGGCAAGGTTGGGAAAAAGGGACAAGCTACTGCTAATACGTGTGCTTCATTGTTGAGGTCTTTGGGGAATGTCTTGGGAGTTGCAATATCGTTATCAACATATACTTCAGACGTTTCTAAGAGACTTCATATGTTTTTCAAGAAGGATAACGAGAAACTTGTGGACACTCTGGTCAGAGATTCTCAGTTCATAAAAGAAGGACTGGCTCCAGAGTACAAAAAGGATGTTCTTCTAATTTACAGGCACGCTATGACAATATCGTTCTATCCTGCAATGGGTCTTGCATGCATTGCTACAGTTGTGATTTTCGTTCTGGTGCGTAGCGTTGCGAAGATGAAATAATTCTGCGTACCACGGTTTGCATGAGCATATATTTTCGAATATCATGGATTATAGAACATTTCATTCTCTCTGTAGCCTCATTTCTAAAAATATTAGTAGTAATAATAAAAATAGTATTTTCGCAGATGCTTTTTTTTTGATAGTAACAACACCTTGCAGGACTAAGGAATGGGATCCACATAATAAAGAACACTGCCTTACGGGAGAAAACGCCAAGCGACCCCTTCGGCATATATATATATATATAAAACAATGAAAAAGCATGTTAGAGAGTCTTGCAAAAACATTTTGGAAGGGTCAAATGCTGAGCAGATGCATCCTTCGTTCAATATGGAATCATCATCCTCGACTTCGCAATACCTGTCCCACGACGAGGTCTTGAGCTTCTCCATGGCTGGGGGTGTTCGTGAACCTGCCAAGGCCAAACTCGACAGAATCATCACTACCCGAACACTGCCCCTGGACAATGATGACGGGAAGGCATCTATGGTTTCAAAGGAAACTCGTGTTAAGAAAACTTCCTATTTCGATATCAAAGAGGACGATTACGAGTTTATCAAAGTGCTGAAAAAATATTTGAGATTCGTGGGGCCAGGTTTAATGATTTCTGTTGCATATATGGATCCTGGTAACTACGCTACAGATGTGTCAGCCGGTGCAAGCTCAAGATTTTCCTTATTATTCATTGTGCTGCTGTCGAATATCATAGCAATATTCTTGCAGTCCCTATGCATAAAGTTGGGATCTGTGACAGGACTAGATCTCTCGAGAGCTTGCAGAGAAAATCTCCCTCGTTGGATGAACCTCACAATTTGGTTCCTTGCTGAATGTGCAATCATAGCCACCGATGTCGCTGAAGTTATTGGTACTGCCATCGCGTTGAACGTATTAATAAAAGTCCCACTACCAGCAGGTGTTGCTATCACCGTTGTCGATGTATTCTTTGTTTTAATGGCATATAGACCTGGATCTTCACTGAAATTTGTGAGGTTGTTCGAATATGCCGTTGCTTTGCTTGTTATTGGGGTTGTTATTTGCTTCTGTGTTGAATTAGCCTTAATGCCATCTGTTTCAATACGTCAGATTTTCAGAGGATATGCCCCATCTAGTGAGATGTTCAAGGGGAATGGAATGTATACTGCAACTTCTATTTTGGGTGCTACCGTTATGCCTCATTCTCTGTTTTTAGGTTCTGGATTGGTTCAACCAAGATTGCGAGAATACGATATCGAGAACGACAACATCAAACTTCCAACCGAATCTGACTATGATGATCTCGAAGAGGCTTACTACGAGTACAAGCCAACATCCAAGGCGATCAAGTATGCTCTCAAGTATTCTATTGTAGAGTTGGCTATCACCTTGTTCACATTTGCCCTCTTTGTAAATTCTGCAATCTTGATTGTTGCAGGCAGCTCATTATATGGCACAGAGGAAGCGGTAGATGCAGATCTGTTCACAATTCATAGGCTGTTGTCATCCCAGGTTGCACCTGTTGCTGGCACATTATTCATGGTGGCATTGTTGTTTTCTGGGCAATCTGCCGGTATCGTCTGCACAATTGCTGGTCAGATAGTTTCTGAAGGGCATTTGAGATGGACAATTAAACCATGGAAGAGAAGAATAGCCACTAGAGCGATCTCTATCATACCTTGTCTGGTCATTTCAATAAGCATTGGTAAGAATGGGTTGGCCGAAGCTTTGAATGCTTCACAAGTGTGTCTGTCGATCCTTTTGCCTTTCTTAACGGCACCCTTAATCTATTTCACTTGCAAAAAATCCATAATGACTGTGGAAGTTGGAGATGACGTTCAAGAGAATGGAACTGAGCTGCAAGAATTGAATGCAGAGAATTCTGAGCATGTTTCTGATGCTGAGATCATTAACGAGAGTAAAAACACAATAGATATGTCTAATAACTGGATAAACACAATATTTGCTGCTGCAATTTGGCTCTTTATTTCTGTTTTGAACGTATATATGATTGTCAAATTGGGTATTGATGGTGGCACTTGAAATGATCGATAGCATATACGTTTGGATGATGATCTGATAAAATGAGTAGAGATCAATCATTTTATGTCCAATGATGAAGTATATGAATCTACAACAGCACTTCGAAACAATGTCAAGATTTATTCAATTTATATTTATATATCTATTCGTTCCTGGATCTCCTTTGAAGACTGTTGGAGCATTTTCGAGCAGACTATGAGCTTGAAATAAAACATTGGATATAACGTTCAATTATAATTGGGCATTTGTAGCTAGTAGCTCGCCATAGCTATACAGCTCATCCACATATCTTTTGAAAACTTTTTTGGCAACATTTCTCTTGATCTTCAAAGTTGGTGTTATGGTACCATTTTCAACTTTTAGTGGTTCAAAATCTATGTATACGTTCTTAATTTTCTCAAAGCCTTGAAGCTCTTTCGCAACGCTTCTATTCAACTTGCTCAGAATCAACTTTTTGAATTTGGCATTGTCAAACAAATTTCTTACCGAGTCGTAGTCCTCTGAATCAAACTCGTCAATTTTCAATTTGCTTTTTAGTAAAAACTCTGTTAACGAGTCACGATCAACACCAACAATAGCAACCAAGTAAGGCTGCAAGCTATCTCCATACACCCATATTTGACTGATCAAGTCAGCGTTCTTTGATAAGTAGATGTTCTCAATCTTTTCGGGAGCTATGTATTCACCTTGTGCCAACTTGAAGAAGTTTTTACGTCTATCAATGATTGTGATCCAACCTTTGTCATCCAGTCTAACAATATCGCCGGTATGATACCAGCCATCCTGATCAAAAGCTTTTCTGGTCTCTTCCTCAGATTTGAAATAACCTTTAGCTATTTGATTACCACGGAACAAGATTTCACCAGAACGATTTCTTTCATAGGAATATCCCATATCTAGTACATCTTCGAGTCTAAATTCCATGGTTGGATGTACTGGGCCGCAATCCCTAGGTTCATAGTGATTTCCAACATTCATTGAAACACCACCAAACGTTTCTGTTGCACCATAGCCTTGATAAAAAAAAGGAATATTGAAAACCGCTCTTATGAATTGAAGAGTATCAGATGCAATTGGCGCAGACCCCGTCGACAAAATGGCAACATTGTCAAAGCCTATGAGACGACGCAGCTTTGGATGGATGAAGTTATCGTAGAAAAGATGCTTAGCATCTTCAGGTTTTGCATTTGGATCACTGAATTTCGACAGCTTATACTCAACCGCCTTCTGTGCTAGCCTCGTAGATATATCTGGATTTGAGGGATATAATTTGGATCTCAATGATGTCTCGAGCTTATTGTAGATTCTTGGTACACCCCCAATATCGGTTGGTTTGATCTTGGAGATGTCTTCAAAGAAAGTTTTCACATTTGTTGGGTTATGTGGGAAATAGTAACTCCCACCAGCTGCTATGATAAAGAAGACGTATGCCCTCTCAACGACATGAGCTAACGGCAGGAGCGCAAAGTGTTTCGATGCTGATAGATCTTTATTCAGTCTGGCGTATAACCCAGTTACTCCGCTGATCAAATTCTTCTGAGTTAGCATAACACCTTTGGGTGTACCTGAGGTCCCCGAGGTGAAACTTATGGTAAACACAGTGTCCTCAGTTGGTGTTATTTCAGCGTGTGGGTGAATAGATCCGATCTTAACCACCTCGTCGAAATCGTAGAGCAAGACGTCCAGAGATTTAGCCAGATTGTACAGATGAAGGTCCTCGTTTGGATCCAGTTTGTCCATTGAGATCATAACTTTAACCTTGATGTCATTGCGGTGGTCGTTAATTAAGGTCAATGTTGACTCGATCTTACTCTTCGTCAATGCGATCACCGGAGACTCGGTCAGCTTGAGAATGTATCCAGTTGAAGTGGGACCTAGCGTGTCGTAAAGCGAGGTCGATGTTATGGAGAAAGATTGCGACATGATGTCGAGAACTACCCACTCCCATCTGTTTGGAGCGTAGATCGAGAGCACAAAGTTGTTGATAGGGCGGTACTCGTCGTGCCATCTCTTACCTAGGATGTGAAGGATTCCTGATCCCAGCTTCTTCTGAAGATCATCCACCTGCTCATACGTCAAGAACTCGTAATCAGCTTCCGCTGAAGGGCGCGATCCCAAATAGTCCTTGGAGCTATGTCTGCTGATCGCATGCTTCCATAAATCAACACCTGTGTTGACCTCTGGGTGAAGAGTTCTCATGAGTACGCCTGTTGCAGCCGCATTGCGGAATATCGGCGAAAATCCCTCCTTTTGAGTGTTAGGGAGTGCAATGCTGCTTTCGCTACTGAGAATGCTGTCTCTGCTTGTGCTGGTCTTGTTGTTCTTGCGCTTACTGCTCTCGTTGTTATCTGCGAGCTTCCGAAGCACGTCGTCTAGGGTGTCCCCCTTCGTATAGAGTGGGATAATGTCCGCTTCTCTCGCGGAAGTCAAGGTGCTCATCGTGGGGGGGTGGGGACAGTGTGGCAACGACTGAGTGGCTTGCTCTCCTGTTGTAATGATGACTAGTGCCAGGCTGCTGCCTAATGAAGGAGGTAAGACGAGGGGAAATCAGCTGCGCTATATAGTATAAAAGATATCATGATATCCATCCAGTTTGTACATTTGATTTGTGATGCGGATCGATAACCAAACCAGCCACTGTAGGTGGCTTCTGTCATTAAGCGAAAGATCTACATCGACAATGAAACCCACAGGCACCACAGGCAATTGCCGTGGGTTGGTCTGAGAAATGATGGAGGTTGTTGAGTTGAATGGGAGCAATCTATTGTACTTGCCTCCATGTCTCTATTATCTTGCGCGTCGCAAATGATCTGCTTCTGTGTTGAGTCCCGCGTAAGCTGGCATTTCCAAGAGCTAAATTCGCAATCGAAGAAGCAGCTAGATAGATAATTTGCATAGCAGTTTGAGAGAACAATTGAAGAGATCTACAAGCTCTTCGAGGATACACGTTGTTAGAGCCGATGGATTTCAGGTGTCTACACCGTACGCTGTGAGTGAAGAGGATGGATGAATCGTGTGAGTTTGGCAACCAAACGACGGAATTGAACGTGCAATTGCCCTCGTGTTTCACTTCTATCGAGATAGCTTATACTCAAAAAACGAGCGCGAACACGGGATCTCGGCGCTGGTTCGTGGGGCATCTCTGCTGGACGCTGCCACTACTTATTATTGCTGTAGGCTTTTGCGATTTGAGGCAATCTCCAAACTTTAGAGGCAGGGAGGGGCGCAATAGGAATTATGCAATGGTTCGCTTAGTTTTTGCCCTAAGGCTTCAGACGACCCAATACGGCCTGCAAATTTCAGAGAAGTTTCGGTTCGAAAGCGTCAGCTGTTTCACAATAAGCGTATCGCAAGACCTATGCTGAAGACCTGGTCTTGCTCGATTCCACGAAGGAAAGAGTACCTACCAAGTATTTGTAGCTGTGAAGCAGTATGGTTCAATCTTGAAAAATCTTGATTGCGAGCTATTAGAGAGGTGATGTCAGGCAATCCGCTACCATCCTTGCAAGGCAATGTAGCACGAGAGCCAGCTACACAAAATACTGCGTACCTTTGTAGCTTCTTCGCCTCTCTGCCGGGCGGAAAAAAGGTCATAAAATTGTGAGATCTAGAGACATCTGGTTTTCGTGAGCATTTCTTTAGATACGATTTGATGATGAATATGGAACAAGAATCACACTGGGATTTGACTACACACAGTTTGATAAGAGACGATAAGTGGGCCCAAAAAAAAAAAGGATTTTGATCGGTGAATTTTTTAGTCCATGCAAGGTCAATCAACTACTGATATCAAGAGATCGAAAACTGTGCAGGTGAAGAAGAACAGCCAAGTTTTGACTGAGTCTTTTTCATAAAAACCACATTAACAGGCGTGAAACTCGAGAATCGAAAAACATTTGAGTGGACGTATGCATAGAGGCTTGAAACCGTATCTTACAGCTAATCTGTGCTTGCCATAGTTCTTCGTGGTCAATGCTTCGTATTGCAAACTACGAAATATTTCAGCCTCAATAAAAGTATACCAAAGAAATTTGTCCAAGCTACCTTTGCGACAAAAATTAAAGGGAACGTAACTATTGGGAAAGCTGTATTAATATTACGCTTGATGAATAACTCATATGAGCTGTATAGCTCCCATTGCTGTTGATGCTGTTTTTCTTTTTTTTTTTTTTTGGCTTTGCATGTTCACAAAAGTGATACGCAAGTTATGCTGTCATTTAGATGCGGATAAGACCCTTTTTCGACTTCAACCCTGAAATCAATATCAAGAAGTCAGGATCATGAAGTTTGTAAGACTGATAACGATAACGGGTATCGGCCATAATTTTGGCTCTGTAGATACAGGGTAGATCCAAAGAAGAAAAAAGCTCCCCTTGTGTATAATAAATTAATGTATAGTTGAATTTTATAGAATAAAATTATTTATGTATAACTTCCTCTTCAAGAATAAACCTTGATCCCGATTTCCAGCTAAATTCGTTTGCTGGAAAGGAGAGCTATGACGGATGATCCTAGCGTCTCATTCACTTCTGAACTGCGATTAAGATGTAGTCTAACCTCTGTACCTGTCTTGAGGAAATAATGGCCGATTTTTGGGTGAGCTCGCAAGCACAGGTGGGAGTCCCTCATTCTATTGGTACCTCCTCAATTCAGCCAAAAAAAATAAAAATAAAAAAGTTTATTCGAATTCAATCAACCGCAATTAGGTCAGGCTAAAGTCCCAGAATTTGATCCACTTACTCACTATATGCAATCGAAGCCAGACACTATTTTTGGCATGCCTGCCAATCTTTCGCAATAATGCTCCGTTTTCCCTTTCAAATCATGCACTACACAAACCTGCACACATGTCTGAGAATCGCTATACGCAATTGCCCTCCTCTCTTAATACTACATCCGCATTCGCTTCTCCTGTATTATATACAATGAATATTAACATATCTGGATCTGATCTGGCTTGCCAACTAACCCCCTCAAAAGAGGAGTTAATCGGAAACATGAATATGTCTAAAATACACATCACTTTATGCATCCTGATAAATTAATTGCTTCGGATCATATTGAAACTGCATTTCGCTGCACTTTGGCCTGAACTTCCATAGTCTTAGAGGCAGCCAATAAACGATTGTGGGTTCTAAGGAATTTGAGCTCTTGCTTTGCAATATCCGATCTTGAGTTTCACTCTTTGAATCCACTTACTAAAAAAAAATATGCCTAGCAACGTCTGGTGCTGCCACTTGACGCAGCCTGCAAATGTATCATACAAAACTTTATTTTGAAGCCTCGCTTAGCGACAATGACATAATTATGTTGAAAGCTGAAGTTGTGAATGAGACACATCCCACAAGAAAAGGATCTCGTTCAATGGGACATTAGCATTAGCGGTTCCACCATCATAAACTGCTCAGGTCTACAAGTTGTAGGTGTGAAATAAATAATGGTATAATAATATATAAGCTATTATTATCTTATTTCTTAGTTTTGCCGTAATAATGCAAGTAGGCAGATTGTGTCTTGACACCTTCAATGTAGTTGCTCATATCCAGCTTTTCATTTGTCGAGTGGGCACCATCATCTCCCCTACCGATAGGTAATAACAAGACGTTGGTATTCAATTCCTTCTCGAATGTCAAGGTGATTGGAATGGACCCTCCTTCTCTCGTTAAATCAGGCTCGATACCCCAAACAGCAACTGTTGCATTTTTAGCAGCCTCAAAGCTCTCGTTGAAAGGATCGGATAACCAGTAGTCACCGTCATGGATCAATTCAACTTCAACTTCGTTTGGTGAGTTCAAGGATTTGAAATGTTCGTTAATATGGGTTTTCACCAGCTCTGTTAATTTTTCACTTTCAATATTTGGCACTGTTCTTATAGAAAATTTACCCTTCACTTTAGCAGGAATGACAGTTTTAGCACCAGCTTCCGAAAATGCACCTTCGATACCATGGATGGACAAGGAAGGAAATCTCCACCTATGTTGTAGAATAGATTTCTTATCGTCGTACAGGGCAGTATTCGAGCCAGTCGCGTCATTCAGCACTTGAACATCGAAATCAATATCATCATAAAGAGCATTTTCCTTTTCAGTTAATGGAGCAACCTGTTCATCAACACCTTTGATCAATATCTTCCCCTGGCCATCAACTAATCCAGCTAGCAATCTAACTAGATCAGTCATTGGCTCAGCAACAATACCACCGAATAAACCAGAATGTAAATCTGAAGAAGGACCTTTAACTTGGACTTGGTAGTAATTGACCCCTCTCAAGCCATACGTGAGAACCGGTTTTGTGGTGCCTAGCCAATAGTTATCTGAGATAACGACGGTATCGACATCCTTGAAATAACAATTTGCTTCTTTTGCAATCAGCTCGTCTAAACCCAAAGAGCCACTTTCCTCCATGCCTTCAAAGCAAGTGATTAAATTGACTGGTAATTCCAACCCCAATTCCCTGTGAGCCTGGATAACATTTAACCAACCTACAACAGGCCCCTTGTCATCACTTGTGCCTCTTCCATACAAGACATCTCCTTTCTGAACCAACTTGAAAGGTTCAGTATCCCAACCGTCCTGTAGAGCAGCAGGTTGAACGTCATAATGGCCATAAGCCAATACCGTCTTCTTGTTTGGATCGTTACCAAATCTGGATAGTAAAATCGGTGGCAATTGTAGTTTTGGGTCTGCAACTGGCGGTGGTTGAGTACCCAGCTCACGCAGCTCAACATCTTGGGCCCCTAATGCGAGAACTTGTTGTTTCAGGTATTCAGCTGTTTTCACTACCTCTGGTCTTAACGATTCGTCTCCTGAGACACCTGGAATCTCAACAACCTCTTTCAATCTTTGAACGAATTTTGGTTTCAGTTCGTCAATTCTTTAGAACGAAGCAGAAAGAAAGTTAGTAAGTGCTCTCTGCAAGGGAAGCTACATATGTAGGGGAAACCGATCATACTTTTTGAACAGTTCAGTGAAGTCTAGTTTTGAGCTCATTGCCTTGCGTGTAGAATATTTTCGATAAACTGAGGGAACGATAAATGGGCTTCTGATTATCCTGAAGCTACCTAGTTTCATCAACTGATTTATAAATACTATCCAACAATAAGATACTGCTCTCTCTGATTTCCTCGTTTTTTTTTTCTAATCGAAAATCGAAATTTAGCCGTGAAAGATAAATAAGTACGCTGAGGCTTTCTAGACCACACACAAACGAGACTACGTGCGAACTTGTATACAAAAGGAAGGGAGACTTTTTTTTTTTCATATCATCTCAAATCGTAGAACACTATATATAAACTAGTAGTTACTCCTATTCTAAATCCTAGTCCTTTGGACCAATCATTTTCTCTGGCTTAACCCATTGGTCAAACTCTTCAGAGCTCAATACACCTAGCTCCATGGCAGACTCTTTCAATGTGAGTCCCTTTTTGTGCGCATTTTTAGCGACTTTTGAGGCCTTGTCATAACCGATCTTTGGGTTTAAAGCAGTAACCAACATTAAAGATTCATGTAGAGTTTTGTCGATTTTTTCTTTGTTTGCGATAATGCCTTCAACACAGTGGATTCTGAAGGAGTTCGAAGCGTCGCCGATCAATCTAATGGAGGACAACAAGTTTGAAATCAAAACGGGTTTGAAAACGTTTAGTTCAAACTGTCCGGAAGCACCTGCAAAAGTAATAGCGGAATGGTTACCGAAAACTTGAGTAGCAACCATAGTCAAGGCCTCGTTTTGTGTTGGGTTGACCTTACCTGGCATGATCGAAGAGCCCGGCTCGTTTTCTGGCAAGGAGAGCTCGCCGTAACCACATCTTGGGCCAGAACCTAGGTATCTAATGTCGTTTGCAATCTTGAATAAAGAGACAGCAACGGTGTTCAAAGCACCACTAGCCTCAACAATTGCATCATGAGCAGCCAATGCTTCGAACTTGTTTGGTGCCGTCTTGAAATCCAATCCAGTCTCTTTTGAAACCTCGCTGGCAATAGCCTCGGCGAACCCTTTCTTGGTGTTCAAACCAGTACCAACGGCAGTACCACCTTGAGCCAGAAATTTCAAGTTGATCAATGAATGCTCGACTCTACCGATCCCGTTTTCAACTTGTTGGACATAGCCTGAAAACTCTTGGCCTAGAGTCAATGGAGTAGCATCTTGCAAATGCGTTCTACCGATTTTGATGATGTCTTTGAACTCTTTTGATTTGGCGTCCAATGCTTCTTTTAGGGCTCTCAATTCTGGTAATAAGTGATGTGTGATCTCAGTAACAGCAGCAATATGCATGACAGTAGGGAAAGTATCATTTGAAGACTGCGATTGATTCACATGATCATTCGGATGAACTGGTTTCTTAGAACCTAACTCACCGCCCAAGATTTCAATTGCCCTGTTGGAAATGACTTCATTGGCATTCATGTTGGATTGGGTACCTGATCCGGTTTGGAAAACAACTAATGGGAAATGGTCAGCTAGTTTACCAGATGCAACCTCATCAGCAGCTTGCTGAATCGCTGCTGAGATTTTTGGATCCAAAGTACCCAGTTTCTCATTAACAATAGCTGCTGATTTCTTCAAGACACCGAATGCTCTGATAACAGGCAGAGGCATCTTTTCCCTCTCACCACCAATCCTGAAGTTTTGGTACGATCTCTGTGTCTGGGCTCCCCAGTATTTGTTAGCTGGAACTTGCAATTCACCGAAGGCATCAGACTCAGTTCTGTGTTCCTGCGAGGCAATTGCTGAAGAGGTGAGCGATTTTGTAGACATTTTTATCAACTTCGATGTTTGGGCGATTCTTATCTGTCTGTTCAACATGGCTCCTGCTAGTCAACTGATGATGTTATATAATATATATTTTTTTCTGCTTCCAACTGGATGATGATTCTAAGGACGTAACCGGGAGAGCGGTAGACTCTCTCTTATTCTATTCTATCTATTGCTGCAGCTTGTTCGTACAAACTAGGTGCTCCTGTCTAAAGAATAAGTAGTAGCCAGTATTTTAGATAGTGACGCCGAAGAGTTCATACGTGGCTCTTTCCTTCAAAATACCATATTTATACCATCGTTGGCCTTTTATCTAAGAAGCATGACTCTCAGCTTCAATTCCTCCATTCATGAGAAAACAGGCGCCGATTCGAGATTGCAACAGATTTGGAGACTTGAAGAGCCGACCCTAGACTCCATTAAACTTTCAGGGATTAGAAGGAGGAGTCTCATAGTCTAGTCCTCAAACTCACTTCCCCGGGGTCAAATGGGTCTCCGTAGGGAAGAAATCGGATACCATCGGTTACTAATAATGTTACAGAACCGGTAAACGATGGCAGACACATATAAGGATTAGCGCGTCTAGACGTGTTTAGGTAATACATTGTCTGTATATATGTATATATATATATATATATATATACATATATATGCTAGAGCGATCAAGAAAGAAGTTAGCAATAACAATAACAGTAACTACTCCAACTTCAACTGGGACCCGGAATCTGAGTATATATTACACAGCGGCAAATGGCTGTGTTCTAACGAGGCGTTTTTGCAACAGGATATTGTATTTCAATCAAGGAAAAGCTCTTGCCATTTGATGGATGGTGCGGTCATTCATACAGCGTATATACTCCAACTTTAAGTAGGGCCAACTTAGTTAACAACAACCAAAAAAAAAAAAAAAAAACTCCACCCAGATGCATCAGCTTAACTGTGAGCGTTTTAACAGATTCAAACTGGTTTCTGCCCCTCAATTGGTCCGGGATAAGGATACAAAAGGCGATGATTTATGGAGATTGTTTAAACCTCTTTGCTTTACTCTGAGCTCTTGAAGTTTGAGAATACCATCATAATCATCATGCTAAGATCCGCATTTGTCAAAAAAATACCTGCAAGCCCTCTTTTTTATCATACAGCAAGAGGACTGGCAACTTCAGCAAAAGTGCCAAAGACACAGAAGGCTATAATTTTTTATAAGCACGGCGGTCCTTTAGAGTACAAAGACATCCCTGTCCAGCAGCCTGGCCCGAACGAAATTCTAGTGAACATCAAGTACACCGGTGTTTGTAATTCAGATTATCATCTTTGGAAAGGTGACTGGGACTTTCCCACCGAATTACCGTTGGTGCTAGGTCATGAAGGGGCAGGTGTCGTTGTTGCAAAAGGTGAAAATGTGAAAAATTTCGAAATTGGTGATTATGCTGGTGTCAAATGGTTGAACAGTACCTGTAAGACTTGTGAGTTCTGTGAGTCAGGACTGGAGTCCAACTGTGCAGAGCAGAAAAACTCGGGCTACAATGCCCCAGGAACTTATCAGCAGTACGCCGTTGCCGATGCAATCCAAGCTGCAAAGATCCCAAAAGATGTCAGTTTACCTGAGGTCGCACCTATTTTGTGCGCTGGAATCACAGTGTACAAAGGATTGAAGAAGTCTGATGTCAAGCCTGGAGAGTGGATCACTATAATTGGTGCTGGTGGAGGACTTGGTACGTTGGCCGTGCAGTACGCTAAAGCGCTAGGTTTCAAAGTCATCGGCATTGATGGCTCACATAAACGTGAGCATGTCTTTGCAAAAGGTGCTACTAAATTCATAGCACATGACGAGGTAGAGAGCCTTAAAGACGAGGTTTTCAATATAACCAAAAGCGGTTCACATGCAGTATTGAACGTGTCAAACTCTGTTTCTGCTATCAACGAAGCTGTGAATTTCCTCAGACCTTCCGGTACTTTGATCTTGATTGGGCTTCCTAAAGGTCACGAAAAAGTGGAGAGTGATATCAACACACATGTATTGAACTGTTATACTATCAGAGGTTCTTGTGTGGGGAACAGGGCTGACACAAGAGAAGCTATCGAGTTTTTGCAAAGGGGCATAGTGGAGTCGCCCGTCAAAGTTGCTGGTCTTTCTGAAGCACCAGAGATTTTTAAGCTAATGGAACAGCGCAAAATTATGGGCCGCTACGTTCTTGATACTTCGAGATGATGCCACGGTCTGTTGAAACGAATGCATCCGACAATACAAAGCTAGCTTGTGACAGGAATTGAGTTCCCTGAGTATTAAGTACTGTAGTAATTACGCAGTGCGTTCGCTTATAATTCTTCTACATTATTAGTCTTGTAAACAGCTTGATGATCTTCTAATTAGAATTCCATAGCCGAGGGCCTTTAATATCTCCTTTCAGAACGTCCCTAATACACTCGATATATAACGGGCCCTGAAAATAGGTGTAGGGTATAAGATTTTTAAGGCACGTAATACTCCTTAGCAAAAATTCATAAAACTAATCACAAGACATTGCCGCTATGACTTTTGTGAGCCCAAGCCGAGTTTTGAGATGGTAGTGGTGAAACGGTCGTGAGTAAGTTATTTCTGATTGTTTCAAGGTCCTCTGATGTCAAGCCAAGATGATTTAAGCAGTACTTTTCTATTCCACCAAAAGTTTCATCTAACAGCGCAATAGCTGCTATCATGCTCTCATATTTGGAACTCAACAAGTTTTTCAGCATCTCCTCTGGGTCGAGTTTTAATATAGCTGAAGAGTTTTCATTCTCCATTGCTTCAGCCGCTAAGGCTGCCTTTAACTTCTTCAAAGAATTGTGATATTCAGCCTTAAGTCTAGGCACATCAGGTAATAGACCGACTACCGTTAATTCGTATTCTTTGGCAATTGTATGCCTGTCCACACCCAAAATTAATAATATTATCATTGTAGCAACACCGGTCCTATCCTTACCAGCTGTGCAATTATAAACTATTGGAGTATCAGGATTATCTCTCAGATATAACAAAATTGATTTGAAGGCATCACTACCTTCACGCAGCATTTCCAGATACACGTACTTGTATGTATACCAAGAGCATATCAAATGCTTGAATCTCTGTGCCATGCCTTGAGGTGATAGATCAACATCGGGAAACACAGGTATAATGCTTAAAGTAACGCCAGGAATTTTCACCTCTCCAGCTTTTGCAATTTCTCGATATGATCTCAAATCAAAAATTTGGTTCACGTTCAGCTGCATTAGCTGTTGTTTACCATAGTCCGTGACCTTTGAAGTTGAAGCACATCTAAAGACCAAACCAGATCTTACATATCTGTTATCATTCTTCACTTTCCAACCTCCAATATCTCTGAAATTTGAAATTCCGTCTATAGATTTGAATCTTGAGGTTTGTGAGATGATCTTTGTGGATTCCACATTTCTGATCAATTCTTCTTCACTTGAAAGCCAATCCACTATAATCTGAGATACCATATAGTTGTAGTTTACTTTCCCCCTCTTTAAAGGTAGTTCGCTTTTGTTAAACTTCTCCCTATTCTCTTCGGTGACTTCATAGATCCCATAAAAATTATGATCAGCATACTTGATAAACTTCAAAGTATGTCTTGAACCCAATAAATTCGCATAATCTGCTGAATCTTCCACAGGAACAATTGTATCATTCAATCCATAAACACTCAATACTTGAATTTTGTTGTCCAAATATCTGATCGGAGACAAATCTTGTGAAGCCAAATCCACAATCTCCTTTTTAGTTGTCAAAACATCTCTATATTTGCCCAATCTATATTGGTTCAAATATGAATCGCAAAGTCGCTTCGTGATCAAATTGCAGCTCTGAAATCTTCCGGATGTATTTATCAAATTCGGTACAAGTTTATATTCTTGCCCTACTTCCAGTCTATTTTGTTGCTCGATTGCCCACATAAACATAGCAACTGAACCTCTAGAATGTGAAATAATAGAGTTGAGAACCAAATTGATCCCAATTTCCTTATACTTCGCTCCATTCTCAAAGACATCAATTACTGTATTGATATCTTCAACATCCTCAGCAACTGTACGCCCATCATCAAGATTATCGTTTCCTTGAGAATCACCACATCCTCTGAAATCAAACCTGAAAGAATATATTCCTCGTTTTGCAGCCAGATCCTGAGCTAGTATTGCTTGGTAACAATAATTTTTATGGCCCCCTTTCCCGTGTAGAATAATCGCTAGCTTATGTGTAGGTAAATGATTTATATCGAGAGTTGTAGATTTGATTAATTCTTCTTCAGATTGCAAACTGCTTGGTGGGACGGTCAATATCCCAATTAGACCTATACCATTTGGGTCTTTTGAAGTTGGTATGGTTATTGAGAGTAGTGTTTCATTCTCTTTCAAGGCGTAGTTTGTACAAACTGAACTCGGAACTTCTCGGACAGTAGACATATTGCTAAGCTTCGAGCCTCACTAGACAGTCCTGGTAAGGCGATCACAATTCTTTAAATACTGATGATCGTTATAGCTGATAGTCTCTGAGATTTACATACAGACCCTCGGCTTAATTTAGCGGGGAATCATCTTGGCCAAATACAGAAATTGTAATTTCGTGCCCTACACAAACTTTTTTTATGTGATGTAGGCTAAAGGTTATCATATCTCATACTGTAGTGCTCAACGACGAGTGATATAATCGGAGTTCCAGGTATTGAAACATCCTAACCATTTTTTTGTTGGTGCTTTCAAAGATGTGCTCATGTAGGCTTTAAAGTAAACTTTCGCATTGAAAAAGACATCTTGCCCTGCGTAAGGTAAGACGTTGCATACGATCAGCTTCACAATGAAAGATCATTGTAGCGAGCTTCAACGGGTGAAGTAATGAATGATGATGCTCTCCGTGTATTAATTCTGCATGATTAAATAATAGAGGCGAAAACTTAACAGAATAAAGCTTCAGAAAGTCTAAATAAAATGGCAATAAAGCTACGTAAAATACTCAAATTCGTTCATTTTAAAGTTTGACTAATCCTCTTGGAGCCAAGGATCTTTGATTATATCGTTCATTGTGACCCTCTTCTTGATATCTCTCTGTAATATTTTTCTAATTAATAGGATGCAGCTCTCACTCGTTATGAATGGGGTTCGTAGTTCTCCCTCCATAATTTCGTCAACGTTGTAAAAAGGGTTCTCTTTATAAATTAAAGTGTAGATCAAAATACCTAATGACCACACGTCCTGTGATTTACCCTCATATGGCTGTCCATTCAAGACTTCTGGTGCCGCATAATCCAAAGTCCCTACGAAAACATCGAATGGGCCTGTCTTAACATATGCAGCGGAACCGAAATCAATTAATTTGATAATACCTTTATTGTCTATGATCAAATTCTCGTCTTTGATATCTCTATGAACAATTCCATTATTATGTAAATGATGGATTGCACTGGCACATTGACGAATTATTGATTTGCACTCCTTTTCGGTCATTGTCTTTTTCAATTCAATCAAATCAAATAAATCAATTGCAGGCGAAGGGAAACCATGCTGCGGTGTTTCAATATAGTAATACTCATTATCCTCGAAAAAATCGATTAAACGCATAATATTTGGATGCGGATTGTTATTTAGAGTAGCCATTATTTGGATTTCTGAAGGAATTGTACCCAATCTTCGATCTCTGACCCATGTGTCAACTAAAATTCTCTCTTTGATGATCAGCTTTATTACTACTCTATAATTTTTCGGATCTCTGTTATATTCAGCAAAAACGACATTACCATATGCACCCTGACCCATGTTCTTCAATACTTTAAATTCCTGGAAAGTCTTTTCACGTCTCTTGGATCCAATAGATTTGGGATAGTAAAGAGAAGCTGATTTATGCTTCTCAATGGTCTCGTTTTCGACTGATAGTAATTGGTCTTCAGTGATATTCTTACCCAATACTTTAAAATTTTCAAGCCCGTTTCCATCGTTTGCACTATTCGTCAATTTAAGACTTGATAACGTTGATAAATCTGAAGCTGAATTTGCATTTGACAAACGTAAAGATGAAGATCGACTCACGCTTTGGATGTCATTTTCATCAAGAATTGACAGCTGTGATGGAATTTCATCTTCAGAAACATCATCCTGAATAGGTTCATCCTTTCTTAGTGCACTTTGAGTTGATATTGGGGATGATGCCACAGACTTCTTACCCAGCGTAGTATCCTCTAGCTTATGTTCAAAGATTGTTCTGGAATGAGTGATCCATAGTATTAAAGCGCTTGAATCTGAGCATCGTAATTGGATATCAATCTTTATAATAGATCCATCAGAATGAACTGCATCAATTCCTATTGAATTCAAGAAATCATCTTCATTATTGCTTTCTGAGACAGTGTTCAATTGTCTGAAAAAATGCTCTGGCAAGACTATTCCTGGTACTATTTTGATATTTTTATGGCTATCGGTCATTAGGGACATCATCTTGTTGAAGTTAGGTATGATCTTAGTGATCGGCTGATTTATCAAATCTTTATCATGTAGTCCGAATAAATTTTTAGCAACAGAAGAGTTGAAAGATAATATGTTGTATGAAGGCTCTTTGTTGGAAATTATAAATACCCCTGCTATGTAAGGTAAGGAATGTATTTTTAATTTCAGCAAAGATTCCTTTTCATCAACAAACTTTGTGGTTATTGCACAGGGTATGTTGAAATCGTTTTTCTTAATTGTGAAATATCGTTGTTTGTTAATGGCACATGAGGTTATTTCAACTGGTTTGATGTGGCCTTGACCTTCATCCCCAGTCGTAATGAAATTCGATATATTATTGACCAATTGATCAACAGTCTTTGAAGAGTCAATCTTGTCGAAGAGTGATCGACCAGATATTTTTTTCCAAGCACATATTTTCAAATCCTTGGTATCTATTGTCAAATCCACAGAGTCACAAGGAACCTGATCAAACATACAAATAATTAAATTCTCCTTTCTTTTTGCCCATAGTGAGGCCCACGTTAGCTTATTCCCAGGCTTTGCAATGGCAATTACTTCTCCAGAGAAGATTATATCATTGTTCTTTCCTTCTGTGAGATGTTGAGACATTCTGTTCAAAACAAACGGTCTAGAGTCGGGGCTAATCAAATCCATTAAAGTAAGCTTCTTCAAAGAAACTCTGGAGACACCAAATATTAGACATGCTAAATCATTTGCAGCCTTCAATCCCCAAGGGCTATTAAGTTCTGATGTGAATACAGCTTGGGGAGAATTTTTCTGTGATACGTTGTGAAACGGCCGATTATTATTACCATTATTATTATTATTGGCACGCACATCAAGAGGAATCGGTTGATTTGTCAATGAGGATAGAGCGAGAGTGGAAGCGCCCTGCTGGATGTTGTTCAAAATCGGGGTTTGAACAATGGACTCGTAAAATGGTGTTGCCAAAGCATGTAATAATTTGATTCTAAGCTGCTTGACATCTGGCATGGATCCTCTTCCCGAGCTAGGATCATCAAAATTAGACAAAGACAAATCATGAAGGTTGATTGCAAGATCCTTTCTTGAGTTGTTGTTATTGTTGTTGTTGTCGTTGTCATCTTGGAGAATATGAATAAGTGCTTTAAGCCCTGACTGAGTACTCTGTTGCGACTTGGGGCTCGTGCTTGTCTTGAAGAGGATAGAGAGTGCAGCAGAGGATGCATTTGTCTGTCTTTTGATGGGTTCGTTACTGTGGGACTCATTGTGCACTTCTTTGATGAAATTATCGATATCTATGTTTATCGGGCTGGATGTAATGCGACTTGGAGACTGAAAGTTTGCAGTGTCTTGACTAAGTAAGTCTGGACGATCTAAGAGGATCTCCAGAGACCGCCTTAGTGTCGAGAGCCTGACAGCTAACGAGTTGGGTGATAGGTGTGAATAAGAATATGCGTGTGTTGACTCTTTAGGGAACTTCAGGATTTGTGATAAGTTGAGGGAGATTTTGGATATCTTGGAGTCTAACAGAAGATTGTGTATGCGCGTAGAGCTTGGGCGCTTAGTTGAGTGTGCACGCTTCATCCTCACGGGCTCCAATAGGTGTTGCCCATCATCCCCTGAATGCTGTTTCTCTGTATTTTCATCGGTTTCATCGTAGATGTAGAAAGAAGACCGTCCAGTAGCAGGTCTGTCGGACGACGTGGACGCTTGCGAATTTCCACTGTGACTGCCTGAAGCGATGCTGGAAATATCCAGCTTCGCACCCACACCATTTATGGGACAGGCGTAGGGCATTATCACTAGTGTTTGAGCTAGTCTTCTAGTGCCTTTAGTTTGGTGCCTCTGGCGGCGATGAGAAGAAATCCAGAATTAAAACGCTGGTGGTAGGGGCCCTCCGGCAGACTCTATTGGAAGGTGATTTGATTGATTTACTATTCAGTAGGTGCGACAAGAAAAAAGGGAGGCGAGTGCTGATCTTCTCGCTAGTGTTGGCGACTATTCTGAGAGTGTATACAAGAGTAGAAACAGCTAGGCGGTTTCAAAAGACTGAATGCTTTGCGTTGGAGCTATTGAGACTGCGGTTTGCTTATTCGCTTGTTTGGTGGTGCAATTGCGTGCATCTGGAGATCTAGATAAGAGCCGAATAACTAAAATAGAGAGTACTAATTATACATAATACCAACCTGTAGTTGTAGTGGTTGTTATAATCGACGACAGTAATACACTATTAGTAGTACGCCTACTGCTACAAACATGAAACAAGGATAGTAGAGACGCAGCTATGTTGTGATTTAAATGGCGGATAACCCTCTCACCGCATGAGTCCTTAGTTACTTTGTAACTTCTCAATTCGTAATTCTGGAACCCTCTTTTTCAGTCCCGCAAAGAAAAAATAACTTGATCGAAAACCTCCAACCTCCAGCGCTAGAGCACAACGACGTAAATTGCAGGGGAAGGGGTCAAGAGTTCAGAATACTGCAAGCGCTTTGACAATCAGATAGACATACGGTTGAATTATGGACTGGAGAGCAGAGCTTTCGAACAACGAGCGTCTTCGGTACGTCTCAGTTTTGGTTGCCGCTCTGAAAGAACTCGCCCTCGCAGCGAACAACAACAACACTGCTTCCTTCGATCTCAGCAAGCTCAAGAATTCTGCCGAAGAGTTTGAAAAGTACTGTTACCAAAATGCGAGCAATAAGGTGAGCTACATACACTTTTTCAAGCAAAAGATTCTGAGCATCAAGAACTCTGTCAACCAGCAGAAGTTACAAAGACAACAACAACAACAGCAGCAGCCGCAGCAACAGCAGCAAATCCCCCAGATGGGTCCGATGAGCAACAATGTCAACCGCAATCAGATATTTCTGGCACAGCAGGCACAGGCTAGACAAGCAGCTGCCCAACAGCAGCTCTTGAACAATCAACAACAACAGCACCAACAGCAGCAGCAGCAACAACAACAACAACAACAACAACAACAACCCCAGTCTGGAAACCCAAGTCAGTTTACCGCTCAGACTGTGTTCAATGTTAATCAGATACAGCAGCAACAGCAACAACAACAGCAGCAGCAGCAACAACAACAGCAACAGCAGCAGCAACAACTACAGCAACAACAGGCATCACAACAGCAGTCATTGCAATCCCAACCACCATCACACGTTGCTAACCCGAATAGACAAGCAAATGGTTTGAACATTAAAACGATCCCGATTCCAATGTCTTTGTTGCAAAGAATTCCGAGCTTGCCCCCTAATGTTAATACTTGGCAACAGATCTTTGAGCTTTTATCTTCGAGGCAACTGGACCCAGAATATGTCAGTGTTATAAGACAGGTTTACGCGATACATTCCCAACTATTACATAAACAGCAACAGCAGCAACAAAAGCAGTATGCAGGCACTACCAATACAATAAATAATGGTAATCCTACGCAGTTGGGTAAAGTCCCAGAAAACTTTGAAACAGGATCAAACAGACAGCAGGATGCTAGAACACAACAACAACAACAGCAGCAGCAGCAACAACAACAACAACAACAGCAGCAGCAACAACAACAACAGCAGCAGCAGCAGCAACAACAACAGCAGCAGCAACAACCAGCAAGAGCAGCAGCTGCGAGCATCAATCCTACAGGTGGTCCAATGCCTCCACCTTTGACTCCAGAAATTCTACAAAAAATGAGCGAAAACGCTTTGAGACTGTTGGTTAGTCTTCAACAAGAT
Source organism: Liangdongia quercuum (assembly GCA_030579675.1). NCBI lineage: Eukaryota > Fungi > Ascomycota > Saccharomycetes > Phaffomycetales > Wickerhamomycetaceae > Liangdongia > Liangdongia quercuum. The sequence continues at coordinate 147,883 of JAKTRK010000014.1, read as the reverse complement.
AATCAGATCTCCAAGAATTTAACTGCTGAGGAGAAGAACATTTTTGTAAAGAAATATATCAATCGTCAACAGGAACTGAGATTACAAGCGTTTAGAAGTCAAAACTCACAGCAACCGTTAGTCAGTAATGCTTCAGGCCTTCAGGCTCAAGCCCAGGTTAGGGCTCCTCCTTCTCAACAACAACAACTGCCACCACAACAACATGTTCAGCAAAACTTTACAACAGAAACACAAGCTTCTCAACAGCAAAGATGGAATGATCTCGCAGGTACGGGAACTGGTGGTGCGAATGGTTTTAACCTGAACCAGATTGATTCAAAAGCAGGGATGGCTAGACTATCTCAGCAACAGCAGCAGTTGAATGCTAGAAGACAGGCTCTTCTTCTGCAACAACAACAGCTGCAACAACAGCGCCAGCAGCAACAAGTTCAGCAGCAGCAACAGGTTCAGCAGCAGCAAGTCCAACAGCAACATGTTCAGCAACAACAGGTTCAACGCCAACAACAACAGGTACAGCAACAGCAACAGGCACAGCAACATGTTCTACAGCAACAATTACCGAGACATGCTGCTAATGGCCAGCCTGGTACTGCAAGTGATGTTTTGCCCCTAACAGATCAAGATCGTTTGAAACTAACTATGATCCTCAACGATGTTTCGAAAGTTCCTATAAAGTTGACGAACTTGACCAATGAGTTAACTCAGGAACAAAAGAGCATTGTGACTTCAAAGATACACTCATTACTATTACCACTATTCACATTAATCGAGCGTCTTGTGCCAACATTCTACACCTTAACAAAAAATGTTGATGGAACTAAAAGATTGTTACATATGAGATATATGGTCAAAGAAGTTTTGGACGGATTACGGAAAAATGAGTATTATGCCAGTCCTGAACTTCTAGAGAAGATAAAGGCACAATCACAAAAATACGTGGCTTTTGTTAAAGAACAGATGAGTCGTCGAAATGCGACAGCAGGTGCTGTTCTTGGTTCTAAAGTTTCTGCACCATCTACTCATCAAAATAATAATAATTGGCCTTCGAATGTATCAAATACGTCCTTCTCAAATAATGCAAATAATATGATTCCTCAGATCACACCGCAGCAAATTATCCAGCAGAGAAAGCAATCTCAGTCACAACAGCCATCAAACCTTGCCCTAAATCCACAGATAACTCCACAACAATTATTACAACAACAGCAAGCTAATCGGTTCCAACCTGGTGCTAATGGGCAGTTCATGAGCGATAATAATAATAAATCTAATGCATCTGATCTGAACATGCTTGACTTTACAAATATAACAGCTAATAACAGTGGCATGAATAGTAACAAATCTCAAGGTAATATTGACTTGGCGATGAATCCAACAAGAATTGCCTCACCAGCAATGATTGGTTCAGCATTCGTTAACACTCCAAATCTTGGAACCTCTCCACAACTAATGAATACGCAACTTGTATCGAATTTGAATCAAACAAGTATCAGCCCAGTTTTGAATCACCAGCAGCCCCTCATCCACACATATCCTTCTCAATCACCAGTTGTATCAGTACCTGCTCCAAAGAAAGCACCAGCGAAAAGAAGAAATACAAAGGTCAATAAGAAAGGAAGCACTCCTAATGCCTCAAGATCGATTGCTCCAATTCCAAGTTCAGCTCCTACGGCCTCATCTACTGGTGGCACATCAGGTCTGCCAGGTTCAAATAACAGTAGTAACACTTCTGAGCTGAGTGCATTTAAAGGTCAGGCACGTTTATTAGCTAAGGAACAGGAGACAATTAATAAAGATGCAGAGATGAAGAAGGCATCTGAAGATAAAAAGATGAAGAGACAAGAACTTTTTGGAACGAAACCTGTTAACTTTTTTCTTGCATCTTTAGCAAATCTTTTGGAGCTGCCAGATGAAGAATCCAAAATTTTGAGCGAATCTAAAAACAAGAACAATGAAGCTAAATTTTCACCTTTACAGAAAGGTTTGACACCTTCCACTATATTGCAAACTCCTTTGACTTTCTCCAATATTGCTAAGACTCCGAACTCAACTCAGAAACCAGTACAGAGTTCGAGTAGTAGCGGTGCACTGGTTTCAAGGAATGCAACAACGGCGTATTTATCACCGAACATGTCGCCAACTTCTAGTCAGAAAGCTAATGGCGAAGCCGTGAAGTGGAATACCAAAGTTTCAAGAGAGGCAATCGTTGCAACTTTTAGGCAAGTTGATGAAATCAAAAAATTGTTGTTTAGTTGCGATGACGAACCCGAACTCAATGGCTCTGCGATTCCCACTCCGCCACCCGATAATACTGCAGAAAGCAAAGGGGAGAAAATCGCGCTGGAGGGTTATGAAAAAGGAGAAAAAAGTGCAGAGAATTCTCAATTCTCCAAAAAAATTAGAATGGTCGATGATTTTTTCGTTGATGAAAACGGCGATCGGCTAGATGAGGAACTGATTTGGGATTATGATTTTGTTTCAAAGCATGTCATTCAGCATGTTCCAGCAGATCGATAATCATCTGACTTGATCTGCTCGATCCCGGTACCCCTGACTTCAAGTACTTAGCCCTGGTACCCCTGCCTAATGTTTATCTTTGAATGTTATATAGCCATGAAAATTTTAAGTAGCATATCTGCATGCAGCAGGATAACCTTAAATTTTGCATCAGCCCAATAGTAGTCCTGGAGCAAATGGCATCTATTTCCGATATGTGAAGCACTATCTCCAACACGGATAAAACGCAAAATTATATAAATTGAAAGGGGTTTGTATTAGTTGTGAAAAACTTTTATATATATTATTAAAAGGACACTGAAACTAAAAGTGTAAATGCAACGGTCAATTCATTAATCTGTCTTTTAGAAAATCACCACCACCAAGCGATTAAATTTTAAACACATTATCAACAATGTTTGGATCAATGAAATAATCCATATTTAAGAGCCCATCGTTCAAAAAGCTTTCAAAGTTAATCGAAGGCATACTGGGATTGAAACCACCAAATTCGGCATATGGTCCGTTAGAATTTGACTGTAAACCAACAAGGAAATTACCATTCCCAACCTGTATGCCTGGATAATTTTGAATGGGCACTACATTGTTTGTATGCGCATTGCTGGAAAGGCTTTCACTGTTGTTGGCCTGCGAATCTGGGGTTGATAGTATGCTCGATGCAACCTGACTAGTTCTGTGACTTATCGAGCTAAATGATGGGTTCCATATGCTTTGTTCTGAGGAGAGGATTGGGTCGTGGAGGATATCGCTTGTTTGTAAGATTTTCATCAAGTTTTCTAGTTGCTCCATATTGTAACTCGTGAAGACGTTTATATTCTGGAGCTTTATTAGTGCAGAATCTGGATCTTTTTCGACGCCATAGCTTAACCTTAAGAACTGTTTGCGTTCTGGATCTGCAAAAACTTTCTTTTCTGCCAAGAATGTAATCATATCTTTTATACATCTAAAGCCTTCTTTTTTCAGACTGCGAAGGAAAACCTTGTTCTTCATGGAGCTTTTGAAAAATTGATAGTATGAAGATGCTAAAACGTTTTGATGTAGAGTGGAAACTCCAACAGCAATTCTGAAGGCGGTGTTTGATAATGAGTCTATTGTTTTAACTCTATCGAAATCATTTTTCAATGTTGTGAATATCAAATCTCTTGTATGGAACAGCCTGATGAGGAAACTTATCAGGGATAAAACTACTCTCATTATATTGTTATCAACTAGTTTGTTGAGATAGAAATAATGGTTCGGATTGATGAACGGAGTGTATTCCCCCTTAAGATATCTAACGGCATTTGTTGAGCTTTGGATGACGGTTGTTATTAGGGTTCGCATATTTTTGACATATTTTTCGAAATCATAGTGCTCAGTTGACTCATAATGTAGACAGAGATGCTGATATACAGCAATTGTTAAAGAGTCGGTTATGATGTTATGTTTGATCTTCATCACGTTCTGGAAATTCGTGACATCTTCGTTCTTAGAGTCCTTCAGCTCAATCAAAGTGGCTAGTGAATAGTTGAGGTTAAGATGTGTGTTCATCTGTTTTAACAGGTTTATTAACTCGTCAACCCTTGGAGAAACAACAACGTTATTGACCATGTTTGCCAGTTCATAATAGTATTGATACAGTTTCTGAGATATTATATATTCTTGTTGGACGGCATGATCCAAAGGCGTGAAATTTTCCAAGACTTTTGGAACTTGAACATTATATGTATTTGAGTTTTGGATTATGCATGAATTACCAGTTATTGGAGAAATTGTACGATCGTTTTCCAAGATACCTATCCATAGCCTTCTCCACACGTTGACATGCTCGGCATCTTCAGCAATCTGTGTATGGTTTGTCGCGTCTCGATGTAAACCAATCGAAAATGCGGACTGAACAATTAGACCCATGAACATCTGTGAATGCGACATTTCGTCTCCATCACCATCTTCTGGACAGTGCGAGAGATAAAGCCTCAGGTAGAAGAGAGCCTGTATAATCACCAGTTTAGTTTTTTTCAAAAACTTGAATCCGGACAAGATCTGCTGAACAACAGTTATAAAGTTTTGTGTGATTGGGTGTTTCAAAAGCATTTGGCTTTCTTGGTCATCGCTGTAAATGTTGTTGATGTTGAGCAGCAGACTGACATACGAGAACCGCAGGAATATCAAGAGAAGCATTGTTGGGGCATAGTCGAATTTGTCTCTGATATTGAGAACGACATTTGTCGTTCCGTCCTTCGAATCAAGCAGCAGCTGTTCAAAGACAAGCTTGTCGAAACCGTGGCGATCAACGTATGGGAAGAAGGGGTAGATGTATTTGTAGAACCTATTCAAGTAGAGGCGGATGATGGGCTTAGCAGGGAGGATGCTCTCGACGTACTGCTTGAGCGAGCTTGACAATGTGAATAACGCGGGGTTGGTGACTGCAAATGCTGGCAACGCTTCACTTGAAGCAATTCGCTCTGCGTAGAACTTGTCGAGGATTGGTTTGACAAAAGGCGAGTCCTGTTCACCGAGAAGTGCCAGCATCTCCGTCACAGAACTATCGAGTGTGATCTTTGGTTTGAAATCGTTGATGCATTCCGGCTTGGGCTTGTTGATATGGTCGTGCACGCTCCGAAGCTTTAGGCAGAGGTAGAAGTATGAGCTTAAAAGAGCGACAAATTGGTCGCTCCTCCACTGCGAGTTGACCTCAAGAGGCTTGTGATCCTCTATTCCTGAGCGCTTGATGACAAGAGTAGAGTACCTCTCGTAAAAGTCGATAACGTCATAGTTTGTGGAGTGATGGTTGTTGCCAGAGGCGCCGCTGGGGCTTCCATAGATCGAGGAAGAAGAGGGCGGCGACATCGAGGAGCGCGAACGCGATCGGTGAAGCAGCGAAGAGCTTGCAGTACCCGGTCCACCAACAACACCGCTACCACCACCACCACCAGCACTACCACTGTGAGCCCTGCCGGATGACGAAGAGGAAGAGAGCGACTCTTCAAGAGACTTGATACGCAATCGGAGCTTTGTGACCTCGTCCTGGATGGAGCCGCTTGGTGTAACGCTGTGCTCAAACGAAGACACGAGCCCAGCGAGCGCCTCCTTGTGCTCGGCCTCGTTCTTCGTCTGTTGGAGCACCTTATTGACCCAATGAGGCGGGTCGTAACGGCAGAGTTCGCCAACATTGCACTTGATACAGTTCGTGCAACTGGGCCTCTTGCGGTCGCATTTGATCTTTCTCGCCTTACAATTCAAGCAGACAACAGACATCCTCTGCCGTTTTTTCGGGTGCTGCTGCTGCCTAGAGTCGGCTTCAGACATTATGCTGCTAGGTGTAAGATGAGCCTGATGGGAAAACGACAGCGCTGACGAGCACGATTCAAAGTGGAGCAATCAGACAAGGTTTCAATAGACGAAAATAACAGGTTAAGAACGATATCAGCGATCTTTCTCCCTTAACAATAGAAAGCAAGCATTGCAAGGGGTGTGCAAGAGCGAAATCCAAAGATCAAATCGATAAATTCTTGTCTTTATATCTTTCTCGCCCAATGCGTGCAACAACGCCGAGAAAACCATTTTAAAAATCCAACTCTTAATTGCGTCAGAACTTCGGTCTTAGCTCCACGGTGACAAAATCCTCTTTCCGAATCTGGAAGGTTGCCCCATCCGGAAGGGCCCTGCGTTAAAGTTCGCGGGAAATCGAATTAAGGTTTCAGCAAGAAGCAGGCGGCGATTTCTTTTCGTTCCAGAAAGATAGGCTAAGGAAAAAAGGATTTAAAAAAAAAAAAAATAATAATAATAATAATAATAATGGTGCCTACAGAGAGAGAGAGAGAGAGAGAGAGAGAGAGAGAAAGATTGACATACGGAGACAGAGACACGCAGCAGAGAGAAAAGTAGAGAGATAAAATAAAATAAAATAAGAGAAAAGGAGAAAGCAAAGCATAAAGCAAAGCAAAGAGGGTCCTTGTAAGAGCCGCGACCAGGACTTCACACTAATAATAATTCAAAATAATAATAACAATAACAACAACACTAATACTAATAATACTAATAATATAAAACAAAAAGAAAAAATAATATACGAACGGCCTTAGAGAAGGGAAAGAAATTGATTTTTTTTTTTTTTAAAAAAACACTAAAAGTGCGGGTGTAAGTGTGTGTGAGTGTGTGTGAGAGATAGAGAGAGTGTGAGAGTGTGTGCGTGCGTGCGTGTGTCTTTTTTTTTTTTTTTTTTAAATTTTTTTGTGGGATTTGATAGGAGAGAAGAGGTGTTATACTGGGAGGGTACAGACATACATATAGACATACATTACATACTGTACACACTCAGCATCTAAGCCAAGTGTTTTCATTCCGGTGACTGGCACGCCTGCAAGCTTCTGAGCGAGAGACAGGGAGATAGATCAATGGAAATGCAACTTTCGAACGAGAATGTGAGTGACACCTTCTCGCCACCTGATGCTGGCGGCTTCATTCGAGATGACCCAGATATAAAGAGGAAATCGCGCAGCAGAAAGAGGGACCGGCCTCGGTCGGGAATCGAAGGATCACGTTATCCTATCACAGACAGCAGCAACAGCGGCAGCAGGAGTGATAACAGCGGGCGTGCTGCTGCTGCTGCTGCTAATGGTAGCGGTAGTGGTAGTGGTAGTGGTAGTGGTAGTGGTAGTGGTGCCGGTGTCGCTGATGATGCACGAAGACCAACTAGAGCAAGCGCACGGAGCGCGAAGAGACGGCTGAAAGATATCGAGGACGACTATGACGAGTATAACGACGAGCGCGACACGGATTACAAAGGCGTGTTCAAAGGCGACGTGGGGAACGAGGACGAGGAAGCATACATTGACGTTGATTCGGACGATGACTACGACGGCGGTGACGGTGACGGTGACGGCGACGGTGACGGTGACGGTGACGATGTGATTGTCATATCTGGATCAGCCGCTGGCGCTGGCGCGGATGGGAATAATCCTATAGAGCTAGACGATGAAGAGGACAACGAACCACTAGCGAGAAAGAAGAAACCCAGGGCCAGGAAGGCCAGAACTTCTAAACCTAAAAAACCTAAAGTGCCCTACCATACGAGAATGACACTGAAGCTTTATGAATTCCACCCTGGTTTGAAGGACGTCTTCCCGCAGCTGGAAAGCGCTGAGCCAATCAAACCAGAGAGGGCGCCTCAGCCAAAAAACATGACCATCAGCCTTCTCCCCTTTCAACTTGAAGGGTTGAACTGGCTGATTAAGCAAGAGGCAAGCCAGTACAATGGTGGCATTCTGGCGGATGAGATGGGGATGGGTAAAACCATACAGACGATCGCGCTCTTCTTGAGCGATCGGGAAAAATCCCCAAATCTTGTCATTGCACCGACAGTGGCACTAATGCAGTGGAAAAACGAAATTGCGCAGCATGCTGGAAACTCGCTATCGACGTACGTATACCATGGTGCTAATAGGTCGGATTCAAAAGAGGACTTGGAGAAGTACGATGTGATACTGACGACATACGCTGTTCTGGAAAGCGTCTACCGTAAACAGAACATTGGATTCCAGAGGAAGGGTAAAAAGGTGAAAGAGCTTTCGGCGCTTCATCAGATCAGGTTCCACAGGGTAATTTTGGACGAAGCACATAACATCAAGGACCGTCAGAGCAACACCGCAAAAGCTGCAAACAATCTGAACACCGAGAAAAGATGGTGTCTTTCCGGTACACCTCTGCAGAACCGGATCGGAGAGATGTACTCCCTGATCAGGTTTCTAAACATCCAACCTTTTGGTGAATACTTTTGCACGAGGTGCCCCTGTAGGTCAAACGAATGGAAGTTCTCAGACTGGAGACACTGTGATTCATGTGGCCATGTGCCTATGCAGCACACGAACTTCTTCAACCATTTCATGCTGAAAAATATTCAAAAATTTGGTATTGCAGGTGAAGGGTTGTCAAGTTTCAAAAATATACAGTCCCTGCTGAAAAACATCATGCTTCGAAGAACGAAGGTTGAAAGAGCCGATGACTTGGGTTTACCCCCAAGAGTCGAAGAGATACGGCGTGATTTCTTCAATGAAGAAGAGAAAGATCTTTACCAAAGTTTGTATTCCGACTCCAAGAGAAAGTTCAACGACTACGTCGCCCAGGGTGTTGTGTTAAACAACTATGCCAACATTTTCACTCTGATCACCAGAATGAGACAGCTGGCCGATCATCCTGATTTAGTCTTGAAAAGAGTTCACAATAACTCGGAGCTGGCAATCGAAGGCGCTAATAGCGTTGTTGTTTGTCAATTATGCGATGATGAAGCTGAAGATCCAATTGAATCGAGGTGCCACCACAAATTTTGCCGCTTATGCATAAGAGAGTATGTCGATAGTTTCAGTGGCGATGATCAGAAGCTAGAATGCCCAATCTGTCACATAGCACTGAGTATAGATTTTTCACAGCCCTCTATCGAGGTTAACAATGAGGACGTCAAGAAAGGTTCGATCGTCAATAGAATCAAAATGGATGGAGATTGGAGATCTTCAACCAAGATTGAAGCATTGGTGGAGGAACTCTACAAATTGAGAAACGACAAACAAACCATCAAATCTATTGTCTTCTCTCAATTTACAAGCATGCTCGACCTGGTTGAATGGAGACTGAAAAGAGCAGGCTTCCAAATTGTCAAGCTACAAGGTTCGATGTCTCCGATCCAAAGAGACAACACGATTCGTCACTTTATGGAAAACACTAGCGTCGAAGTTTTCCTTGTGAGCTTGAAAGCAGGTGGTGTCGCACTGAACCTTTGCGAAGCTTCACAAGTATTCTTAATGGACCCATGGTGGAATCCCTCAGTGGAGTGGCAGAGTGGTGATAGAGTTCACCGTATTGGACAGTATAGACCCGTCAAAATAACAAGGTTTTGTATTGAGGATAGCATCGAATCGAGAATTATAGAATTACAAGATAAAAAGGCAAACATGATTCATGCTACCATTAACCATGATGACGCAGCAATCAACAGGTTAACACCCGATGATTTGCAGTTTTTATTCATGAACTGACTGTGTATATAACATTAGATGTAATTTAAACAATATTGTGGAAATTTCCACGACCTTTAGACAATCCCTTTTTAACAATCTTTGAAATTTCTTGAGGATCACTTGTAACACCAGTGAAATTCTCATACCCTGTATCAGTGACCAATATATCATCTTCAATTCTGACACCACCAATGTATAAGTACTTATTCATGACATCAACGTTCACAAATTTCCCCCCAGGAGTCTCGAGTCCCGCCTTGATGAGAAATGGAGAGAAGTAAATACCAGGTTCATCAGTAACTACAAACCCCTTTTGTAGAACACGGCGCAGCCTCAAGTATTTCAATTTTGGATCTGGGTCATCATAGTTTGGGTACCCACCAACATCGTGGGTATCCATCCCCAACAAATGGCCCAGCCCATGGGGAAAGAAAGTTGCTGAGATGCCAGAATCGAAAATCTCATCTTTGGTACCATTATGGAAAATACCCAACTCCAAAAATTGATCAATGAGAACTCTATGCGCAACTAGATGTATATCGTCCCACGAGACACCAGGCTTTATGAGCTCCATCGTTGTGCTCTGCATCTTAAGCACTGCGTTATAAATTTCTAGATGCTCTTTAGTCCAGTCACCATTAATAGGGAAGCATCTCGTAACGTCACTGCAGTAATTTTCCCATTCAGCTCCAGCATCTATCAAAATGCTATGCTTTCCATCGAGATCGTCGTTGTTTTTGACATAGTGCAAAGTACCGCAACTCGGCCCAGAGCAGCATATTGGAGAGTACGATTGATTCTTAGAACCCTGGCGAATGGAGTGGTAGACAAACTCAGCGTGAATATGTGTTTCGTTGGATTCGATAGGCAGTGCTGACATAACAGCAATGTGCGAGTTGTCTGTAATTTCAGCAGCTTTACGCATTAGTGCGATCTCAAAGTCATCCTTAGTGAGTCTTGATTCATCAAGGGCATAGAATAGCCTTCTATCACCAGCACTTAAAAAAGTAGAAACAGATTTATTCGCAGCATTGATATCGGTAGTCAGGTTAACGTCCTTTTTAACTAAGTAGTTATCCACTTCATCATCATAAACAACTTTATCGACATCATACTTCTTCAGAGCATCGTCCAAGCTTAGGGGTAAGCCAGACCACATGACATCATCCCAGTCAATTGATGGCAAAAACAGAACGAGTTCCTCTGAGCCTAAGTCAAACCAGATGTGAGAGCCTGGTATATCACATCCTGTGAGGTAGTAGAAGTACCTGTTTTGTCTGAAGGGTTTAGCACTATCGCTATAAGGATATGACTCCAGTAATGCACCACTTAGAAAAATGGATTTCTCATCCAATCCCCCAAGCTTTTGTGACAGAAAGGATTTCACTTTGATAGCATGCGCCTTGGCTGGATACTTTTTGGACAGTGTCATGATTGTCCTTCTACTAGCTAATGAAACTAGCGCTTTTATAGAACTCATTTTGTCTGATATTAAAAGCTTTGACGGACATAGTTGATTACATAAAAATGAGCGATAGTAATAATAGTAACAAACATCATAATAATCGTAATAATAATAACCACGGTAGTAGACGTGAGGTTCAATTACAAGGACACATGTGAGCAAACAGTAATAACGATACCGAGAATACACTTTTGTAAACTACAAAATTTTTTTGAATAAGAATTCAAATAACTTTTTCAGTTAAATAATTATACTGTATGTTATTTATTCCTCATCTTTCTCAGCTTGGAAAGCAGCAATTTTAGCGGCAACCTTAGCAGCTCTTTCTTCTTTGGTCAATTTGACTTGTCTGTATTTCTTAGAGTTTGCAGCGTATTGTTCCTTGGTGTATTTCTTTTCAGTTGGCTTGAATGTTGGATCTTCTCTGATCTTTTGGTGAGCCTCTAAGTAAAGGTCTTCAACGGCATCAGCTTCAATGTCATCAGCTAAGTAACCCTTGAACAAAGTTCTGAATCTTTCTTCATCATCATCAGCTAACTCTTCCATGTATTCAGCAACATGACCACCGAAAATGTATTTTCTCAACATATCTGCATCCAATTCTTCGGATTCGATATCCCAACCTGGGAATCTGTTCTCAGAGTGTGGGATGTACAAACCACCGTCTGAAGCACCTTTCAAAGCACCGAAGACTCTAGCACCGGTGGTGGTTCTTTGCAAACCAACATCTAAGAAGACTTTGAATGGACGAGGACCATCTTCAACGGCCTCGGTCAACTCATACTCACCTTCAACTTCCTCAACACCTTTGTAAGTTTCGTCCAAACCTAATTTTTTCAAGGCTCTTCTGGCAACTAATAAACCAGTAGCGTAAGCGGCAGACCAGTTAGTTAAACCATGGGTGATACCGTATCTTGGCAACTCATGGGAGTAAGCAGCAGTCAAGACAATGTCACCAGTGATTTGAGAAGAAATGATTTGAGCGATGATATCCTTGTTGGTGAATCTGACAACCAATCTGTATTTTGGAGTGTTGTACTTAGCCTTGTGTTGAGAGATTAATCTCTTTCTTTGGTAGTAATCAGTTTTACCCTCAGCTCTTCTTCTGAATGGGGTTTGGAAACGTGAGTGGTAAGCAGAGCTCTTTTCAACTTTGTCGAAAGCCATTTTTGTTTAGTTTTTCTATAGGTAGTTGGTATACTGTAGTTGTGCTGCTGTAGCTTTGATGCTTGATATTTTTTTGCTGAGTATCTTCAAATTTTTCAGCTTATTAGTGGTGTCATGATGTTAAGCAGGTACCTGAAGCGTGACTTCTAATATAGGGCTATAGGGATATATGTTACTGCACGTGATATATCATTAGGGTAATGAATACATATATTCATGCCACTTTCATTTGATGCCATCTTCTAACAAAGAGGGCAACTTGATCAGCTATATAGGGCACGAATCTAAGCTATTCTGGATTAAAGAGTGTATTTATCAGTGATCAGTTTTTGAAACAGTGGGGTTTCTAATTGATTACACAAGTTTTGAGATACAGCCTCTCTTGTTCCAGCCAACTGTCTTATCCCTGTTGTCACTACTGCATCAAGCGCATAGCCATTCCTCGGCTACAGTCATCCCCTGACCTCAAAACAATAGCCTTACGCAGCTCACTCTAGTGTGAAGTTGCTTGTTATCCAGCTCGAATTCTATCTTGCAAGCGCTACTGCTCCTCTCGGTGTTCTAGATCTGAGTTTGAATTTCATCGTAGGTTTTTATATAAGGAGCACTTCAAAGACCTCCTCACCTTGCGCCTTCGAATCCTGATATCAAAAGACCAACAACTCAAGCAAGATGGCCACTAATAAAAACACGATTATCGTATCCGACCTTTCGAAATCTGACACTCTCAAATATCCATCTTTAATCAAGCAGGAAATCGAGCTGTATAGCTCATCGAGGCTTGACTCAAATAAGGAGGTGATACAGCACTGGTCAGAACTACCAGGATTGGGAAGACTAGTTATCATACTGTCGGATAATGAGACGACAGCCAGTGTATTCAACCTGCTCAAGTCCAAGTTCCCAGGACTACGAGTACATATAAGTGAATCCATCCTTCCAAGACACAGATCTTTCGATCGTGCATTACAAGCGCCCGCAGAACTTGATGATAAACAAATACTTTATGAAGAAAAGAGGCCAACAAAAGTAGATGACATATATAAGCCGTCTTCTCCATCTAAAATAACGTTATTCAAGCCCGATCTAACAATAGACACAAACAAAAGAGCGGACTCACCGAGTAAGCAAGATGCGCCAAGGAGTCCAACGATAACGCTTGAAGCCGAACATGTTAGCTACTGATATATATATATATATATATATATATATATATGTAAACAACTCGAGTTTATCTAATTATTCACTAGTTTAGTTATATATACAAGAGCGTATCTTGAAGGTTTAAGCAGTTACAGCTGTAGGCGCTAGAATTTTACTCGATTCCAATTCATGCTCATCGCTGGCGTTGACGGGGGTGATCTGACCGCCTTGGTAATGTGCCTTAAAGAAGGCATAATGCAGTACCAAATCCTCAATATTTCTCATTCTTGGATCATTTGCAAAATCTGGATCTATGAAGAAAAACACTGGCATATCAACCTCTTCACCAGCTGCTAGTCTCTGTTCCTCGAAGCAGAAACATTGGATCTTGTTGAAGTAAGGAGAAGCTTCTCCAGGAGTGATTGAATAAGTGGCCATTCCGACGATATCTTTATCCCCTGTGTTTTTAGCCTTGTAAAAGGCTAGTGCTGTTTCGCCAGGTAAAACATAAACTGCACGTTGCTGAGGAACAAATGTCCATGGCAGAATATCCGACACTTCTGAAGTGAACGAAATCTTGATTCTCTTATCCATATCCACGGGAACTAACTTATCGGTCGTGAACCGTCTTCTGTCGGAAATCGGCTGACCACCAAACCCAGTTCTTTGACACAAGGTTCGGTATAGCACAACTGCAGCATATGACAAACCAAGAAACAAGATGCCGACACTTAGGGCATAGTTGATCGCTGTCTGACCTTTGACCTCACGCTCTTTGGAGATCTTCATGTTTCTAAGCTTCGAAATTTCGTCCCGCGTTAAACTGTTCAGATCTAGAGGTTTGTGATGCTCCTCCCTGTTGGTGTTTAGAGAGTTCAGCGTCAACCTTGAATAGCTGAACAGCCTTATTTGCGACGCTATAGAACTCGTTATTATCCTCGTCGGCGAGCTTTTGAGAATGTGCGCATTTTTTAGCCCAAGAGAAGTCCCGAAGGCTCTAGTCATCGGCGAAATGCTCAACAACATGGCACTTCACGCTTCTAGATACTATTAAATCTTAAAAAAAAAGAAAGCCTCTGATGATATATATCAATCAATGGTTTTTAATCCTATACTCGAAAAAGCCTAGAAAAACCGTGTCCGAACCGTGTAACATTCGGCTTTTGGTTTAGAATAGCGGATGTTTCAGCAATGAGTGCGCTTCAGAGGACTGGCAGGAGCTTACCCAGTGTCTACTTCTCCCCATCATTGCCAGATTAATCTAATTGCCAACCCATTTCTTGCTTAAAAGAAAAAAATCAAAAAGAAGAACAATGCTCTTTTATTCCACATTTCAATTCAACTCTGTTATCGAGGTGTCAGTCACGTGCACGCAAGTTACCGTTTCTGGAAATTACTCCATACTTCACAGCTTTTTCGAAACAAAAGGCAGCAGTAGAAGCGACTCCAGAAATAACAGTAATGAGTTCTACGTGGAGCAAAGAGAACGCAAAGATGAGTGAGAAAGAGGAAAGGGTGGAATTGAGTGAAGGAACACGGCAGGATACGCTGCCTGCGAAAAAGAAGAGAAAGAAGGTTGTCATTGGTGAGTATACTAGAAAGATGTACGTTTTTGGTATCGAGTGCATCTAACGTGGAGTTGTCTAGCCTGTGTATACTGTCGCCGTTCGCACATGATCTGTGATGAGCAGAGACCATGCTCGCGGTGTATCAAGAGAAATATTGGACACCTTTGTCACGACCAGCCTGTCAGCCAAAGGCAGCGCAAAAAACTGGAGAACGTTAGAGAGGGCTCAGTGAAACTAGAAAACGACTCGAGTACTAGCGTGGACCAACACAACAATGGGCTGGACGTGCAACCTGTCCCAGCAGATTTACAAAAACAGTTGGGATACTCGAGTCAGCCCACAATACTCGCAAGCACAGCTATAGGTACAGCTACAAGCGCGACCACAACTACATCTAGTATCAACAACAATACTCCGAATGCAACATCCATGAATGCAGGGAACACGCCCAACTCGACTTCTACTGCCCTTCCAATCTCGAAGGTATCGTCTGCTATTCACCAGCCCAACAGTCTCACAGATTCAGGAGCGGCGGCGGCGGCGGCAGCAGCAGCAGCAGCAGCGCTCGTTTTACCTTATAACCAACAGCCAATGTTCTTTTCCGAGCATGCTGGTTCAGAATTTAGCTCCCTCAATGAGTTTCTGTCAATGCTTGATGATCCCGAACTGAATATCAGTAACGGTAATCAGAATGGGGTTTTTGGTGGTGGATTGAGCACTTCACACTCTTTAACGAACCTCTCGTTCTCTGCGCTCAATTCACCAACTCTGACGGGATCCACCGCTGGCCAGTATTTTGGTATCCCCAATGCTTCAGCATCAGTGTTGAACCAACAAACTCACGCACAACAGCATTCACAAGCACAAACACAGGCCCATACACAAGGCCAAGTGCAAACACAAGCGCAAACACACGTACATGCGAAGACTCAGGTTCCGTTCAACCACCTACCTGGTCAACACATCCATAACGACTCTGCTGAACAGCATATTTCAGACTCTGCAAGAGATAAGTTTTTCTTGACAGCTGCTGACCCAACCACTGAGATTTCGCCAGAGGAGAGACTGAAGCAGGTAATCAATGCAAAACTAGAAGCTGGCTTGTTACAGCCTTATAACTATGCTAAAGGGTACGCTAGGCTGCAGGCATACATGGATAATTATATGAATCATTCGTCGAAGCACAGAATATTGAAACCTCTTTCGATATTCAGACCTGCATTTAGGGCAATCGCACGTACCTTAAAAGATGTCGATTTGATACTTGTGGAGGAAAGTTTTGAAAGAATGTTGTTGGATTATGATCGTGTGTTCACAAGTATGGCCATCCCAGCTTGTCTATGGAGACGTACTGGAGAGATTTATAGAGGAAACAAAGAGTTTGCAAGCCTTGTTGAAGTTAGCACGGATGATCTGAGGGATGGTAAACTTGCAATCTATGAACTAATGAGTGAAGAAAGTGCAGTCAACTTCTGGGAGAAATACGGTGCAATTGCCTTCGATAAAGGACAAAAAGCTGTTTTAACTAGCTGCAACCTAAGAACCCGTGATGGAAGAAAAAGAAAAACATGCTGCTTCAGTTTTACAATTAGAAGAGATCGCTACAACATACCGAGCTGCATAGTTGGCAATTTCATTCCTATAAACCCATGAGCGCTGTCTCCTTTTCCTTGTTTTTTTTTTTTTTTTCTTTTTCTTTTTTTAAAGATAAATTAGATCTTGGATGGAGGTATATGTATGCAATATAGATCACAGTCATTTAATGACTGTTCGCATCACGTGTATAGTAATGTTGTTATTTATAAATGTTTCGTTTAATCATAAGTCGTTAATAAAGTTTTTGATATCGTCTACCGTTTCAATACATCTATTCTTTTTAATCTTTTGTGAAGTGTCGATTTTATCAATCAGAACTTTATTGACTTTTGAGTTTGGCCCCAAAGTAATCAATTCAAGCTCTTCACCCTCTTTAGCGTCATCTATGATCCGTTCAATAGAAGCCTTGAACTGAACAGGTTTGGCGAATGCTTCAATGAATTTTGCTAAAGCCTCGCCATGGGTAAGAGAAACCTTGCCATCAACGTTCGAGATGATTGGAATATCAAGTTTTTTCCCTTCATTTATATCAAAGTGCTGTGAGACCAAATTCTTGAATTTGAGCTTTGTGGTCTCTAGTAGGCTGTTATGGAATGGGATATCAACTTCTAATGGCACTGACTTGAATCTTCTTCCTAGTTTGAAACGGTCCCTAGATTCTCTCACCAATTGTTCCAGTTCAGATTCCTCTCCAGAGATGACGATCTGTTGCGGACTATTGATGTTGGATAAAGATATAGTTCTGTAGTTCGATGTCTCAGCTTTCAGCACCTCAAAAACTTCATTGTAACTCTTCGCAGGGAATATCAGGGCAAGCATTCTGTACTTCTCTGCGACAGTCCCATTCCGAACAACGTCTTCCATAAGCTGCCCTCTTTGTTGGACGAGCCAGAGAATTTTGCTCTTGTTGCTCTGGAAAACATCGTTGATGACAAGAGAGGAGAACTCGCCTAATGAGTGGCCCAGAGTGAAGCTCGACATTTGAGCGAGGTCTACTCCATGATGTCGCTTCAGAGTATCAAGAAGGAGCAGCGATACCGACGTGACGGCTGGCTGGTTGTTAGAGGTTGACTTCAAAAAGGATGGGTTGGACTCGAGCAATCTTCTCGAGAACTCTGGAGAGATCTGGGAATCGAGACCTTCGAAGAAGCTCTCGATGTTGTACTCTTTGTGAAGCTCCTTGAGCAGCGTGGCTGGAATGAGCTGCCCTTGACCAGGAAACACAAGAACCCTTTTAACGCTCATCAGTGCCACCCTGGGACACACTTCCCCGCCAGATAAGTGACCAGCAATTGGCTACTTTGTAGGTGAAGATACGTCAACTGATGAGCACCGAGCAATCAGAGCACCAAGGACTATTGTCTAAGTAAAGGAACTATCGTCTGTCTCAAAAAGGGAAATATACCCGATTTGGGAAACCTCCTCGTTAATCACCGAAGTTAAATTTTTCACTACTGATTAAAAAAAAAAAGCCAGTATTTAGTTCCGCCATAAAAACTGAGCTTCTTCTAAGAGTTACAACCGACAAAAGATCAGGAACGAGACGACCAAACGATGACTGACAATAGACGTGAGTACCTAGTGGTACGACTGTTATACAGCTTTGCTACTGTTCCAGCAGCTTTTCTACAGCCTCCTTGTTCACCTGTTTGCCCATCGCCCGCTTTATTTTCGTATTATGTCCCCCCAGCTTATCTATTATGACTAACTCCAACGTTATGATGATACTGTACACACCATCCTCAACTCATCGCCAAAACCAAAAAAAAAACAGAAGCGGACGGGATGAAAACAGCCAGAGCATAGACAACGGGAGTTGTAGGATTCATTTGGATTTTTGAGAAACTAACATGTTGCATTAGCCCTCCCATTCATATACCAATTCCTCTCTGGTGCTGTAGCTGGTGTCTCGGAGATCTTGGTGATGTACCCGCTGGACGTTGTCAAGACGAGAATCCAGTTACAAGTCGGTTCAGCTGCAGAGGCAGAGTATCATGGAGTTGTTGATTGTTTCAAGAAGATCATTCAGAAGGAAGGTTTTTCAAGATTGTACAAAGGTATAACAGCTCCAATTTTAATGGAAGCACCAAAGAGAGCTACCAAATTTGCAGCTAATGACGAGTTCCAGAAACTTTACAAGAAGGAATTTGGCGTTTCTCAGATGAACCAACCTTTATCGATCTTGGCAGGTGCTTCTGCAGGTACCGTTGAGTCTTTTGTCGTTGTGCCTTTTGAGCTGATCAAGATCAGAGTCCAGGACAAGGCTTCAAAGCATAAATCCGTTTCCGACGCATTCTTCCATTTAATCAAGAACGAAGGTCCTCTAGCTTTATACAACGGGTTAGAGGCTACTATGTGGAGACATGCTGTTTGGAACGCCGGGTACTTTGGTGTGATTTTCCAAGTTAGATCCTTGCTTCCAAAAGCAGAGACCTCTACTCAAAAGACTTTGAACGATTTAGTTGCTGGAGCGATCGGTGGTACTTGTGGTACTCTTTTGAACACTCCCTTCGATGTTGTCAAGTCAAGAATACAAAATACAGTTGTCCAACCTGGTGTTGTGAGAAAGTACAACTGGTCAATTCCAAGTTTGTTCACCATTTACAGAGAAGAAGGGTTCAGCGCTCTTTACAAAGGGTTTGTTCCAAAAGTGTTGAGGCTAGGACCTGGCGGTGGTATATTGCTGGTGGTATTTACAGCAACCATGGACTTCTTCAGAACTGTACACTATAAATGAATATATATAGGATAACCAAAGTGCTAATGTGGAAGAAACCAAAGAGGAAAAAATAAATAAGAAAAAAGATGGCTACAAAAGAAATATATATAGATATTATACGGTAGTCTGGTCTCTACAAGGCAACAGCAGATTCTAGTAATTATTTATGTTCTATATACTATGAAATGTAAGATCTGCCAGCCCTTGCTAATCTCAACACAATCCACCTGCAAACGCGGTTGCGGAACTAGAAAAGCAAAAGGGCATTGAGATGAGCTCGGGGTTTATCTCTCCAAGGACCTGACGCCTTGTCTGACGATATGTCGTCGTGAATGACTAGGCAACACGGATTAAAGTCCTGGTTGTCCGCACGTTTTTCACAATAAGAAACGTTACTCTTCTTTTAAAACCATGCTGTAAAATTTTTGTGGGCTTCTCGAGTTTATATATGAAGGAAGGAAAAAAAAAAAAAAAAAAAAAAAATTGTGGACAAAGTGTTACCCGCTTAGAAATATCTCATGTCTTTTAGCATCACCAGCAAAACACGCCAAGTTGAGAGGAGCAACTGAAGCTATTGTAAGGTAGGTTGTGAGGAACGGAAGGGCCGAACTGCTGAGACGTTCAAGGGAAGGCAGGACACAAGCTGGGAGAGAGCATAGGATATCACCATGAGTTTACCATCGCACAGCGTCTCAGGCGTGTCGGACAAGATACAGGTTATAATACGGTTCTCCAACAGTGAGATCCAGGATCTCAAATTGCCACTTATAGCGCTAGACCGGGTGTCTGTAAACTGGCTGAAATCCAGTGTTCGTTCATCGAATTCAGATTTGCAGTCTAAACGGCTCAGATTCATACACTCGGGGAAAGTGCTAACGAGTGCCACCAATTTCAAAGACGAGTTCCAGCAGTTCCAAAGGTTCAACAAGGACTCACCAGACACTGCGGATAACAAGATATTCATAATACACTGTTTAGTGGGTGACACGCTTACGAGAGAAGAGCTTGCGAAGGAGAGTGAACTGGATAACAACGTTCCTCAACAATCGACGACCCCTGCACCAATAGGGTTTGACAGATTGGCGACTGCTGGATTCTCACCAGAAGATATAGAAGCTTTGAGACAGCAGTTCAGACAGCTGTATGGTGATTTGGATTTGACGAGCAATGACAACGGCGAAGAACAGCAGCGAGACATAAGACAATTGGAGGAGAGATGGATAAATAGCTCTGTTAACGAGATGGACGAGTTCAATGGTATGAATGCTGGCAGTTCACATTTTGGCGGGAACGAAGATTTGCTGATAGGGATTTTGATAGGGTGTTTGCTGGGAGTCTTGAGCTTATTTTTGCTGAAGGAGGATAAGCTTTTCAGCAAGAGACAAAAGATGGCTATCGTTGCTGGATTTATTGTGAATTTCTCCTTTGGACTAGTCAGGCAATGGTCTTGATGAACCGTTGCAACGATCTACAACATATAACGATTAACCAAATGAAAACAAAGAGACGAAAAATTGAAAAAAACATATCGAGTATAAATATATTTATAGCACTATTAATGATGACAGTATACATAATCTCACTCCAATTTAGTCTTGTCTGTAGCAGCCGTGTGATGTCCGAACTGCTTGAACACTGCAGTCAAGGCATGTTCAACCGGTTTATCAAAGAGGTACGGTAACAGAGGTACAATTCCGAGTCCCACAGCAACAGGCCCCCAAGTCTTGAGCTTTATATTCTTGATGTGTTTCTCAGCGTATTGTGAGGCGTACTTGACACTGGTATGGATCGTGAGCGCAGGGAGCCCCATACTGGCTATGCTTTGGAAAAGTCCTCTTTCTAAAGCAACTAGCTTCCAGTCCACATACTCGCTCTTTTCAGCAGCAGCGACGGCAAGTGGATTGGCCTCCGGCACCTTGTCCCATGGTCTCAATCCTGGATGGTAGCGGCCTTCCTGCCGGAGCTTTGCCTTCCATGCTTCGTAGCTCACATCTCCGAGCACATACCCCCACGATATACCGTAGCATGCGCGGACAAGCCATGGAGACACCGCTGGGCGGAATGATTCACCAATGTCAGACGTGTAAGCAACATATCTGTGTGTTGCTAGCAAGATTGTCTACAATGGTCAGCAGTCTGCTCGCACAATTGACAAGTCTTTCCTGTTCGCAGAATTTCAACTTACTCTTAGTCTGTTCGCATAGGCAGCATAACGAACGTTGGAATCGATCGAATCTGTCGTGTCGAGGGATCCAGGGTTAGCAGACTCTGCAATGTCTCCCGGGGTGGCATCTGGTTCCAAATCACTCGTGAATTCAGACATCTCTGAGGTTCCTATGATGAGTAGCGCAGTATGCTACTAGGTTTCAGTTTTCTGCGGTTTGCCTTCGTTTAAATACTATAGAGATTGCTCGGAGATGTCAACTGACGCATATGTGCCAACGGAAACAGGAACACTGAACAAGTATATACGTATACATATACAGCCTGGCAAAACTCGAACGACATCAAAGGCGAAATCAAACACTGCCTAGTAACTGAGCCAGACTCTACACACAACATTTCACACGAGCAAATCAATCAATCAGTCTTCAATCAGATCAGCTTTGGTTAGTTGATGGGTCTAACCGCGCATGCAATTACCTCAAGCTGATGAGCATTTCCATTATAATATACAGTCTTTTGCCGGATATACATATACATATATATATATATATATATATATATCCAGCAGTATTAATACCAGAAACAGAAAATTTCTAGTGGGTTTTCAGCTTCTTCTGATCCTTCTATCACCCTTCGCCCCGCTCGCCACCGCACAACGAGTCTAATCGTCTTCTATGTTCAGGTTCAACGACGAATTAGTAGATACAGGTTTTCCTGCTTCAAACTCGACAAATTACGGTATCCGCCTTCCAAACACAACAGCAGTCCTCCAAACGAGACGTACACAGCTCTAGAAAAGAACACTTGTTAGCAAAACACAAAACGAACAGAAAACGAACAGAAAACCATTCAAAGCCAGAAGAAAAGGCAAGGAAAAACACCAACAAACAAGCCGGCGCACACCTGGTAACTTACATTTTGTCATCAGAGGACTCTTCAAATTTGTAAACTGTGCCGTACATAACGTAGTCGTAATCATCGGCAAGCGATCGCTCATTCGCCTTTGGCGGTCTCCAGGAAGCCGTCACCTCCTTATCAGTGCTGTCTAAACTCAAACTCGACGCCAGCGATATCGTCAAGGAATCGTCCACAGATACAGGGAACAGATCACTATTGATGTCCAGCGTGATCTTCACGTCGGAAGAAGTTGACGAGTTCCCAACTATACGGCTCACTTTGTTGTACCTTGCAGAGTCAACCTCCGTTATGGTGAAGATGTCATCGAATAGCGTCTTAGACATCGCAAAACAAGGCTCTTGGTATCACTCCTGTCTCAGCGTTCTCTCCCGACTCCTGGTTCTAACCGCTGTTTGTTCCCAGGCCTGTTTAACACTCACACACTCTCTACAAGAATTTTTTTTTTTTTTTCGTCTTCCCTTTCCCCATCTAGCAGAGGCCCAGTCTTACCCGGAGCCAAAAATCATGTGACATCCCAATTACAAAAGAGGAAGAGAAAGATGAATGAATACAGGAAAAACAGAGCACGTGAGTCATTTCAAAAGAAACACGTGATCGATTATGTCAACAGAAAATAATCTTTTTTTTTTCTTTTTTTTTTTATTTTATTTTATTTTAGAACCGAGGGTTAAGATCTCTCGAGAAAGGAACGAATTTGGAAGGCTTATATAATCATCACTGTGGGTTAGTAGAAGCTGTAATATATATCTTTGTAAAGTCAGTAGCGAACTTCACTCTTTCAAGCGTCGAGGCACGAGGAAGCAGGAAGCAGGGAGGAGGAGGAGGAGGAGGAGGAGAAAGGGGGAATTAGTTTATTTTCTTATGTGTTAGAGGGCGTGATTGAGCCTGTTGAGGGGGGGGGGGGGACTGGCTCGTTTGCCAAGTCGAGCTCCTCGGAGCTGCCTATTAGTAACCCTGAGTGCGCGCGCATATTATCGTATCGCATTTAGAGCACATTGAGTGAAGCAGACATAAATAATAATAATTATCATAGTAATAATCGACACACGACACCTCTTTCTTTGTAAAAAAAAAAAATAGCAGGGTTTTTTTGGCCTTATTCAGTGACGACGGTGAAACAAAGCCTGGCAATGGTGAAGAAGCTTGGTGATGAGAGATTTGAGCTTCAAGACAGCCAAGTTGGCGGGAGTTCGTTCGGGGATGACGTTGAAAGAGGTGCCAATAACGGGAATAACGATATATTTCCTACTTCAACGGACGCGAACGATCTCAATCTAGTGAGAAACAAGTTCGACTCAATTGCTACTGGCTCGTATGCTCGTCTCTCGTTCAGGAATCTGAAGAGGAGAAAGCTTTTCGTTGTACTGTTATTCTTTGCTGTTGTTTCGATTTTCGGTCTTTCCTTCTACGCTTTCAACGACAACGCTACGAGTACTATAGAGTACTACTCGCAGAAATTGACAGGAGGGAGTTCAGAACCCAGCACCGAGAATGTGATTCCAGAGAACACTGAGAAGCTGCCGACAGAGAACGATGAGAGTGACTCGAATGCAGTCCAAGGTGATGGGAACAACGAGACGGCGAACCCTTCTGAGCCTGCTAAGGAAGAGACCAAAGAGAGTGAAGACCCATCATCCAGTGAACAGGATTCCAAGGATTCCAAGGAACCTGAAACAGCTGAAGGATCTAACGAGTCAAGTGATGATGGAAACAAGGACGCTCCAGCGACAAAGGAACCTCAAGAGGATAGCAATGAGGCAGCAGCCAAAGAGGAACCAAAAGCGAAGGAAGAAACTGGAAACAAGAAAAAACCACAAGCTAGCGCTCCAAATATCGCAAAGGCTAAATTAACAGTGAACGATGTCATGGGCGCGAGCTTCATGGTTTGGAACTCAAACCTCCAGTTTGTTCAGCCAGAGGCTTCAAAGAGAGCTGAAACCAGCGACGAAGGTCTCTACGTTATTAGAAACGAAAATAACATAGAAGCACATAAGGCATCGGACATCAAGTTCAACCAGATATTATCGGCAGAACTCAAATTCCAGCATAAGAGCACCGAATATGTAATCGAGTCATTCGTTCCAAACTATGAGCTAACTTATGCAATAGTCCAAACCAATCAACAAAGAGTCTTTAGACATTCTTCGATCAGCCATTACTGGCTGTATAACATCAAAAGCAAAAAATTCTCACCGTTAGCGGTTGAAAATGAAGAATTATCCCAGTTCTCCTTCGCATTCTGGTCCCCAAATTATAATTATATAACTCTTGTCTTCCAAAACAATGTCTATCTTTTCGACCTCAAAAGCACAAAGACTGAAAGAATCACTAATGACGGCTCTGAACAGCTCTATAATGGCCGTACTGACTGGGTATATGAAGAAGAAGTTCTGGCTACTGATTCAGCGATTTGGTGGTCACCTGATGAGACCAACTTAGTGTACTTGAAGATTGATGACTCCAGAGTACCGAAGTACAATCTAGATTACTATGTCCAGGATTCTAAAGCTCTGAAATACCCAGAGTCCAAAAAGATTTCTTATCCAAGACCTGGTTTCTCGAACCCACAAGTCTCATTACATCTCTACCAGGTATCCGAAAAGAAAACAACAAAACTAGAAAGAAGAGACTCTAAGCTAGGCGATGAGGTTGTGATTTATGGCGTCTTTTATTTAGATGAGGAGACTTTGATTGTTAAGGAATCCGATAGAGAGTCTAATGTTTTGAACTATCGCCGCTATAGCCCAAAGACTTTGAGATCAAAAGTCTTGTATGAGGTTAATGCAGCTGAGGACTATAACGGATGGATTGAGAAAGTTAATGATCCAATACTAATACCACCATCAAAAGACTCTTCAAATGAGGGCTCATCGTCGTGGGGGTTTGTTGATATCCTGGTAGGAAATGGTTATAATCATCTGTTTTATTTCGAAAGTAGAGATGATCAAGACCCAACACTCTTGACTTCAGGTGACTGGGAAGTTTTATCGAAAGAGCTCGGATACGACAAAGATACAAGGACTGTTTTTTTTGCTGCAAATAAAAGGGATTCCATCGACAGCCATATTTATTCTGTTAATCTTAAAAGCCTTGAAATCAAAGCAGTCACCGATGATTTAGACAGTGGTTATTACTCTGCTAGATTTTCTCCATTTTCTAAATTCTGTATCTTGAACTATGAAGGGCCAAATAATCCAAGCCAGAAGTTGATCAAACTCGAAGGATATGAGCAGATTCTTCAGTTATCAGTTGACGCGTTCCTGACACTGTCCAAGAGTAAATTCGAGCTGCCAACAAAAACGTTCCATAGAATAACAGTTGACAGAAATGAAGAAGTGAATGAAGATATTGAGCTCAATATTCAAGAAATTCTTCCACCACAATTTAACCCGAAAGCTAAACATCCATTGTTAATACACTTCTATGCAGGACCTGGGTCCCAATATGTTACTTCGAGATTTGACGTTGGTTTCCAGGACCTCATATCATCGTCACTGAAAGCTGTGGTCTTGATTATAGAGCCTCGTGGTACTGCTGGTCAAGGATGGGCTTTCAGATCATGGGCCAAAAGAAACATTGGTAAATGGGAACCACAAGATATCATCAAGATTACGAAGCAGTGGGTTGAAAATAAAGACTATATAGATGCAGAAAATGTTGCTCTATGGGGGTGGTCTTATGGTGGATTCACAACCTTGAAAACTTTAGAGGTTGATGGAGGAGAAACCTTCAAATATGGTATGGCAGTTGCTCCTGTTACCAACTGGCTACTTTATGATTCCATATACACAGAAAGATACATGGACAAACCAGAGAACAATGAAGAGGGATACACAGTGTCACAAATCAAAGACATGAATAATTTAGCTAAAGTCGAAAGGTTCTTGGTTATGCATGGAACTGCCGACGACAACGTTCATATCCAAAACACATGGTCCCTACTGGACCAGATGGATTTAAATGGGAATGAAAACTACGATGTGCACGTATTCCCGGATTCAGATCATAGTATTTCATATCATAATGCCAATAAGATCGTATATGATAAACTATTCTCATGGCTAAAAGATGCATTCGAGGGGGACTTGAAACAAATAGGGCACAGATGAACCATGCGATAATGACTAATCAATAGAATTCAGATTTATTTTACCTAAAAACCTCCCTACTCGTAGTTGAATACGATCAAGGTTTTCCTAAACACGTGAAGCATAGCTTAATTGATATTCAAAGATGTGAAAACACGATCGATGTCATTGGCAGATTCTGCTTGAGATGGGTCCCTCGTCACAGCTGGGGGAGTAACAATCTTTCGCTGCGGTGTCAAAAGATGTGTGCCTGACTCGCCCAGATAGCCTGGTGCCAGTTTCCTTATAACATTATTTTCCCACTCTTTGTACTCCTTAACTTCCTGCGCGCCAAAGCTTCCGAGCTCGCTCTTAACACGGTTGCACTCCGCAATCCATGAGCTCAGATTGGCATGCGTGACATTTGTCGCTGCAACAGTTGGTGGCAAAGGCTTGTAGTTGAACGGCAGCGTCACAGCCTTTGGCGGATTGTAGAAGGGGGACACAATGAGAGGCACTTGTGCGAGTAGGGGATGTGCTGGTAATGTGTTAGTCACAGTAGTCTTACATGGAAGAGAAGAATGGCAGTACCAGCACCACTGTCTGCTCACCTTTCTGGCCGTCCATTGTTATTTCGAATGCCTTTTCAGTGGCCTTATTGCTTGCAAAGGGCAGATGCAGCAGCAGAATCGGAAAATCGTGATATTTTAAAAGTAATTTTGACTGGCTGTATTTAGAGGCGATCGATCAACCACCTTCGAACGTCGATCAGAAGGAGACTGAAACAGAATGCTTCCACAGCCAATTAACATCAAAAAATGGGTCACGGAGAACGAACACTTACTCCAGCCACCAGTTAATAACTTCTGCCTCCACAGAGGCGGGTTCACTGTTATGGTGAGTCAAAAGGTTCTCAGAGACACACTCGGACTATTTGTATTACTAACATCGTTTATCTGTAGATTGTTGGTGGACCAAACGAGCGGACTGACTACCACGTCAATCAGACGCCGGAGTGGTTTTATATGTACAAGGGTTTCATGACGCTCAAGGTGGTTGATGAGGGTAAATTTAGAGACATCACTATTGAAGAAGGTGACTCGTTTTTGCTCCCAGGCAACACACCTCACAATCCTGTTCGATATGCAAATACCATTGGTATTGTAGTCGAGCAAGATAGACCGGAGGGCGTCAATGACCAAATAAGGTGGTATTGCTCTAGCTGCAGAGAGATTGTGTTTAATAATACTTTCTACTGCCACGACCTGGGTTCGCAAGTTAAAGAGGCCATATTAGCTTTCGATGCTGATACTGAAAAAAGGACCTGTAAAAAATGTGGGACACTTAACTACACCAAGCCCAATGAGTAAGACTCTATATGTATATCTCGATCAAAATGATTAACGTATTTGATGATGTTCATATAAAATCTAGTAGTTCAAAGTTTCGTACCCTCCATTAAAGGCATTCAACAAGAATGCCACTAGTCTTTCCTGAACAATCAAGGAAGCACCATGGAAGTTGATGTTGTGATTTGAGTCTGGGAAGATATCAAGATCATAATTGTGTACTCCGTTTATATTGAAGTTGTCCAATAAGGTGAATGTATTTTGTATATGTACGTTGTCATCACCTGTACCGTGCATGATCATGAATCTTTTAACGCTTTTGAATGCATTGTAATCGTTCACTCTAGCCTCTTTGTATCCATCAACATTATCCTTAGGCAATCCCATATATCTTTCCGTATAAATTGAATCATAAAATCTCCAGTTCGTTACAGGGGCAACAGCCATACCAAATCTGAAAGTTTCACCTTTATCGTATTCTAAAGTCTTCAAAGTAGTAAAGCCACCATATGACCAGCCCCATATTGCCGTCTTGTTAGAATTTATGTAGTTTCGAGAATCTATCCACTTTTGCGTTGCCTTGACAATATCACGGGGTTCCCAGTGGCCAATCTTACCTTTACTCCATGATCTGTACTTCCATCCTTGATTACCTGTACCTCTTGGATCAATATACAATATGATAGCATTGAGCTTATCCGAAACAGTGGCTTCGAAATCGACCGTAAATTTTGCAACGGTTAACTGCGAACCTGGTCCTCCATAGACATTGACAAGCAATGGATGCTGCTTTGATGGATCAAAATTATAAGGCACGTATTCAATAACGTCGACCGTAACTCCATCCTCTATCTCCACCTTATGGAATTTCTTTCTTTTTCCAGTGAAGTCAATGATTCCTCTCTTTTCGTTTAAGTTATCTACCAATTTCATGCTTGGGTACTCTGGCCCATCTTTAATTAGGATCATGAATCTCGTGGAGGGAGAATAGTTTGCATAGTAGTATCCTAGAGTATCAAGCGGACTCATAGCAGTGAGGGCTTTGGAATTGATGTCCACGCTATAAATGTGTCTCTCAAAAGCGGACTGCCTAGTACTTGAAAAATAGACCAAACCCTCTTCTTGGTCATATCCTAGCGGGCCCTCAACAACTTCCCAGTCACCTGAAGTCAGAGAAATAGGTTCTTTAGAGTCAGCGGTATCAAAGTATCCAAGATGATTGTAACCATCAACGACAATAGTGTCTATGTAACCGAGCTTTCTACCAGAGGCCTCATCTGCAGGAACTACCAGAATTGAGCCCGTCTTCTCAATCCATCCTTTATATGCCTTCTCAGCATTTATAGAGTATGTGATTGTTGAAGTGTCAGAGTGTAGGTGCACTAGTCTATGATTCAATAATTTAGAAGTTCTGTCTGTCTCCTTGACAATAAAATGTTCAGAGTCAAGCCAGACTAAGTCATAAACGATGAAATCATCACCAAGTTTAGAATCCGATCTGTCCACCTCTACAGTAGTTTTTGAGTCTATTTCATATCTTCTCAGCGAAACGATCGGATTCGAACCACCTGGGGTAGGATATTTTAGTTTGCTCACTTCAGGATATACCTCATTCTCAACTCTAATATAGAGCTCTAAATTCTGAACTTTGACATCTGTATCATCAATTCGCAAAAATACCAAATTCTTTTCATCAGGAGACCACCATATTGATTTATCAGAGGCTAATACTTCCTCTTCATACACCCAATCAGGCTTACCATTAAAAATATCCTCAGATCCATCCTGAGTGACTTTTTCAATGCTGTTCTTAGCGATATTGTAGATGTACAAGTTATTTTTCTGAACAAAAGTGACGTAGTTAAATTTCGGCGACCAAGTTGCATATGAGACTTTGCCACCCAAGTCATCATCGACCAATGGGTGAAACGTTTTACCTTCGACCTCGTAAACCCAGTAATTTCCGAGTCCAGAATGTCTATAGATTTTCTCATAATCCGTTACCACCACAGCATATTTCAAATCATAGCTTGGCAGTATATCTTGTATAGTGTACTGCACGCCATTGTACTTGAATACATTGTCATCCAAAATAACGCTAGAAAAATTTGTGTCTGAAAGTTTCTTCCCCACATATTCTTGATTTTCCATTTTCCAATAGAGTCCTTCATCTTTTGCCTTTGATATCAAACCTCCAGGTGGCTGTACGAATTTCAAAGATTCAGTGAATTCATCTCCCTCATAAGCCTTTGTAGGAATAGGCTCTCTAGAAACATGAATATCGTGTTCTTTGAGGGGTATAATTGATTTTGTAGGTAGGATATAACTCGAAGTGATGGATTCAGTAACATCTGCTATCGTCGATGTTGCATCAACACCGTCATTCGTACCAGCATCAACACTAGCATCGCTAGTCTTAGAGCTGTGACCTTCTCTTATACTGACTATTGAGTATCCCAGCAAAGCAAAACTCCAAACACCCAGCACTATAATTGTGATAGCCAAACACACAGCTCTGCGTGCCCCACCATGCTTTACGAACATGAGTGGATCCTCAGTAACGTACTCATCTCCGTCTCCGGTCTCATCAGCATACCTGTTTATGTTGTGCAGTAATTCGGAGGTCTGTGAACTGTCAGACTCTCTAGCTTGATGAGGGTGTTCACCTTGTTCATCATCACTGGCTATATCACCGGTACGTAAGGGCGTGTGCTCCAGATCCACGTCTGCAAAATGGCTGCCGTCTGCAAGCTCATAAGTTTCTCCGTTCACAACCTTCTTCTTTTTCTTCAACATGTTCTGATTCTAATTTCTCCTTCCCTCAATTGAGCTCAAAGTAAGTGCTTCTCTTTATATGTCGTCGGTACTTAGTATAAATTTATCTCGGCTTTTTCAAAGCTTCGTGTCAAATAGAGAAGTGTGCGATAACCGAATGCTACAAATATTATTAAAGAAAGCCTATTACCAAAGAGCTACTTTGACTACAAAATACTGCTGAAAGGCGACACCTATAGGCCGATTTATCTGGACCAAAGCTGATGAGTAGACTGCTGATCATAGTCGATGAAGTTTTATTGTGAAGTTTTGTAGCTAAACTACCCGATCATGCTTCTCTTACGTCCACGCATCCGTACATCCTCGTACCTCGTGAGCAACTCCCTCAGCTTTTTTGCGTTTTGCTTCCCAAAATATACGCTTGAATACCCATCCATGAGCCATTGATTGTATTCGCTAGCGTAAAGCGGATGCGTACTAAGAATTGCACGCTCTAAAACGTATAGGTCAACTGCCTTATCCTCTGCTAGCGTCGATACAGATCCGAGCCCAAAGTCAATCAAATAGGCCTCCAATTTTCCCGTTTTTTCATTCTTTTGAAGTACAATGTTGGAGCTTGTTAAGTCCCCGTGCACCAGGTCATTAAGATGCAAGGACCCAATCTCTCGACCAACGCTTCTCAAAATATCCCCCACTTTTTCACTGAGCGCCTGCGTAGAATCATCATTGTATTGCCACAGCCAGTTTTTCAGAGAGCTAAGGTTCCCATTTTCGAGCTCCTCGCCAATGAATTCCATCCATAGAATTCCATTTCTTGCATCAACGGCAAGAAGGCTCGGAGTATGGACCTCTTCCACAATGGTAAGTCGCTGTAAAAGTCTTGCCTCAGCAAGTGTGCGATGCTTTGTCAGCTGCTTATCAAGGATTGGATGGCGGTACTTCTTTGGTGGTCGATATTTGATTATGTATTTATCATGGTGCTTGACCGATTTTGGAGTGATGTTATGCGGAAGGTATGGATGCGTTGTGGTTGTAAAAATTATAGCTTCTGCACCTTGGGATATAGCATCTATTTCTATGTTTTTTAAATGACTCTTCGCCTCCAATATGATCTCACCAGACATCCTTAATGGCTTTGTTCAACTGCAAAGCTCGATCTATATAGTCTCTTTAGATCTAAAAAAAAAATATGATCAAAAGAGCGTGGCCCTTCAATATCATGACGTAATCAATAATAGGAATAACATCAAAACTACATGTCAAAAGATACAAAGAGTGGTGTGTATCAACTGTGTATCAACTTTATAGAGTCGACATAGATGCCTATTTATTTACACCTGCAGGAAGAGTTTCTTCTTTCTTTTCATCCTCTTTTTGATTGCCACCATATTTAGCCCTCAATTCTTCAACCTCTTTCGAATCAATACGTCTGAACAGGTATTGAGCTTGATTGATGTTGTGTCCACCTAGGATGACTAGTTCAAACGTATTTCCAATAGCTAACTGAGGAGCGTTCAACATTTCATCTATCTTACTTGTGGTTTCTGGTATATATGGATATATGACAGAGGCAACTAAATAGACAATATTCAAACCAACACCAACAACGGCATCTGATTTCTCTGGGTTGTCATTGTATAACGAGTTATCCAACTTGTTGTCCTGGAGGAATTGGTTCCCACGAGCAGATATTGCCATTGCAAGCTCCAAACCACGACGCTCGTGCACTGCTTCTAATTCATCGTTGTATTGCTTCAACAGTGAATTTAGATCCTTAACAGTTTCAGCAAAGTTTGGTAAGTTCTTGATATCATAGTCCGGGACAACACCGTTATATTTAGCGTTAACGAATTTGATGATTCTGTTGACGAAGTTACCTAAGTTAGCTAGTAGCTCATTGTTATTTCTCGAGGCAAAGTCATTCCAAGAGAATTGAGAATCTGAAGTTTCAGGTCTAACAGATGCTAAATAATATCTCCAAACAGAAGGAGAGATGCCTGAATCTTGTGCATTATTTCCAAAGACACCTATACCTCTAGATTTGGAAAATTTTCCACCTTCATATTGAAGATATTCAGTGGTACTCAAATGATGCAACATGGTCCAATTTTCTTTAGTACCAATCTGAGAAGCTGGGAAGATCACAGTATGGAAAGGAACATTATCTTTACCCATGAATTGGTACAAAGAAACATTTTTTGGATCTTTCCACCATTTTTGCCAGTTCTTGGTGTAATTAGCAGTTATAGAGACATATCCAATACACGCATCGAACCAGACATAGAGAACTTTCTCTTTGTATTTCTCCAGAGGAACTGGGGTACCCCATTTCAAATCTCTGGTGATACATCTTGCATGCAAGCCTTCATTTAACCAAGTTTCAGTGATGTAGTTCGAGTTCTTAGACCATCCACCATCAACGGAGGCTTTTCTGAACCAGTCTCTAACCTGGTCCTCGAGTTTATCTAAGGACAAAAATATATGTTCAGAAGTTCTTTTTTCAGGTCTAGCATCATCTAATTTACAACGAGGCTCGATAAGTTCGAACGGATTCAGCAAGGCGCCACACTTATCACATTGATCGCCCCTAGCATCTTCGTAGGAACATTTTGGACAGACTCCTTCCACAAATCTATCAGCCAAAAACCCGTTATGAACAGGACAGTACAACTGTTCCATTGACTGCTCTTCCAAATAACCATTTTCGTTCAACCTCAAAAATATATCTTGAGCAATTTCAGTTTGTTGCTCAGTCGTTGTACGACCAAAGTAATCAAACCCGATTTGAAACCACTTGTACACGTCGGAGTGAATTTTATGATACTTATTACATAACTCTCTTGGTGTGACACCTTCCTCTAATGCCTTAGTTTCAGTAGCAGTACCGTATTCATCTGTTCCGCAAATAAAGAGTGTGTTATAGTTTCTAGCCTTTGCATAACGAGCAAAAATATCGGCACTGAGAACACTGCCAACAATATTACCCAAGTGAGGCACGTTGTTAACATATGGTAGTGCAGAGGTAATAATTATGTTCTTCTCATTTGGTTTTGGCAGAATTTCGTCTGATTGCTTTTTAACGTGGAACCCTGATTTCAAATTGGATGTACCAGTGTGTACTTCCTTAGCACGCTCCAATCTTGTGATAGCAACTGCTTGTTCTAGAGCCAATCTAACAGGGTCCTTTGAGGAAAATTCCGGGAAAATCGACTTGTCAAAGATGTATGCCGAAGCAAACAAGATTATGGATTCTGGAGATATTTGTGTCAACTCCTTGAGTGGTAGATTGTTCAGGACAGTTGTGTCCAATTTATTAGATTGGATTAAAGGGTAGAGTACATTCTCCTCAAACGCAATAGCTTTCGATTCCGAAAAATCATTCGCAAGATATTTGATAATGGCGTTAGGTTCGATGAGTTTTAGGCCTGATTTATTTTGGTACAGCAACGATGGCTCATCTGAAGGAAACTAGTTAATCAAGGTCATCAAATATCTTATAGAACGGACTTACCTGGCTCTGAAGACAGTTTCTTCTTGTAGAAATGGGATGCTAAAGCGAGTTTGATATTATTAACCAACGCCAGTTTGCTGGTGCCTTTGTCGGCGAAGAGCTCGGCCATAGTGTTACTGAACTTGGTAAATCAACTAAAGCTTTAGTCAAGTCAAGTTACTCACTTTTTTTTTTCCTATTTGACCTAGAAAAGAACTTTGGTTCCAGCACACACATATTTAGAGAGCGTGTTCTTACCGATGATGTGATATCTTTCTGATCCGCATTAGTTTGGAATGGAGAACTCAGCAGAGGCTTTGAGAGAGGAGATGCACAGTAGAGGGCAAGCGCGATACCAGCATCAGTCATGGATGCACAAGATAGCGAGAGGGTTCTAAGGGCTAGTGGGTCACTTTACAATAAAGCTTTTCGGGCTACTCATAGCGAGATTGAAGAGCTGGATACTTGGAGACGCTCGGAACTTCCAGCAATTGTTTTCAAGAGATACGAAGAAGAGGCGAACGAGCCTTATGTCACCAAGGAGGAACTAGCTAAACTAATGAAGTGGAAACTGTATGTGTCCTAGTTTTTCATTCTATAAGCGAGCGAATGTGTTTTAATTCCTTGTTTTTTAGGCAGAAGGGCAAGTTTAGACCCACTTTGCAGAAGTTGATATCGCAAAACGACGCTGACGTTGTCATATCTACGAGTAAAGCAGCATTCAAGGTTATCATAAGCGATAAGGATAGCTCACTCGATCAGCAAGCATACATTGCACTCATCAGAAAAGCCCTGAAGATTATTGTACAGCTTCGTGGGGTAGGCCCTGCTACAGGATCGTTACTACTTTCGCTGCTGAGTCCAGTAACGAATTTGGCACCACCATTTTTCAGTGATGAGGCTGCGCTTTTCGTGTTTAAAGAACTTGGAGGGAAGAAAGACGTTGACATCAAGCTGAAATACAGTGCTTCTGAGTATCTAAACTACTTGCGTCTCTTGCACGACTTGAACCCACATTTCAAGTACGATTTCAACAAATTGGAGAATGGTGCATGGGCACTCGAGACGAGTAGATATTTTGAAATCAAGGACGATGAATCTAGTGATGAGAAGAACCCTAGCCCACTCACAGAAAAGAGACCGCGGGCTGAAGAAACTCCAGAGGAGCCAGAGGATCCAGAGGAGCCAGTGAAAAGACTCAAAACATAGAAATCGCTCCACATCCAGAACTACGCATAACGTACAGGCATCATTTCGTCTACAGCTTGATGATGGTACTATCTAAACTTATATATACTATGCCTAGACAGGGTGTGAAAAAAAATATCGAGACATTTTTTATCAAAAGATCCACCCGGTTCCCGCCTGTACTCGGTTGCTGTAGCCTATCTGCAGTCTGTAGCCGACAGAGTAAAAAGCAGCGGACCCTAGTCCGCTGCTTATTAAACTGGCTTGGGCGAGAACCGGAGAAGATACAGTTCTAGTGCAAAGGTCATCTTGTCAGCAAAGATACGAGAAGCCCATGACCCAAGGCCGGACATTGCTTTTAGAAATCGTATCCACTTCCACTTGGCACCCCAGCATAAGCGACACTACTGGGACCGTCGCGAAAAGACTCAATGCTGTGCAGACGAGACGGTCCCTCATAAACTATGCTGTATTTAGACAATACAAGCCTCAAGGCTCTTCCCCAGACTATGGAATTTGATCTTTATGCAGCTCGCTCCTTTCGATGATCTCCTGGAACATGGAATAGGAGCTCGCTATTGGCTCGAAATCCAGTTGCCGATACGCTTCTTTCCTATGATCTCTCTACATCTTGCTGAAAAAACTCATCTCGTGATAACTTTTTATGTAACCTCCTCAAATAACGTGTGGCATGCATCAGTGAACACAACCCGTAGCCTTAGCCTGTTGTGGAGTACTGGTTTAATATCCACTCTGGGCAGATCGCCTAGCGGGTTGTCCGATTGTTATATTTTCTTGAAAAAAATGTACCCCAGACTGATTAGCCTCCTGTAGAGTGCTTAAGCCCACAGACTTCAGACTCCTCAATCGCTCAAATCGGAAAGTTGAGACTGATTTCAGGGACCGGGTTCTAGCAACTCTTTGCACTTTAGGCTATCACTTCAGTGCAACCAATGCGCCAGGCCAAATAACTTATGGACAGACGCTTTCTCGGGTACCATTTTATTCACTCAAATCACACCTCCCAACACTGAACACACCGCTTTTCATAGTGTTTCAAATCCTATTTGTCTCGTCCCACACCTCATTTGTCCAATGCAGTAAGCCGTACTCGCATGACTGCGCATTTGTCCACTCGAGTGAAGATTTTCCGAGATGAAAAATATCTTATATCAATCTGGAGGCTCGCTTCCACCATGCTTTTGAACCGGATATCATAGAAGAGCAGCAGATTAAAGTCAAATGGTGCCATCAAGATATTAATGCTAGATCAGAACACCCAAGATATGCCATCAGCTAGCACTAGCGCAGCATCTCCTGTGACCTCAGAGGATAATAATCATTCAGATAAAGAGAGCGGTCATACCCCAGGAAAGCACTCAGCAAACACATCCATCACAAAAAAAAGGGTAAGAACTGGTTGTTTATGTTGCAGACGCAAACACAAGAAATGTGATGAAACACGACCAATATGTAAGGCGTGCCAGTCGAAGAATGAGGTTTGTGAATGGCCTACTCCAAAGCTAAAGAAATCGACTCCAAGAAGCTCAACAACATCTATAACAGCCACTGATCAAAATTTGCAAACCCCAGCAACCTCTTCTCAAATATATTCAAGACCAATACCGAACTCTACAGAGATTCATAATCTGAAAAAACAAAAACTAGAAGCCCACACTACAGTACCCAATAGACGAACAAGCTTCTATGTACCACCAGTTAATTCACACCTATCTACAAACCCTTATGTCCCAACCACAACACAATTCTCAGGGTACCAGCCAGCACCTAACTTCACTTCACACCTGCCCGATGTTTTCAGGACGACTGATGTCCTACCATTTTCCATACACCAGAACCAATCATTGAATCAAAAATTCAATCAAACACGATCAATACACCAACGAAGCGAGTCAGAGTCTTGCACATACTTGAAACTGCCTCTAAATACGCTTCTCAACTCTGAACCTGCTGTACAGAAAGAAGACCAAAGTATCCCTAAGCGGCCTTCTGATTCTAGCAATACAGAGAGCCAACCAAGCCTGTTGAGTAATGTCACCTCAAAGACTTCAAATTTCACATCACCATTAAGCGAAGCTGAGTCCAAGATTCATTTCAAGAGTATGTTGTTCAAAAATTTTTCGAAGATTAGGCAATCCCAAGAATTGTTGAACAAATACATGGGTGTAACATCACCTATTATTACATCCCCTAGAGAGTTTAAAAAGTTATCCATGATTCTCACGGACGTTGAAGAAATAGCATTGATGAAGATCTTCATTTGTACTATCGGTCCGCCTCTGGATGTACTGCAGAACCGAACGTTCAAAACAACCATTCCTCAGCTGTCCAAGAACTCACAAGCCCTCAAGCTTGCTATCTACACCTTCAGCTCCATGTTCACAGAGAACTACAAGACAGGGTTTGGAACTAGTGTAAGCTATTATGAAAAGCCATTTGAGCTCTTCACGAATGCAGTTCAGCACCTCGTCACACAGCCCAAAAACACCATAGAGTCTGTTACCGCATGTTTATTATTGACCCTGTTCAATGTCTCACTCTCAGTAGCATCTGAGGGTCGCACCACATATCTTGTTCCATTCTTCAACTACATCAACGCTTTTGCACCTCAGATAACACCTTCGCCAGCATTAGAAACAGTGAAGTGCCTCTCATCACTCTTAGATTTCAATCTGACTTCACTTCCTGAAGAGAAACCACTTTCGAACCTCAGTATCGACTCGCCTGAGCACTTCCAACAAATCATCAGTATAGCTTTGCAAGTCGCTAAGCTCATTTCATCAGATACTCACAACTTCGACGTAGAATGGGAGGGTTTGTGGAATAAACTTTTTATTTGGAATAGTACAAAGCCGCAGGATCTTAATCCCGTACTGGAATTTGATAAAAGTCCATTCCCACATATTCTATACAATTCCAGAAATGCAGCGTTGGCAAACCAGGTATATCATACGAGCATGATCCTCCTAGTACAGAACAAACCCAGATTGTACAAAATTAAGCAAGGGAGCCCAAGACCAATACCCTGGCATGCAAAACAGACATGTGGTATTGCATTGTATAACGAGCTGATGATCTGTGGATCACAATGTCTTTGGATTGCGGGAAAACTGCTCACTCATGAGGATGAACACAAGGTAATCATACGCATGTTGGATGATATGGAAGTTAAAGTTGGTGCTGCAATGAGATTTAATGGAAATGACTTGAAAAATTACTGGGATGGTAAGTCTATGGTTTGACCAAGCATGCTACGCTTATACCATAATCGTGTTCAAAAATGTGCTTTAATTAGAATAGCTAATGATTAGTCAATCGGTGTAGTTTTTCAAATAGATTTCTCGACTTCGCTCCAAAGTTTCAACATGGAGATTTCAAACCTTTCATTTACAAATCTTGAGAACTCTAGGGCCTTCCGACACCAGCTTTCACCTAATCGCTTCTCACCATTGCTGCAAGTGTTTCTGTTAGTTTTTGTCTTGTCCTTTTTTAAAGATCCCTGCTTTCTCCAGGTTTTCCCCAGGTTTCCACTTTCATCCGAGCCCCGGACATTTATACTTACAACAATCGGCTTATCCCACAATTCCAACAGGTTGTGGATATCCATTCAAGCTCGTGCGCAGGGAACTGATTTTCTTCCTACTAGGATTAGCACTGCCATATATAAATGCCTGCATATCATTGTTCTATTACTCACCTTTCTGGTTCTCGCAAGAGAATTAATTTGGTTCAAAATTTTCAATGCTCCTTCATCGTTACTCCACTTCCCGGGCATTGTGGTACACATCAATAATAATCTCACCCACCGTGATATGACAAGTCCTGCAACCGAAGAGTCCCCAAGGTTCCGTTCGATTATTTGAGAGATCACACTGTACTTTATGCGTGGGGGTACCACATATGTCTCGGTTACTGTGCTAACCATGTTGATAATTGTTTTCTCAAATTCTATCGTTTTCAAACTCGCAGATTCGTTTATTATTGCTTCAGCAGCACTCCAGTTCTCTAGTATCATCTCAGCTTCAAACTGGAAAATCATGCAATATAGTAAACATTGTTCCCATTCTGGCTTAAACTCTTCGTATTCGGGGTATCTAGAGCTGACGATTGTCAGCTGATCAATATTCAATCTGAGGTTCAAAGACTTTTCCCTGATTGATTTGCAGAGCAGCTCTTTAGATATTTGGGTATTTTTACTATGGCACATAATGGATATAAGCGCACTTCTAAACCCCCATAATTTAAGATCAAGTGATTTTCTTGTACTTACATCATCTTTGATAAGTTTGTTGAACTTGAGGGAACGGTTAAGATATTGTGCTTTATCTATTTTTAGGTCGTCTTGTACTTACTTCACTTGAAATATCTGCCATTAACTCACCATGAATAAACGCACCACTTTTGAGGCACTCTCGAGCCACGTTGAAAGCCTGAGAACTCAACCATTCAAGCTCTGCGGATGAAAACGCATAACTTTTAATATTGACAGATTCTTTAGCAAATTTCAAAGACTCGCCGAGCAACTTGAAAAGAGTACTCAAATATTCCTCTTTATAGTCCTCCTTCTGAATTTCAATTAAAATCAACTGGATGACTGATTGCAAAGTGGACTGAATCGAAATTTTGGACTCCATCCCTTCCGATAGTTTTTTGAATAGGCACAACATTGCCTCAATTGCAATATGGCTATTTGTACTAGAGTTCAAAACACAGAGTGACAACAGAGGAATCAAATTGTCATCACTTGAGTCTGCTAGCTTTTTTAAGCACCGTTGCAAATTCTCCCTATCTTTTAGGGCCGAATATACTTTGAACATATTGTACTGAGTGATCAATGCATTTTGTTCATGCTGATTCATCAGCTTGTAAATCTCAATAGCTTCATCATACTTTCCCAATGAAATCAGACAGTTTTGTAGAGCTCTTTGGATTTTGGCCTTATCAATGTCGTTAACATTCAACAATCTATTTTGAGCGAGATTGAACCAACGAATGGCGTCTTCAAAGTTACCGTTCTTAGTCTCACATTTTCCCTCATTCCATAATATAGTGACTGCTGATAATGAACATTTTGAAGATAAAGTTTTGGTGAATGTCTTTTCTGCAATTAAAAAGAAAGATTCAAGAGCGTTTTGTCTCGAAAGTGGTGGTTCATTACTAAACCTGACGTTGGCGTTGATAACACCAACAAGTACCATCTCTAAGCATTCATGATCTTCTATCGGGTTAATTCGATTTGTAAAAGCATACTCGAATGTTTTAATAGCACTGGTTGCATTGTCATGTGCGAAGTTGTTAATTATTGCTAGGGTCTCCTTAAAGTTGGAATTCATTGGAACAGACATTACCATTCTCATTATGAGCTCCTCAATCATTTCTGGATCATTATTCAGCATACTGTGAAATTTGATAGCAAGTTTGAAAGAATCAATGCTATCTGGGTAATTCTAAAATTTTACTGTTAATCGAGTGCTGCGCAAAATGGAGCAAAAAAAATGAACTTGGGCTTACTCTCTCCATTACATCCAACAAGTTCTTTGCCTTATCCAGGTTTTCAACTGAATTAGTTTCTATTGCTGAGCGAACAATCAACGAGTAAATAGAAATCTTGAGAGTAGAATATGTTGTGTCAGAAAAGAGATCAAAATATTGGGTAGATGTCTCTAGTAGATCTATCACTAACTGAAACTTTTTCTCTTCAAATAATTCCAAACTTCTATTGTATAGCAATCGACAAGTCTCAAAAAATATAGATTCTTGAAGCTGAGCTTTGTTCTCGATTAATTGTGCTCTTTCTTGATAAAACTTAGCCATTTCAAAGTCGTTTTCTTGTAGTGATAGACCCATCTTAGTGATAAAAAGCTCTGCCTGCAAAGTGCTGAAAGATTTAAGCACCTCGCTATCAAATCCTGATTTCATTGATTCAAGAGTTTTGAATGCTCTGTCTAAATAATCTTGTAGCTTGTTTGCAAGCTCCAAATCATGAAGATCTTCGGGTCTTGGTATTAGTATCAATTCTCACTTACACAGTAATAAAAAATGAAAAATGAGCAAAGCATACCAATAGCATTCGTTAAACTTTTGAATAGGCATGACACAAGCCTATGCTTTCCTTTGATTGAAGGATTAAGCGAATCATGGATCGAAAGTAGCAAGCAGGAATAAAGCTTCACTATCGAAAAAAAAAAGATTAGACCAATAGATGGAAAAGAAGGATGAAAAGCGTTACGCATACCCGAACAGAA
Source organism: Liangdongia quercuum (assembly GCA_030579675.1). Taxonomy (NCBI): domain Eukaryota; kingdom Fungi; phylum Ascomycota; class Saccharomycetes; order Phaffomycetales; family Wickerhamomycetaceae; genus Liangdongia; species Liangdongia quercuum. The sequence continues at coordinate 106,497 of JAKTRK010000014.1, read as the reverse complement.
AACTTTCTTCAAATCCCCATCATCAAGTGTTTTAGCGGTCAATGAGGCAATGTTCCATTGCCGCGTGGCTTGGAAAACTGGGTTAGAGATCCACAAGCGAAGTGTACTAAGAGCTTATTTTCTCACCATTAACCTCTAATTCTGACACCATTTCATGTGGAATTGACAAGTCTGCTGTTGATCTGAACAAGCGCTCATAGCGCTCCGCCATTGGAAGCACAGCACGTACAGTAAGACTTATCGCATCGAGTTCTGTCTGGGAAAGCTCACTTGATGACTCGATTCTGGCGGCTAAAGAAGCGCTGGCTTCTGTAGAAAGCGAAGAGCAGTTGTTAGCATAATGATTGTAGTTGCTGTGTGCTAGGTAGGTATGAATGTACCAATGAGTTGCGTGAGCGGGATCTTGAATGTTGACATGACTGCTGCTGTAAGGCGCTTAAAATGACCAGCTGTGTCGTCTTCTGACTACCTTTCTTCAAACAGATACCTTCTTTGATTAGTTTAAGATTATGTATGGTGTGTGGTGTCTGGACTAGCGCTGTCCCAAAATCAAATAAAACTCGCTCGACTGCCATCCCTGTCTCTACTTTTGGACAAATGTGGTCGGAGCCCCACCAACACTGGAGAGCATTCAAGGATTGCTCGAAATCCAAACAGGTACTGCATGAAAGAGCCGAAGTAGACACGTTATCATCTGCAGTGTAGCGGGAACCTTTTAGCATGCCTCTGTCAAACTCCTCCACCTCTTCGTATGTTCCAGTCGGTGTTGAGGGTGTGGGGAGCATAGTTGAGTTTTGACCGAGTAAGTTTTTCCGAATGAGTCGCAAAGACGCACAGCGCACAGGCCCCCACAGACCTAAACCCTCATAAAGAGACTAGAGTTTTTGTTTAGCTGCGTCTCCGCTGGTGTTTTTGCAGATTTCGAGGGCGCACTGGAGCTTGAACAGCAACTCTGATATTTTTTCAGTAGCACTGTGCATCGCCAATACGGTTCTACAACCAGAGCTTTGATCAACTACAGCGTGGTCTGAAAAAACGAACTTTGCTATATACAATTAGTCACCTCGTACTTATTTTTTTGGTTCTTTGACTTCAGGAGAGAGATCTTCTACCTCGTAATCCCCGTTAGGCAGTTTCTTAATAATCCCTTGAGACAAAAGAGAATCAAACATGTCTTGTGGAACCCAACCGTTGGTAACTGCGAATGGTACTTTACCTAGTCTCTCATAATATTCTTCCAGTTGCTTTGCATGCTCCTTGAAAATCTTTTCACTAACTTCGATTGGAAATTGAGGACTCAATACAAATCCATGCTGCGCAAACTGATTCCATTGCAACATCAGCTCGTAGATTCTCTGATCAAGCAGTGGAAACTCATTGTCTTGTCTTCTTTCAATAGCTGAAATGTACGGTCCCCTCAAACGCTTGAGCACTGGGGATCCTTCAGTTCCCAGTTTTCTGAAAATGTCATTAACACCGACATCCCAAAGAACTTCATTTCTTGTACGGATAACAGCAAAATCATAGTAATATTTCTCTGTTTCATCTAGACTGTTGTAATGATCCTCATCAATTTCAAATTCATAAATCTTTGGGCCATCGTCATACGAAACAAATCTAGGAGTGCTTTGAAAGATTAAAGGTTTGATGCAGGCACATTCAAAATCGATTAAATATTTCTTGTCATCCTTAACAATCACATTCAATGGGTCCAACTCAATATGAGCTAACCTTGGTGCAAATACTTTCTTAACATTTTTGATCTTGTCAGTATTGACATTCATTAGAACAGGTGCCAATTTTGCCAAATTGGTAAAGGTATCAATCAAACGGTTTAATTGGTCTTTATCCCCAGCCGTCGAGTCAGCTTCAACCAAAGCTAATCTTGATCTAGTGTTTTCGAGTTCAATGTTAGCGACAGCTTCGATTATGTCCAAAGGCTTGTCAGCGTCCCATGGCCCTACATGAGAATCGATCTGTGACTTCTTGAGGAACTTCTTGTTTCTCCAAAATACCCTCTCAGTACTTGGTCCAATAATCCAACGATTCTTGAGATTAGAATCGGTTTCTCCCTCATAAGGCTTCTCAGCTGGCAAATCTATATCCCTTGCAAAATACAGAGATCCAAATTTGTTGAACTCAATTTCAGCAAGCTTAGATTGAAATTCTTGAATAGGATCGATGACGCTCTTGATTACTTTGTGGTGGTCTTCCTGCTGGCGTGGGGTCATTGGATTCCAAGATTTCATTAGGGTCTCGCCTTCGATGAATTCTTGTAAAATGAATGGAATTTTTAGGGGATTTGAATGATCAACACCATAAGCATAAACTTTTGGTACACTCAACCCAAGTTTCAGATCGACAAAATCTAAGGTAGCAACTTCACTCTGGATTCTTCTTTTGATACAATAATCAGAATCGAGAGGATAAGGAATTCTCAAAACGTACGCTTTTTTAGTAGTGGTCTCAATTTTATAGATTCTGTGATGTTTGCCTTCATGAAGACTAGTCAATTGGGAAATGAAAAACTTCTCATTTGGATTTAGCGTACCAAGGCTTTCAACGGTAACATTATGTGGTAGCACAACAACGTTATCAGCCACTTCTTTTGGTGCAACAACAGCTGGTTTATCTTTAGGGTTAGATGTCCTTTTGGCAGTTTCTTTAGATTCTTCGAATAACGTCTCCATAACATTGTGCAATCCACTAATTGAAAACTTAGTATATCTTCTCTTCTTTTCAGCCCCATCATTGCGCAGCCATGTTCCCCAGGAGTATTTGAAAATAGCATCCCTATTTGGATCCGATTCATCTCTCAGGTTCGTAGATGTTTGTTGAGGTTCACTCGAGATGAAGCGTCTAGCACGCAAAATCTCAGCATTTCGAGGAACAATCAATGCAGATCTCTTGGCCACTGTAGAGAGAGCTATCGCTCCTCTCGTTTTCCACATAGTTCGAAGTCTGTAGTTCAGTGGCTTATCGAAACGAAGAGGTTGACGTGATAGTACTGTCGACAACTACTGTAACTTTTTCTCAAAAAAAAAGTTTCGGCTTGAGTTACGGAAAATTTGGTGTCAGAACAAAACTGAAGAGCCTTGCTACTTGCTACTAACCTTCAAAAAGACTATTCGTACTGAATCATTAAAACACAAACTATGACTCTCAAAGTCGTTTTACATAATTTCCAAGTGATGTTTAAAATAACTTCACGTTTTCCATAAGAACTGTCCACCACCAAGTAGCACGAATTGAAGTGTTAATGAATAATAATATTCAAATTAAGCAAAAAAACCAAAAAGCATCAAACCTAAGACCCAACACAGAGAGAAAAGCTTGAAGACACAATTCATTTGACTTCAATTTCCTTCATTTCTTCTGAAGAGCGGCTATTCACCTACTTTGTATGTTTTGAGCCTGCTCAGAGGATAATATACCGGGCGTAGAATCTCTCTCAAAAGTAGAACCAACATCGGATGAGCTCTCAGCATAGTCACTCAGGTCTTCGCACGACTTGTTGTGCTTGAGAGACTGGTCTCTGCTGTACATTGGTATCATACTGGAAGTGCTTCTGAGTGAACTGAAGCTCCCAATGTCATCTTTGTCTTCCATAATGAATGGGCTCACGCTGGGCACTGATGAGCCAGTAGTATATGACCCTTGCCCATTCTTCAAAGGATGCTCAGGCTGCACTCGTCTGTTCTGATTTGCGTACATCTGATTGATCATATCAAGAGGATAGCCAGGAATCCCTGATCTTTTGACTCTATTTCCTTCAATGCCATCTTTCGTAGCAGTAATCGAGAGACCTGAGGTGACTGAACTTCTGGATAAAGGTCTTGATATCCCGAATGCAGTACTGGCAGAGTCTGATTGAGATTCTGCATCTGACGAAGGAGCAGGTGATTTGGTTCTTATCGAGTCGACTTCATTTTGGACACCACCGTTTTCGTGAAGCGTGACTGGATGAGGAGAGTGTGATGAGACGTCTATCATCTTCGAAGTGTACGAGCTATTGGTAACAATCCAGGTTCGTGAAACTGCGTGAAAACTCTTTTCTTGCAACTGTTGTGCAAATTTATTTGCTTGCTTGTTCTTGGTGATTTCATTCAGTTCTGCATTCTGTTTTTTACGTCTTTGAGGTTTGCTTTTTTATGTCTTGTAATAAAAGCTGCTGCACAGTCTGCTCCACTGAGTCCAGTCTGCTGGCAAAAGCAACGTGATATCCAACTATTATATCTAATGGAATCTCTTACGAGAAAGATACACATTGTTATGTGATATCATCTCCCTTCCGTCAGGCTCAATCGCACATTTTTCCATGCTGGCGGCTAATTGCTCAATTATTGACCGCCCTATATAAACAACGGCCCTCCACTAGAAACAAACAACCTCACTAGCTTGTCGCATAAGAAGGTAGAACTTAAACGCAATATGTCATCGGTAGCTACTAAAACCAAGGTCAAGACCCAGAACAAGGTACAGATTTCTCAAGAACAAAGCCAGAAGTTGATCCAAACGATGTTGACAATGTCCTTTGGCTGCGTTGCATTCCTTCGAGGACTCTTTCCTGATGATAGCTTTGTGGATCAGAGATTTGTCCCTAATAAATTCGAAAAGGGCTATGATCCTAGAGACCAAACTAACAAGACGGACTCAATTAGAGTGAAGACGTTAATCAGAGGGAAAGCGCCCCAGGTCGATACTTTCTTGGACTGGATTGATAAAGGAGCTACAGATGCGATCAAAAAAGGTTACTTGAAAGCTCTAACATTTGCCATATTTTTGAACAAAGAAGCGCCTGAGAAATTGAGTGAGGCGTATACTTTTGTCTTTAGCTATAAAGATGATTCTATATACTTTAGCATCAATGAGAATCAAAATGCCCCTCAAGTAATATCATTATTGGATTCGAGACGTACACTTCAACAGTTGATGAAAAGATTTATAATCATTACACAGACACTTGACCCATTACCCAGTAAGAAATTCATGTCCATGCGCTTACTTTTTAATGAGCACTGCCCTAAAGATTATCAACCGCCTTTTTTCATTGATGCATCCAATGAGAAAACTCCAACAATCAAAATTTCAAACTTTTCAATGGAACGACACAATGCAGGTGAACTTAAAACGGGGCATCATACGTATCTACTACTTTTCTGTTTGTCTTATGACAACGACCATATTGACTCTTTTTTTCTAGCATAAGTTTAGATGTTCTATCGTCTCAAAAAGATGAAAATCATGATATGGAACCAATTGAAATTGATCCTTTGCATCATCCTTTAGAGCACACTCCTGTATTTCCAACACATGTTGAAACCAAAGACGAAACTCCTAAAACTTGTGCTAGTCAAACTACAAAGCTTTTAAGGAACTACCTTCAAAGTTCACAGCCTGATATAAAACCTACTCAACCGCTTCAGGGAATAGCATGTGAGTGTAACTCTTCAAAACCTATTCAAGAGTCATCGTTAATTAGATGTGCCTCTTGTGACAATTTTGTCCACTGCTGTTGCTACACTGGGAAAAAGATTAATATCCCCATCACCACATGCTTCAATTGTCGTGCAAAATCCTTGGGAGTCAAGATACACGACAAATTATCACTTTTATTCTCGTTGAGAAAGTTTTATTTTTTTATGAGGTTTTGTAATACCCCAACTTCAGTGCTCGAACTTCACCAGATGATGGGCAATGACGGTGATGATAATATTGGCGCTACTAAAGATGTTTTGAACTTTCTCCTTGAAAAGGGGTTAGTGATAATTGAATCTGAACCTAGAAAGTTGGTGCGAGGTGGAGAGAATAAAAAGGGATCTTTATATTTTGATATCAATACCAAAGGAATTTACCATCATGGAATGCAGCTTGCTTTGAAAAAATTTGCCTGGTCTTTTATCCCACAGTTGAGCAGAATCAACTCTCCACAGAAACTGGTGTTACAAAGATTCAAGAGAATGATTTTTGAAGTTACCAATGAAAAGGGCCTATGCATTGACGTAAGATAATTGAAAACATGGTGCGGTGAGCGTCATATTAGAGTTGAGCTTACTAACTATTCTTTGTTTTAGGACTCTTTGAGTAATTCATACTTTACCATTCACGATGAAATCGATTCCTCCTCTGTTGATGATGTGAAATTACAAGAAATGCCTGTGAATTTATCTAACTTGAATATTACTAGCTCTCAGGATCTCCCACCCAGTACAATTTCCACAACCGATATTAAGCCAATTGTCAAAAAAAGAGGTTTAAGTGAGTCGGTAGCTGCAGATAGCATCTTGAGTAGTCAACCTATCGTCACCGAACCGAGATGGAAAAAAAAGAAAACGAGTGTTGCTAAAAACTTCATACACTACGAATCGATCAATGAGTAAATGGCTACGTTTGAAAGCCAGTATCAGAAATTTGCTATAATAGATTTAATATGTATTGTGACTGTAGCGAACTGTTTACCCCAGTTAAGTAATTTTCCAAGTTAGGTAAATTCATTGATTTTTACTAGGACCTCTCAGTTCTTTCGCCCAGAGTCGAGAGTGAAATATCTAGGTACAGTTGTACATTTAGACAATAAGCTATTTTAAAGAACTGGAAATCCATTCATCATGAGCTTTTTGTGGAGATCACATCTGTATAGCAGGAGCCTTGGATCCCAGGTTCGTTTTTACGCAAGATCCGTCAGACCAGAGTCCCCTTTTACCGCTGGTCAACCAATTCATGAGACACGGCCATTTTTATTGAAACCCGGTGAACTAACACCAGGTATTACAGCATTGGAGTACCACGAGAGACGCATTCGACTTGCACAAGAACTTCCAGATAGTTCCATTGCCATAGTTATTGGTGAACAAGTGAAGTACGCTTCTGGGAGTGTCTTTTACGAGTTTCAACAAAGCAACGACCTATACTACTTGAGCGGATGGAATGAACCAGACTCGGTCATTGTCATTGAGAAGCCTGATAATAATCTCAACAATGTTTTATTCCACATGATAGTTCCTCCAAAAGACCAACACGCTGAACAATGGGAAGGTTTCCGTAGTGGCCTCGAAGGTGCTTTGGGGATATTCAATGCAGACATAGCAGAGGAGACTAGGAGCATTGGACCATACATTGAGAATCTCGTTAAAAAATCCGAAAATATTTACATTGATTTACCAGGCAATGATGAGAAATCAAAGACACCTGCTTCAGCTTTCAGTAACTTTTTCAGCTTGGGAAGAGTGAAAAACAGGGACACAATACAAACCATACTAACGAATTATGGTACAGGAAAAAAAGTTCGCTCTTTATCACCATACACTACAAATATGAGAGTTGTAAAGTCTGAAAGTGAGCTTGCTGTTATGAGATTGGCTGGTAAAGCCTCAGGCAGAGCTTACAACCTGGCTTACGCTAAACATTTCAAAACTGAGCGTACATTAAAGTCCTTTTTGGAGTATAGGTTTATCGCAGGAGGTTGTGATAAATCAGCCTACATTCCGGTCGTTGCTGGTGGTCCGAATGCGCTTTGTATACACTACACACGCAACGATGATATTTTTTACGACAATGATATGGTTTTGGTTGATGCCGCTGGGAGTATAGGTGGGTATTGTGCCGATATTTCAAGAACTTGGCCGGTTTCAGGCAAATTCACCAGTGCACAAAAAGATCTTTATCAAGCTACCTTGAACGTTGAGAAGCAATGTATTGAGCTCTGCGTTGAAGACAAAAATGTTAGTCTACATGACATACACAACGTGAGTTGTGATGCAATGGCAAGAGAGTTAAGAAATTGTGGATTCATAGGATTGAGAAACTATGAGGTCAGTGCGTTATACCCACACTACATAGGGCACAACCTGGGTTTAGATGTTCATGATACTCCTAGCTATTCAAGAAGTGCTAAATTAAGAAAAGGTCAAGTGATTACTGTGGAACCCGGTGTGTATGTTCCAAACGATGTGCTGTACCCAAAAAGTTACAGAAATATCGGTATCAGAATCGAGGACGATATAGCTGTTGGAAAAAGCACATATACAAACCTCACAGTAGAAGCTGCCAAAGAGATTGTTGACATTGAGAGAATAGCAGAGATTGGTGTTACCACACCATTAGAGGATGAAGTAGTGTCTATACGCTGATTTAATACGAAATATAATGTACATATAGAGATACCCAATTTCGCTAGTCGTTTGTAGCAATAGTTTCAGTGGTGACTAGAGGATCCAGTGGAACAGCAAACTGGTGCCTGGTTGTATCTAATTTTTCCCTTAAAAGATCCTCCACAGCATCAATATCCTCGGTTATTATTTGAAGCCTATCAATAAATTCTGACTTTCGGCTGTGTTTTACTCTTTCAAATACCTCGTCATTCTCATGGAACACAAACTCCAGGCGCTGTTCTTCGATGAAAGCAATAATTTCTTTGATCAATTGTGATTTTTCGATGCCGAGTTTCTCAGATAAATGGTCTGCTGTAACTCTTGTCACCAACGATAAATATAAACCGTATCCTTTCTCTCGAAATTTCAATCTCACATCTTTCCACACTCTACTGAAAAAATAGTTTGTTTTTGCAACATGACTCAAATCATCCAAGCGCTTGAAAAGCTCGATGAATTTCGCATTGTTCAAAGTGTGGAATAGTGGCTGGACAGTATCTACGTCAGACCCCACCAAAGTCAAGAATTCTGTCTCTTTCAAAGCATCGTTCAACTCACTAGTAGGTCTGGACAAAAGTATTGACAAAACAACAGCAAGAACAATTTCATCTTTACTGATGAATTTCCCGAGCTTGTCGTTGTTTAAAACGCTCAAAACTGAAATCTCATTTCCTGAAGCTGTTTCTATAGGAGGGCTATTTATCAATGAAAACATTTCACTCCATACATCTTTATATGAGTTTCTTAAAAAATCTTTGAATATTACCAGTAGCTTAACCGTCCAGTAAGATTGTACTTCAGCATCAGTCAATCTCTTCAAATAGAGCTCATTGGACAAAGCCGTACTCAAAAACGCTTCAGCTCTCTTGTTTTGATTTATGACTATACTGTAATTCTGCTGAAGTAGTGCTATTTGTGCACTTTGTTGTGAAATTTCGCAACTCTGCGTCGAGTTTCCCAACGCAGCTTGTGCTTCAGTATACTGTCTATTGAACGCGTAAATATTTGCAACTTCGATATTTTTAGACAAATTGGTCTCGTGATACCAGCTATCATTACCTATGTTTTTAAGTTTCTTGAGTGCTTGGTTCTTCTTCTGCAGGGCCCAATTCTGATCTTTGTACCTATCAACTATGATATCCTCTTCTGGCGCCTCTGATCTTAACAAGGTTATGAAATGGCCAAGGTAGGGAGAGAACTGATCGGTTCTATCCAGGTATTTTAAAGCCTCCAGTGAAGCTCGAACAGAGTTCTCTGGGTCAGTTAGTGTGATGTGATGGAGTCTTTCCACCAGTACCGGACCTGTTCCATTGTTAACACGGTTGTCCTCATAACCTTACACTGATCTAAGAGCATGCATACCGTCATAACTTGAAACAATATCTTCAAGGCTTTCTAGAATGGGAAAAAGAAGTTAAAACTTAACACTCTGTTAGCATCTCACAATCAATTCCCTTACTTTCGCAAAATCCAGTCATTTCAGCCTCACGTATCCTCAGGACCTTGAAAGAACTCTTATGCTGTTCGCTGTTGAAGTGTTGCTGCTATTTAGTTGAGATAAATGTGGCTTTATCAATTTTCGGACTCGGAAAAAGTTCTAGTCCCATAATAAAATAGCTGAGGATGATGGGCGCGATGGGCGCGATGGTCAGCAGTTATAACTTCTTTTGTGGACAAGAAAGTTGTATGAAACCAAAAGATGGTACAGATTATGTTACAGATATGATTCTGATTCTTTAGATTGAGGGTGAACGCTTTTTACTCTCTTTGAAGCTATCTATTTGCGAAATCCAGAATCTCAGTCGTTCCTATAACCAAAACATCTAGGCTGCAGAGACTATAAAATTTTATGCAAGATTTTTGTATATATTATTAAATCACTGAAGGCATAACTAGATAGATAAACTGCTGAACTATGGTGATAGGCAGAGTAGCTAACGTTGGCTCTTTCTATGCTACTGTACGATCATTTCAAACCACATGCTTTTGCAAGGGTAAGATCAAAAAGCTCGTGAACTCTGCTCACTCAGATAATGCTGTTTTACGAATCAGAGAAAGAATGAAAGAAGAGAGAAGCCATGAAAGAAACGAAAGGCTCCATTTGAAACGAGGCCGTTCTGGCATGAATAAACAGCGGGTTGCTCATATTTTAACAAAGGTAACAGGGAACAAGGTTGACATTGATAAGATCGGACCAACTACCGATGAGGATGTTCAGTACATGAATAAAAGCAACATACGAATGCTCTATACCATGCTCGGCACGAATAGATCTCAGCTGCAAGACTCAGTTCTAGTTGCACGCTCAGTGGAAATATTTTTGAAAAGAGGACAGGAAATCAAAGCTTTAATGACCATGAAACTTGCACAAGATAAGGGAGCGCATGCGATGAACAATACGATGATGTGGTATATTCAGCAGAATAGGGTTAACAAGGCTTTGGAGATATTCACTCTACGTCGCAAGTGGAACATTCCTGTTGATGCTTTCACTTTCCCGATATTATTCGGGGAGTGTGGGAAACTGAAATACTCTGCATCTCCAAACGGTGCGTTGACAGTACCACAGACGAAGAAACTATTTGAAATAGCCAAAAGACTGGGCTCTGGGGCCTATAAGGAGGTTGTTCCTGAACAGCTTCACATTAATGGTGTTGTCTCTGCATTGATCAACTGTCCTGACAAGAGCATTGCATTCAAATTTATCGAAAATATTGATGAGGTCTTTCCGAAGCTAAGACCCAATGCAAAAACATACACAATCATGTTACAAGGCATACAACGTTCAGATGATGATGCATGGGTCGTTTCCAAATCAGAAGAGATTTGGGATCAGGTGAAGAAAATGCCTGAGAGCAAAATTGATCGAGAGTTGTACGAGGCCTATGTTTTTGCCTATAGTCGGCGGTCAGCAAGAGAGGCTATTTATTTTAGCATATTATTGATCCATGCATTCTTTGATATCAATATGGAGGTTCCGCAGCTGACCCAACATATTAGAAGCAAATTTGGAGGCTCATATAAAAGCTCTCCAATATTTTCTGAGATAAATGGAGTATCTAAGAAGTTTCCAGCTTCAAACAAGATAGTTGATGCGCTGATGAATGGATACAACAAGATCGGTAGACGAGACTTGACAGTGCAACTTTTTAAAGATCACCAAGCAAAAGCTGGTTCAACTATCGATCGAGGATTGATTCAAAGGTACATAGAGGCACATCAGCTTGCTGATCAGAGTAATGCAGCAGAAATTTCAATAGAACTCTACAAATCATTAAAAAGAGAATTTCCAAAATTGTTCGAGAACAGTCCACAGATTGCTCGCCATTGTTTTAGAGGAATGTTTTTGGAATCAATCACTGACGAGTTCAGGAAAAAGTCTAATAATTCATCGGTGCATATACATGTGTTCAAGAAAGCGGAAGAATTTTTGCATCTTCTCAGGGAAGAACATGGAAAAAATCTATATGATGATTACGAGGGTTATTTCCAAGCAGTGAGAAAATTAAGACTACCTAAAGAGTTGGAGAGAATTGTTTCAATACGTAGAAGTGAAGCTCAGGATCTCAAATACTCAACAAATTGATTTTGATGATGATTAATGATATTCTATTCCAATTGCATAGTTACATAGCACAAAACAAATATGTATATAGCGTTATTGCGATTCATGTAGGAGCCACCAGTAACTAGATGTACACAATGGGTGATTGTTTTTTGTTGTTTGAAATGTCTTCTATTCAATACATGCAGAACGCTGAAGATTCAGCTCTGAAGAGTGTTTCAATTACAAGCCATAACAGCATGGTCTTTCTTTAAAGACTTCATGGTTTGGGTGTAATGTCAGTGTCAATACTTAAAGTTCTCATGATTTGTGCTCAATTAAGTTCACCAAATCATTATACTCTTGTACTTTGCTGTAATCAGGCTCATCAAGTTATCAAGCCATGTACTCTAGCTGAAGTATGAGTAGTTATAGACCATGTCGACTATCATCAAAAGCATCCAAGATTAAGGATGTCAAAGAATCGTCAGCTACATTATCATCTTGAAGGACTAGCACCACCGAAAACTAGCAGAGTGCGTCGAGCGTATTCGACAACTCGACTATTTCAGTAGCAGATAAAGACTCCAGTGAGATGCGACTGCTCCAAAAGGAAACATAAATAGCAATAGTGCTACAAGAAAATAATGAAAAAAAATCAAAAAGACTTGAATTCATGCAAACCTAGCTATCAAAGAGTAGTTATATTGTTCATTTTTTTTTTGAGTGAGGCAGCGGAAACTCCTAAGAAAAAAGAGCAACGTGTTCCATGTCTTGGATGTCTTCTGGCTGCTGGTATTAACTATTTTGAACAATGCTCGAAACAAATATGACGAAGACTCTTGTTAACGTTGGGGTCAATTCAACAAGGGCCTTATAAAAATAGGTGGAAGGAGCTTATCTTCCATTGCTTTTCAGCATTCAGCTCAGCTTTTTAGCTTTTAGTTCAGCTTTTAGCCTCATTCTCTCTTCTCTTTCAGCTTTAGCTTCAGGACCAGCCTCAGTATCTAAAGTGTAATCCCACCATCTAAAAGAACTAGCATAGTTACCGATAAAGTAATGATGATGAAGATCGTGATGCTCTGCACCAGCCCAGAAAGGTAAGAAATGGTGTAAAGACCAAGGAAATTCATAGCCTGAATGAGCATCGACAGCTTGAAACAATCTCAAAGTGATCCAGCAACACAAAGTGAAGAGATGTAGATCTCCCGTATAGTACACGTATGCTATTGGCGATCCAACGGTACCAGCACCCAAAGTTAAAGTCTCCAAAGGATGAGCGTACTCTGCAGTCAAACCGAAAGGAGCGGCATACCGATGGTGTTGTTTATGAATGTACTTGTAAAATGGACCATAATGGAAAAGACGATGTGCCCAATAGTGCCATATGTCTTCCAAAACAAAGAACAAGCAAATTTGGAAGAACATTTTTTGGAATGAAGGGAATGGAACGGCTATTGAAATTCCTAATTTTTGACATAGCGGATGGAAAGTCCAGATTGGTAAAGCTTCAACCAAGAAGTGAGACAATAGCACGGATTTGAAACATTCCCATTGCTCTTTATCTGAAGGAATCTTTGTTGGCTGAATTTTCCATTGATTGAAATAGGGAATCTTATCTATGATATACCAAGGTAAACAACGTCCAAAGTACATGAACTCGTGGAGGCAGAAGAACAGCAACCCAGTAGCCAAGACATCGTTTTGCATGTAGTGGTACCAGGCAGCCCAGTACCTCTCGGCGTACGACAAGGCAGGCTGTGAAGTCGCTATTGTTGCGAGAGCATCACCGTACGTTGCCGCCAGTGGGAGCCCGTTTATTAGGGTTGAGTTGAAAAACACCTGAGACTGCGACATTGTTGAAATGATCTTTTGATGATTAAGGACCAGAGTTTGTTAAAAAGTCTGACCTGAGAATAAGTCTAGCGTCTGTGCGAGTTTTCTGGTCGTAGGATCTTCGACGTGTTTAAATAAATAGCCTCCTCGATGTGTTTTGGTTGATTGTGGTGTGATTGAAAAGTGCAGAATGCTGTTTTTTTATTTTAAACGAGACCTCTTTTGTGTCTTTTTCCTAAAAAAAAAAAAAAAAACTGATTTTCTGATGGGCTTTTTTTTTTAAATGAAGGAGGAAAATGGACGTCGAGAATTGACAAAGTCTTGTAGGCAGCAAAGTGAAAACGACTAATGACGAAAAAGTAACACAACAAAACGTGCCTAGTGTCTTTAAGATCGTATAGAATCTAGGATTGAGTAGAGTCCAATATTATTTTTTTCTGTACACCCGTCAACTCTCACGGGAATACTCAACATAACATTCAGCATCTGTTATATACTTTCAACCACCACCTCTATACGTATACGGCGTAGGTTTCGTATAGCAGTAGTGCATCTACCGTGTTAGTTGCTGCATTCGTTTAGCATATTTCCTCGTTTAGGACGCACTCGCTATTCCTATACGAGCATAAGCCAGTTAGTTCCTCGTATAAGATATCTTGTTGATGGTGTTTGGATGATGATCAACTACTGATAATAAATGATGATAAATTGTGGTGTCATGATGGTGTCATGATGGTGTTATGAATAATCTTATGGGAAACAGGGTAATGTGTGATTTCTGAGCCCAGCGTACTAAAAGCGGTTAATTTCCTATTAGAGGAGAGTTTTGGATGATATTATTACTCATGTGCACCACAGTTTAATGGGGTACTTATATGAAGGGAGAATGAAACAAGTATTTGGGGAACACAACCTGGCTGTAGTATAGTATCATCATTAATTCACCACCTCATTATTAGGGAATACCAATACAGCTTAAATTGATCATGTCATACGGAAAAAGAGCTGCTGAGAGACTGGCTGATAAGACCGTTTTCATCACTGGTGCATCTGCCGGGATTGGTAAAGCAACAGCCATTGAATATGCTGAAGCGACTAACGGGCAAATCAAACTGATTCTAGCTGCTAGAAGAGTGGAAAAGCTACAATCATTGCAAAAAGAGCTGGAATCGCAGTACCCTAAGATCAAGGTGTACATTGGTAGACTGGATGTCAGTAAGAAGGGAAGTATTACCCCATTTTTGAGTGCATTGCCAAAGGAATTCCAAGATGTTGACATTTTGGTGAACAATGCTGGTAAGGCCTTAGGTAATGACAAAGTTGGTGATATCCAGGAGAACGATATCGAGGAAACGTTTGCTACGAATGTGTTTGGCGTTATCGAAATCACACAGGCGTTTGTCAAGATCTTCAAGGCAAAGAACAGCGGTGACATTGTTCAGTTAGGCTCAATTGCGGGAAGGGATCCTTACCCAGGTGGATCCATTTACTGCGCTACAAAACACGCACTTCGTGCATTCACTGAAGCTCTCAGAAAAGAGTTGATCAACACCAAAATTAGAGTTATAGAAATCCAGCCGGGTGCAGTCAACACAGAATTCTCTACTGTCCGTAACTATGGTGATCAGTCAAAAGCTGATGCTATTTACAAAGGCCGTGAGCCTCTGTACGGCGAAGACATTGCAGAACTAATCGTCTTTGCAACTTCAAGAAAGGAGAACACTGTTATTGCTGAATTGCTGGTTTTCCCTTCTGATCAAGCAAGTGCATCTCATGTGTTTCGTAGACCTGAGTGAACCAGAGTTTGCGAATCACTGCCTGATATATATATATATTAGCATGTTTGATCTATCTTTATGCTGTAGACTTTTTCCGGTGGGCCAATTAGCTTTCCGTATCATGCATTTCCGTTGGTTCAGGAACGCTTGTCAAGGCTTCAAGCAGAATGCACACCTTCCTACCTAAAGAAGAACAAAAACATCAGTTAAACGGAGCGGTTGGAAGATGGCAAGCACTGTTAGCTTACGACAAAAGAGGTATTGGCGGGGGAAATGTCGCCACGAAATTGTTCTCTAGACGCTCATATTAATCCGCAGGGCTCCTTTGGTCCTGGTGGTCTATCACTTGCTACTTGAGTTGAAATGATAATACCCCATTCACAGATTGACACAATTAATTCTCGTATTCCGGAACACTTTGAAAGATGATCTATTTGAGACCCAAACTATATAATTCATAAGCAGCCAATGATGGAGGAGGATAACTCTCTTCCATAGAGTTCAGCTGCCCCTCTCAGCTAATAAGATCTACCGTTTCAATTGTTCCGTTGAATTTGATCATGAACTGAGCACTAGATAGGTTGGGGTTACATTTTAAGTCTATATAAACATACACTCGGGGCCCTCTCTTCTTCCCCTATAGGAGTTGAGATAGTTCAGACTTACACTTACAGTCAATTTCCACTTGACTCATTTATTGCGCATATTCAACGTCAAAGATGAGCACCAAAAAGGTTCTTGCAGTTTTATTCAAAGGTGGTGAATTCAACACATCAAATTTACTGGGTTCTGCTGAGAACGCGCTTGGTCTTCGTTCATTTATCGAGCAAAACGGACGGTCGTTAGTATCGACGTCTGTCAAAGACAGTTCAATCGATAAGGACATCAAAGATGCGGAAATCATCATCACTACCCCTTTCAATCCAGCATATATCTCGAAGGAAAGAATTGAGTCCGCTAAGAACTTGAAGTTGCTTGTCACTGCAGGAGTTGGATCTGATCATATTGATTTGGACTACATCAATAAAAGCGGACGCAAGATTTCTGTCTTAGAAGTCACTGGCTCGAACACATCCAGTGTTGCTGAGCATGTTGTATTAACCGTTTTATCGTTGATCAAGAACTTCATTCCTGCTCATCAAGATGCTGTCGAAGGCGGATGGAATATCGCAAAGATTTCGAGAGATGCCTACGATGTTGAAGGGAAAGTTATTGGAACCATTGGCGCAGGCAGAATTGGGTATAAAGTTTTAGAGAGACTAGCGCCTTTCAAGCCTAGTGAGCTCTTATATTACGACTATCAGAAGCTGTCTCCTGAATTAGAAGGTAAGGTTAACGCTAAGAGAATCGAGACCGTTGAGGAGTTAGTTTCTAAGTGTGATATTGTAACTGTCAACTGTCCTTTGCATTCGGGTACTAAAGGTTTAATCAACAAGGAATTACTCTCCAAATTCAAGCCAGGTGCTAAATTGGTGAACACCGCGCGTGGTGCCATCTGTGTTGCAGAGGACATTGCAGCAGCTTTGAAATCTGGCCAGCTTTCAGGGTATGGAGGAGACGTCTGGTTTCCACAGCCAGCACCAAAAGAGCACCCATGGAGATCAATGGTCAACAAGTATGGAGGTGGTAACTCTATGACCCCTCATGTTTCCGGCGCCAACCTGGATGCTCAAGCTCGCTATGCTGCTGGTGTTGAAAAAATCTTGGATAGTTACTTTACCGGGAAATTTGACTACCGTCATCAAGACATTATTTTGCTGGACGGTCAGTATGCTACTAAGTCTTATGGATCAGACAAGAAAGTCACTGCATAAGCGTATATATATATATATATATATATATATGGAACAGTGAAGTTATGATTATTTGAACCAGTGTCATCATGGTCCAGTAGCTTAGCAGATGGTGCCATCTGAAGGCCACACACAGTAGGCTTGCACTTAGTATTATGTAATTTTGTGTCTTTTTTCTTTTTTCCGTTCCTCCTGCAAGCGATCCTTTCCGGGACCAAGAGTCAAGCGAGACCTTGAAAAATACACTCACACTTTCAGGCGGGCAGGGCAAATCTTTGGATGGAAAGCGCACAACACGATAGCATTCGCTGACTGTGCTGGCAAAAGCCCCATTATCTTCCCGGTATGGCGCTCATACCTATTCCTTGGTTGGTGATAATAAGACTCAGAGCGAAACCGGTTCGGTGTAATTCCGAGAATCGGTTATTACCAAAACTGAAAAGAGTCGCTTATTTTTTTTTTTTTTTTTTTTTTTTTTTCGCTATGTTCCTGCACCCGGATTCTACCGTAGGCACATAAAGGCTAAATGAAAACACCTAGAGAGGCAGCTACGAAAGTTATATATAAACCTTTTAGTGATATCTTGAATCGAAAACTTTAGATGTCGTAGGGATTTGCTGGATCTAACAAACACAGCTTGTGGCGGGTCGTGTCTGTGTATAGCGATATGTTTCAAAGTTTGCCTACTGAGCTCAAGCTGAACGTCTTGTCACATAATACGAGCGCCGCTCTCGAGTCACGGTTACTCATTTCGAGAGAATGCAATGAGTTGACGAGGTACATCGTACAGGAGAAGCTCAAGCACTATTTACAGCACGAAGAACAGCTACAGCTATCGATATACTGCGCAAGCCATAAGGAGTCTGGGAAAAAGCTCTTTTACAAGACGTTAGTGCAAATTGGCCAAGACATCACCACCATCAGACTCCTGGAGCTAGACCACAAGGAAAACTTGCTAGCGGCAGGAGCTGCTAAAGAAGTGCCCGCCAAAGTGAAAGACGAAGGCTATGAACAGTACCATAGCAAGAGCCATTTGGATCTTCTAGTGAACGAAGAACAGAGCGTTGTGAAAGTTTATCTGAGTCTTGTGCTAGGTTCGTCACTAGTGAAAGAAGTGCAGATGAAACTTAGAACCAGCGGGGGGCTCATCGGGAAGCCAGATGGTTTGAAAGTCCAATACGAACTTTCGAAAGGGGAAGAGGAACCTAGTAAAGGAAGATATGACTACGACGTTAATGTCAACTACTCGTTGAACGTTGTGGAGACGCAGATCAGCAATATAAGGCTTGTCGACTGCATTGAACAAGCGATGGACAAATGTCTTGTCGTGAGGTACTAGACAAAAATCCTGCAACAAACATATATGTTTGGTAGCATGGCTGTATAGAGAAAGGCAACAACTGTTGCCGAGGTCCCTACCACATGTATAGCACACTAACATTTGCGATGAGCCATATAATGAGATAAGATGACTGTTGTGTAGTTTCTTGTTTTTGTTTTTCGTTCGTTCTTTTTTTTTTTTTTTTTTTTAATTTTTAATTTTGCCCCAGTGTAAAGAAGAGTGACTGTCGGCTGAAAGCAAATTAGGGCCAAAAACAACAAAGTGGGGCCCTTTCAGCCAGGGAGAAAACTGCAAACGATGTGAGCAGCTGAGCATGTAGAGAGATCTCTGGTTTCTATATAAAGAAAGAGATCCCCACACAAATAAGAACAACGATGCAGATGCTGATACATCAGCATCTACATCTATATCTATCTCTTTGTTACACTTCCATTCCATAAACCATGAGTGAAGAGGTTGACTCGCTTCTTGTGGAGAACGTCAAATCGGTTATCGCAGGAGGTGTTGGTGGTGTAGCGGCAGTGCTCACGGGCCATCCCTTCGACCTTGTCAAGGTTAACCTACAATCGGGCCACTATCCGTCTGCTGGCAGCGCTGTGCGGAGCATTCTGAAGACTGGTGGTCCTTTTGGCTTCTACAAAGGGGTTGTGCCACCGCTAGTGGGAGTGACGCCAATGTTTGCAGTCAGCTTCTGGGGATATGACGTGGGGAAGACGCTTGTTGGGAAAGGAACGGGCCCTGCAGGCGCGCTCAGTACTGCCCAGGTAAGCGCTGCAGGGTTCCTCAGTGCGATACCAACGACACTAGTGGCTGCGCCATTCGAAAGAGTCAAGATCATTCTACAAACACAGGCAGCATCTGAGCCCAAATCGATGCTCCATGCTGTGAAGAAAATCCTGAGAACAGGCGGATTGAGATCACTTTTCAAAGGATCCGCTGCCACTCTTGCAAGAGACGGGCCTGGGTCCGCTGTCTATTTTGCAACTTATGAAGTCGTCAAGGCCGAAATCACAAAGTTCACAGGCGCTCCTGCTGGCGAACTCTCATTAACAGCGGTCTCCATCGCTGGTGGGCTTTCCGGGGTTGCAATGTGGCTAGCTGTATTCCCAATCGACACTGTCAAAACATTCATGACTAACGGATCCAACGAATCATTGACGACTAAGCAGGCTATCGCTGCAATCCATAAGAGAGGCGGGCTGAAGGGATTTTTCCCTGGTATTGGGCCTGCCTTGTGCAGAAGTTTCCCTGCCAATGCAGCTACCTTCGTTGGTGTCGAATTGACGCATAAGTTCTTCAAGGAATACACATGAGCGTGATCATACTCCTCGGTTATGCCTTTTTTTTTGCTTTGTAGCACACAAGAGCTACTAGCATTTGGAGCGCATTCACAAAACATTATTTATTTTCCTTGTACTAGTAATATCATGTGTATACTGGAAAAATGACACTATATAGCACTTCGAATACATGTAGCTTGACAAACAGATCTATAGGCATCTTACGTACTAACTGTCGTCCTTTCCGCAGTTCTTGAATATCCTGTATTCATATGGTGTCCGGATTATTATTGATTCTCACTCCTGAAAACAAACCTCGACAACATCTACCATCATATAGATACATAAACGTCTGTAAATACGCTGCGCAAGATGTTCAGTTCAGTTGTGAAGGTATGTAATATAGCAGAACAAAAAAGAAATTCATAGTTCCTGTTTTTATGGTAAAACTTGATGAGCACAGTGCTAATTAACTTATTTGTAAAAGGTTGGGCTCCCAATTGCCGTCGGCGTCTCCATCTTCAACATTCCGATTGCTCTCAACGATTCCTCAAGATCGTTCTATAGCGACGATGACGAGATAGCTATCTCCCCTTTGTTCGAGCAAGAACAAGAAACTGGTAGCGTTAAACCACCAGCTTTAGCGAAACAGACACCAACATCCTCCACAAACGCTGCAGAGATCACCACTAAGTACGTCCAAGGTTATAAAATCAACAGCTCAGGGTTCCTAGAAACACATTTGAAGAAACTAAGAGCTCAAGCAATACAGCAACTCAACTTATTAGACGCTGAATTCCAAAACCTGAAATCAGCTTCCAAAAACGAATATCACAATGTCCAGTCCAACATTCTATCGCTTTACGAACCAAAAGATCAGTTCCTACCAAGTGTTATATATGCACTGACTCTAACATTGTCGGGATCCATTCTGGCAAATAGATCATCGTTCCCCGTGAGAACAATTACTCCTTTGGTATTTGCTACTATAGGATTCAAATTCTTCCTTCCTGGCACTTTTGGAAAAACAGTGGAAGCCATCAAATCTTGGGAATCTCATTCGTATCCTGAAGTGTTGAAAGCTCAGATAGCAATTAAAAATACCGCAAAACAGTTGAAGTACTCTTCTCAACAGGCTTACTACGGTTTTAATCAGTCATTAATCGAGACAATCCATAGAATTAGACTCAACTTCAAATAACGTTTATCTTGAATACTTCTAGAAATAAAACGACATTCACCAATAAACATTTTCTCAACAAGCTAGCATTCTTCAATATCGTACCCCATGCGCGTACCTAGAATTACCGTTGGATTCATCACTAACAACGCCATAGTGCATTGTGTTCACAGGAGTTCCGTAGCTAGGGTTATGAACAGTTCGTGTATATCCTTGGTTATTAACCGTTGCGTGGTGATACATAAATGGGTTTTCCAAAGCCTCTTGTTTCGCGCTCATCTCTCGACTCTGATAGCGAGATCTTCTGTCGCAACAACAACAGCAGCAAAACATTTCTATTATTCCAGAAACCCCATAGCACAAACATCTGGCTAGCCCACCAATAATCCATATCAAAACTATTCCTGCAAGAACAATTCCAACAATTGCTATGATTTTACAGGCTTTGTTGTTCATGCAACTATCCCAGCTTTTAAAGGAGCTGGCTGTGGATGACACTGATGAAGTAAAAGATCTCGCATATAGAACCTTTGAGGGACAAAAGACGGAGTCTGAAGTGGAAATTAACATACTCGTATCGCGATACTCTTTCAAAAAATGTTAGCTATCACCTCAATATCTAGGGACTCTCAACTTTTTTATAATTATTGTAGTACTGCCTTGGTCATCATAAATGTCAATATCAGTTTCAACAAATATGCAGGCAGAGAACAGGATCTAATTTTACCTGCCACTGCGCAAAGCGTGTGTGCTGCGGCCGCTCATTTATAGCGTCTCAATTGAGACGCCACTTAACGTAGCTGGCAGTCATATTAGTTGCCGAGTCTCCGGTTCATTCCTGGAGCATCAGCCAAGAAATGCACAAGGCTTTTTTTTCGTTGTTGTGAGCAATGTGGGAGATAAGCAGGCTTTGAATCCTGGAGTTTTGAGTTTTATTTTTTATGTGAGGCTCAGCCTTACAAAAATCTAATAATAGCCGGAATAGAGAGATATGCGTTTCAAAGTTTGAACTTTATCTACTATCAACGTTGTAAACCTTCAGGTACATTTATTTCAGGGACCCATGAAATCGAATATACTTCCCATATCAACATACCGACGTCCGCACTCAGCCAAGTACTTCTGCACTACCCCTCTATAAATTTCAAAGGCTTCGCGATTCTGTTCACTTAATGCATCGATCTGGCCTTTACCAATAGGTGCCGGTTTTTTGGGATCCTCTTCATCATACAGTGGTCGTATTTCTTGCTTTTTAGTCTTCTCTATATCAAAAAGAGAGTCAAAATATAGTAACTGATTATAAAGATCCTTGTCGCTGTATTTGTATCTCATTACTCCTTTGCACCCTGGGGATAAGCACCTTTTGCCATAGACGGAAATCTGTCTTGTAACCAGTCCACAGGTTGAGTCATCACAGACGACGTACCCCTGGTAATAAAGGGCAATGTGCGCTCTGATCTGAAGTTCAAGTTGACTTGAAACGTTAATTGGTTTAAATAAATTGCTGCAATTCTTGCATTGAATACCATTAAACGTAATCAAATAGTCGTTCGATTGAACAATTCCTCCGAATCTGAAAGATTTACCACACTTACAACTCATAATTAAATGATCCGAATTTTTGAACCGTTCCTTGTCCGAAATAGTGGATTCCAATGGTTGGAGATTATCGATAGAGTGGTCATTATTGTTCCCATTACTCAAGATCTTGGATCTATACTCTAATCCCAAAGATTTAGACAATCTGACAAGATCAACGCCCTCTATTCTTTCGATTAATCTTTCAACCGGAGCAAAAATCTGTTTCTCCAGATAGAAAAGAGGGTCTGGCTTCAAAGTGGAGTTTTTCACGAGTAAATCGTTCAAAGATCTTGCCCTTTCTGCAACACTACCTTCTGAGCCTTCTGTGATGACGAACGTTATGACACTTCCTGCCTTAATGATTTTACCTTGGTTTCTCAGCTTCAAGGCGACTTGAACGGCCGGCATGTTCTTTCCACCAGGATAAGATGATGGGTCCTTTGACAGTTTGGTATTGATTTTGAAATTCTCGGGTCTTATCTCAAAGTTCTTAATTTTTTTGGTCATATCTTCAAGATAGGAGTAAACTTCGTTCAAGGCAACCTCTGGGTCCAGATCTGATAGTATTTGATTCAAAACATAGGTGGAGATTTCTCTAGACAGTGGACAATATTCTCGACGTTTCATGTCAAGACCTTTTACATCTAATGTGATAACCTCTTTGCCTGATTTATCAAATGAAACATCTAAAGCTGCATACTTTTTCTTCGCATGTAGTAGAAGTCGTTTGAAAACATGATCTGTATCAATCTCTAATAATCTATACCTTTCGTTCACTTTCAATTTGAAGTTTTCTCCAATCGTCATAGCATCTTTGAAGTTATTGCATCCAGTATCAATCATCACAGAATCAGTGTCACCGTAGACAACACGTAGCCCTAGACTTTCAGCCAATTGTCTTGTATCCATTAAGATCTCACGACCTTTATTGGTGACAAGCATCGCTAGAGGTTTGGCATAAAATCTAGAATTAACGTACCCAAGACAGCCGTACATAGAGTTGGCAGTCAACTTCAAAGCTTGTTGCTTAATGTCATATTGTGCCCTTTCTAGAGGCGTTGAGCTTGGATCTTTTAGCAGCTTTTTAACCTCACGACGACGCGTGACCAAGTTATTCAATAGTCTCGGCAAGACTCCCTGTTGAATTGATGCAGAGGGAACTTCTGGTAACTGTTCAATATCATGAGGATCTCTATCAACAGTAGTGAAACAGATATTGAACTCTTGGATAATTGAAGGATATAAGGAGTTGAAATCCATAACGAGCACATAGTTTTTGTGTAAGCCCTTTTCTGGGTCAAAAACCAAACCACCCTGATACTTTGACTTTTTATTGTTAGCACTTACATTAGTCTCGTTGTCTTGTGGTTGTTGCTGCTGCTGTTGGAATCTAGTCTGACGGGTTTCTTTATCTGGTACAAGAAATCCATTTCTAACAAACTCGTGCAACAAAATGAACTCATTACGACCAGCTCTTGTACCGCCTAATGTGTGTGACCAAGCATTACCTGCAAGATTAGTGAGCTGTTTGGACAATGACAATATTTGTATTCTGAACGAAACCTCTGCAGTAATCAACGCATTGGTGCATGTCTCATTGAGAACCATAAATAATGAGTTAGCGTCCTCACAGTACTGAGGCAAAGATAAATTGATTTCTAACGGCATATGTTTTTTTTGACAAACAACCTCATACATCTCTGGAAGATCCCACGATTGACACTTTGAAGTCAATGATTGGCCCATTTCGTTTGCAATATCACATAACAATCTACCAGAAAAGACTTCTTTTATTGCGAAGTTTGAATTTTGATTGCCTTTACCAAATCTATCAGGCCATGTCTTTCTATTACGACGACCCAGCGTACTAAATGTTGGAACCTTTAAGTCATACATTCGGTGTAGTAAAACATCCAGAGTAACATTCTCCAATCTATGACCCAAGAACACATCTGGATCCGCTAGCTTCACTAAAGCTGCAAAACAGTTAAGCAGCGTTTTTTCATTGTTAAAGACTCTGAGTGGGAATTTTTGTTTGCCTGCTACATTTTTCAAGCCAGGAGGCAATGAAACTCCTATTGGTCTAGCCAAAGTAATCAATTCGTTTGGTTTCAAATTCTCATCGACTGGAACGTCTTGTGGTAAATTCTTGTACGTTGCTAAGGAAATAGCTACTATCTCTTGTTTGTTCTCCTTTTGATTCATCATTGTTTGAACTGATATTGAGCAACATGTCAGAGGAGGTGCTGTGATCTGAAACTCGCCCGTATTTTTATAAATTGGTGTAATCTCACTTGGATCATCTACTAGGACTTCAACTTTGCAATGTGATGTATTTCTGATGGAATTGAAATCACCATTCGAAATCTCTAGCCAGCATGGACCCATAATGTTTCTTTGTAAAACAAATGTCTCGAAGATAGTTGCATTCGTACCAAATACATGAGTAAATGTTTCACCTTCCAGGTCACTTGGTAGGGTTGTTCGAGCATTTTTAGGGGGCTGATAAGGAAGTAATAGCTTCAAATACTCTCGTTCTTTAGGAATCCCAGCTAGCTCAAATGCATATTTCTTCACTTCCGGTTTAGCTTTCAGTGAAGTCAACCCAAACTTTTCCATGATTAAGGGAGCTATTTCCTCATTTACATCCATTGCTGTAACTTTCACATCTGTATCGTCGTCTCCATCTTTTCTGAAGTCTCTTGGTAGGAAATAAAGTTCTCTGTTGAAGTTTTTCACCTGCACCATCGCTGATACTAATCGTTTATCTGTTGTTAGGACTTTTCCGAACAGAAGTAATGTATTTTCAACCTCAGCGTAATCTAGCCAGTACATTTTAAACTTATTCGTCTCATCATCACTTTTTACGATGAGTTCTTTGTCAAGTTTGTCTCCGGAAGGCCCTTCTTCAGAGTGTGATGGAAACAAGAAAGGTGACACCTTAGTTGATTCTGCTACCTTCGTTGCATTCATGTTTACATCACGAGTCATATTGGCAGCAGAAAATCTGGGTCTTTTGACAAATACAACCTCATCTTCTGAGTCTTCATTTTGCTCGTCAGTTTCTTCGACTGTCTCAGGCTTTGGGACAACAGGTGAAACCTCATTAGCTATAGCAGAAGAAATATCTGGTTTCTCTGGTTTTGAAAGGTGTTTATTTGCCGTTGGTGACGAGTCAAGATTGGCATCGAATGAAGAATCATTCAGGTCAAAGGAATGGTCGGCATCATGGTCATCATAGTCATATTTTGACTTGCCCTGAGCCTTCCTGGATATAGTAGATTTTCCAAAAGGCTGCTTCTGCTTCGCTGAGAAGAAATCACGGCTCCTGTTGTTTACATTATTTGTTGAATTGAACAAAGGAGTCTTGGTCGTGGTGTTGAACAAATTCTTTGGTCTGTTAGCGGCCCCCATGAAATCGTCCAAAATATCGTCCACTTTGGTATTTATCTTCTTCTTGGAAGCATTACTGGTCATTGAGCTTGGTTTGAAAAAGTTGTGAATAGGCTCTGCGGCTACCGCTGACGTCTTCTTAGAAGTTTTCTTTCTTTTCTTAGAGTATGATTCCTCTTCTTCTGAATAATAGTGACTGTTCTTCTGATCCCATTCGTCAGCACCAGTATCCACATATCCCTCGCCGTTATCATCTATTATGAAGTCATCCTTCAAAAGATCTTCACGTCTTTTCGCCTTGTAGCTGTCCTCATCAACAACATCATATATATCTTCTGCTTCCTCGTCTTGGTAGATATCTCGACTTGAACCAGCAGCTCTGGCAGCTCTGAGCAGCTTTAGCTTGTCTGCCTTCCCCATCTCTGATTCTTTGATCTCCTCCAGTTGAAACTGAGTACGCAAATGCTTGAAGGTTGAATGATTACTGAGTTTCTCTCCAGTAGCACTGCATCTTGATTCCAGACACACAGAGAGAGACCAGGACGCGAGTATAAAATTTAGCGTGTTTTCGTGTTTTCCCCTAATTGGTAATTTCCGGAATAACTATCTTTTACTGAATTCCGACCTTTGTTTCACTGGCCACTGAATTAGCCTCATTCGACAAGTGCGGGAATTCCATCCTCTCCGCGTGGCTAATGTGGCAGTATTTTGAAGTTAGCTGGCTTATGTACAGAAACAAAATCGTTTTGTTAGCAATGAAGAACATCAAATAAGAAAACAAAATTACAAGCTTGCCGGACCATTTAAAATCACTAGAGAGGAGCATCAGACTATACTCGTATTTCACCAGCTGTTGATCAATGGTAAACAAATTTGCTAAACATGTCGTTCCTGGATTATGATGTTGAAGCACAAAGAGAAGCGCTAGTTCATGACAGCTCCGACAGAGAATCAAAAACGTCGTTGATAGTACAGAAGGCATCAAATCTACTAACTGATTTTGCCAACGGGTCCAACACTTTGGAAAGATTAATCAGTCAGCTAGGTACAAAACGAGATAATGTCCAGTTACGGCAAACCATTGAAGAGGCAAAGATTCCAGAATTAAATGAATACAGGCAACAGTTGGAACATTTGACTAACGATATATCGCATCTGATATCAAGCAATCCACATTCTTCTAGTGAAGAGAAGTTCAGTGAAGAGAAATTGAGAAAGGAGTTTGAGAGCATAAACAACAACTTTAACTTACTGAAAAGGCGATATAATGAGAAATCGAACTCTGTGATAATAAATGAAAGAATAGCAAATAGACATGCAGTACTCGATGATGAGGGCGTAAGCACTTCTAGATCTCTTGAGTCTACTCCGCTATTGCAGCAAGATGAGCAGCAGCAGCAGGTGCGTTACACTATCCCTCAACAAGAATTGGACATACATTCAATATTAGCGGAAGAGAGGGCAAATGAGATCAAAAAAATACACAATGGTGTTGAAGAAATTAATTCTATCTACAAGCAGCTCGGTTATCTTGTCCAACAACAAGGTGCCCAGGTTGATACTGTTGAAAATAATATGTCCAATCTGTCCAATCATGCACAGAATGCTACTCAAGAATTGATTAAGGCAGACAACTATCAAAAGAAGAAGAGGAAATGCAGCTGTATCATATTAATAGCACTAATAATCATTGTGCTAATAGTTGTGCTGGCAATATTTGCCTAATGGAGTTCACGTTTTTATGTGTAGATGAACCGATGTTATATCTATAGGACGTACTGTTGTTTCCATTTCGAGGCTGTAGAAGATGCAAACGTTGGCTTGCGGCAATACAATGTTAAGAACTTAAAGTTGGAATAACAAAAAGGTACAACATTAACTACATTTTTATGATACTTTTATAGTGTTAGAAAAATAAACCAAATACAAATTATGTTTTACTTAAATCATTTTTAACGACAGTCTAATCTCAATTGACAGCTTCTGCGAATTGAATCAAGCGCTTAACACCAACTAGCCAATTACCACCTTCATTACTGTGATTAGTTAGGATTTGCAAGTGAATGCCTAGAGCAGTGCCAAAATCTTTGCTACTCAATGCAATGGTTAACTGATTCAACAAATCTAATGTTGGCTCAGTTAATAAATCTTCATTGTTCAGATGGTCGAATAAAATATTTAATCTCTTCTCAGTATCAACAACTTGTTTAGCGTAATTTTCTGGTACCTGAGGTTTCACAAATTCTAGCTGCTGGCTTAGAGTTTCATAAATTGCCTGTGAGCTTTCTGGAATATGTGAACGATCACCTGCTGGATATTTAGATTTTGGTGGCTCAGATTGCTTGGAAGGCAAAATTGGTGGGGGTCCTTGCTGCTGTTGTTGTTGTTGTTGCTGAAATTGTTGTTGAAACTGCTGTTGCTGTTGTTGTATTTGAGCTGCTGCTGTCAATGGCGCCGTATTTGCCGGAGTAATTGGTGCACCATAGCTTTGAGCAGAGCCTAAGACACCCGAAGGTGGTCCATATGGATTTGGTAAAGAATTTGTCGGTGGACCAGTTTGTTGAGGAGCGCCGTATGGATTAGAGGCAAAGTTGGTTGAGCCTGCTCCGAAAGACTGGGATGGTGGTGCATATTGATTAGATCTTACAATTGGTGGAGTAGTAGTCGGTTGTGCAGCATATGCACTAGTTGGAAGTTGTGCTGGTGGGGCATATGGATTCTTTGGTGCAGAAACAAAGGCATTTTTTGGAGGAGGAGGAGTCGCAATAAATCCATTATTGTTCAAATTTCCCAACTGTGGTGAAGACGCGTTGTTTGTTTGAACTGGTGGAGTATAGCGGTTGCTAGGCTGAGGTGATGGAGGTTCTGATGGCTTTGCTTCAACCTTCTTGGCTCTCGAAACTGCTCTTGGTGGTGGAGGAATTGCTGCACCGATGCTGCTGAAACTTGCGTTGCGACTTGCTTGTGGCGGTGCTCCATTAGTTGGTACAGGTGCTGCATTTGTGAGCACTGGTGTAGCAACTTTAGAAGGAGCTGCTGGTGTCCGATTTGACTGTTTATGGAACGTAGATGGTAGATCATTCCAACCCTCAGTTTCAAGCTTCTTAGCATTTTTAGGAGGCGGTGGAATGTTTGGATTACCGCTCCCATTTGGAATACCAGCTACTGAATTGATGGCCGAGAATCCTACAGGCTTGTATGGGTTTACTGGGACTGGGCTGTTATTGAAAGAACCTTGCGTACCGGAATTGAAAGCTGCATTATAGCCTGATTGATGATATTGAGGAACAAATGACGAAGAATTTGCTGTTGCCGTTGGTTGAGCTGGTAAATATGGGTTAGTGCTTGATTGTGGAACTGCAGATGGAACAACTGGTGTTTGTTGCGGAACACTGTATGAGTTTGAAGATCCCGGGAAGCGACCTCTCAAAACACTACCTGCTTTCGAGTCCTTACCATTAACGCCTTGCTTCTGAATTTTGAGAGATGCTCCATTAATACGCTCTTTCTCCAATTTCACCGCTGGAATCTTATCAGATAATAGCGACAAAAACTTGCGAGCTAATTCAAATTGACCTGATGACGATAGGATGGTGGTGTACTCTAGGATAATCGACAACAAATCATCCGAATCTGCGACTGGGGCATCTAATTTTAGTACTGATCTATATGCACTGAATTTTTCAACAAACTCTGTCAATGATTCAAAATGAGCATCATATGCTGAACTCTTCTTGGCTTTCAAAATCTTAGATTCTAAAGACTTCAGTTCTTTAACCCATATAGAAGCGATCTTTTCCAAGGCTGACGCGCTGAGATATGCTTTTATAGCATCGTTTCTATTTTTAATAGGATTTTCAGCTAATAATCTATCACCAAGTTTCACGAACTCTGCATTTGAAATGGTCTCATTCGAAGAATAAGTTTTGATGGCAGTACCAATTTGCCTCCAGTCAGAAACATCACTATTTTCAACGATATCAGAAACATCCCCGCTAGAGACACTGTATAATAAACGAGCCAATGGATCCTTCTGAGCAAACTTGTTGAAGTAAACATCTCTCACTTTTTGTTTCAAATCTTCTGGACCATTCAATGCAATGACCAATGCCTCGGTGAGTTTATCTTGCTTCAATGCAAAATCAACTGCTTTTGTGAGATCTTTGGATAATAAGGCATGTGAAAGATCTGATGGAGTTTCAGAGAGCTTGAAAGAGCCTGATGGTAAATATGCGAACACTTGATCTGTTGATTCGAGCTTGTTGAAAAAATCTTCATCATTTGTTCCACCTTCTTTGGAGACCACCGCATTTGGTGTATCATCAACCTTCAAAGAAATGAACTTATTGAAAACCTGGGTTTTGTCGGATAGTCCATTCAATAGTTCCCAATCAGCCTTTCCATCATTGTCATATGACTCATTGATATGGTTTTCGATAATTGTGCTAAAATCACCGCTAGCCAATGCCTTGGTAAAATCCTCATTGTCTTTAGAGCCCGGTAACTTGACTTTTGAAATTTCAATTTGTGAACTTTTTTCAGCTTCTTTTATTACTTTCACCAGTTTCCCACCAAAACCAAAAGCAACAGAGCTGTGTCTTCCGTACCAATTTGGAGCTTGTTTGACAAAATATTCTGGTTGCTGAGTATCAGTATCGGATATTTGATTCCAGAATTCGTTCTCTGAAGTAGCGTTAATCTTGTTTGTTACTGGAGGAGAGGTGTCTTGTAAAGTTTGAACCACAACTTTTTTGTCAAAGCTTGCATTAGCGAAAACGTCTGGCGACTCTGGTGCAAATCTTGTCTTGAAAATCCAGTTCGCTGTTGTTGGATACTGTGCGAGCTTTTGCCCATTCAGTGGATTCCATAGAATAGTAGTATTATCCTTCCCACTTGATAGTAATAAAGAGGGGTCTTTGGTGTTCCAATCTAAAGAGAGGACCCCTTTTTTATGACCTTCTAGGACTGTTTCTGGTGCTTTTGAGTTTCTTAGATCCCATGTTAAGATAACAGGCGCACCATCTGTTTCGGAAGCTGTAACTAGTTTGGTGCTTTGAGAAGGATGCCATTGCACAACAGATAAATTGGCTCTTGTACCAGTAGGAGAAGTATAGTTCAAATGCAAAACTTCCTTTTTAGCCTTTAGGTCCCAAATCGAAGTATAACCTGCACTTCCAGCAGATGCGAAAATATGAGTAACAGAGTTATTCCAGGCGACCGAAGTAACTGTATCTAATGGGGTCATTGCAGCTCCAGGTGCAAAGGGAGTCAAGTTGTTCAGTTTATTTGTATCCCAAATATAGATTTCACTGTTAGAACCACCAGAAGCTAGAATGTTGTGCTGTAGAGGATTGAACTGCAAAGTCTTTATGGTACCAGTGTGTTTTGTACCTTTCGCAACGGAAGTCACAAGATCTTCTGATGCTAGTTTCTCAGTGTTCCAGAACTGAATAGACCCATTTTCGAGTGCACCAGCTAGTAAAGCATTACTTTTTGACCAATCCAAATCTTGAAATTTAGCGTCAACTTCAACAGTAACTTTTGGCTCTTTACTGTTGAATTCGAAAAAAGATAACGTTGAAGCTGAAGAGAAGTCGTCGTCAATTACCCCAGCGGCTGAGCCGGTAGCTAGTGTTGGAAGAGTTTGACTCGACCAAGCAAAAGTCGCCGTTTGATGTATTTCGTTGAGTTTCACCATTTTAACTGAAACGTCTTTGATCTATCAACAGTAGAATGCACTCCTGTAACGATCTCTAGTATTATCAGCGAAGCGGAAACAGTAGAATATACTAGTCAATTGAGGCTTGAGCAGCGTTCTTTTGCAATCAGACCCTGATGAAATGGCGTTCTGGTTGTTCCTTGTCGTTGTTGTTGTTGTTGCTGCTGATGTTGACAAGTTGTTCTTTGAGTCGCGAGATCCAAGCACAAGTCTTTTTGGCGGGTAAGAATTATAGCACGATTGAGGGAAGTATAGAGTAACAAGAGTCTCTGTGTCTAACGCCCTTCTAAATTGGGATCGAATGGCTTGCGTTCCCGTCCGAAGGCCTTCCTTGTTGTGGGTTTCCGCCTGTGGTTGTTTTCGTTGAAACACAGGAGACGAATGTTTTTGGCGATGTGGGCGTCGGATCAGCGTGGAAGAAGCAAAAGAAAAAAACCAAATGTGTTGCACATTACAATTTCTGTGATATTGGGAGCCTCTATGGTGTGTATGTGTGTCTAATCTACAACTGAAAGAGTGGAGATCCTTACCACTAGCGTGCTGTATCTGTATAGGAAAATAATGGAGGACAACAGAGAAGCAGACGATGAACCAGATGAATGGTATGTCCTCAGCACCCTGCACAGGGTTGCACTTATTTTTTTTTTTTTTTTTTGTTTTGCGCCCGCTCTGTTTGAACGTATTCTAACGGCTACAATCAAGGGACAAGAGAATCATAAAGACGGGATGTGCAGGTAAGTGTCGTGCGGCAAGAAGTTCCAAATGATAATTGAAAACTGGCTAACTTTTTTGTGTTCAAGATGAGAATTTGAGGCTAACTCTATGTCATGCTGACACAGGAGACTGGCGGAAATGCACGAAGGAGGTGAGTACTTATCTATCATCTTGCAGAAGACAAAAGAACATCAATGCTGACAATCTGCACTAGATGGAAGAATTTCGTAAGTGCTGGGAAACCAATCAGAACAATATAAGAACATCTACTGTCAATAACGAAGTTGATAAATGATAGTTTCTACGTCTCGTGCCAAAAGCTATAGCGTGCATGGCTGCTTAGCGAATAGAGCAGAACCAATTATATTTCTTTTTTGCCCAGTTTAGTTCTTGTACATAGTTTTACGCAGACATGGTCTTCTACTTTATGAGTGTGTATGCAAGTCTCCGAGTGACCTTTAAACCCCTATGGGGTTGCTAGTGTAAATTATTGCAAGTTCTTTTCTACCTCTGTACTCGCTCTCGTATAGAATCTCATCGAAAGTTCTGCGCTCATCAAAAAAAAAATTAATATTTAATGAGATCGGACATCACCATGACATTCAACATCAACGTGACCTTGAATTGAACTGGAAAAACAAATCTTCGGGAACCAGGTGATCAGTGTTATCAACGAACAAAAAACAAAAATAAAGCGATGAGCGAGCAACGTCCAAAAGTTTTCTTCGACATTGCAATTGGCGGTGAAGAAAAGGGCAGAATTGTCCTCGAATTGGTAAGCACTTTCGAAATATAACGACTAGTGAACTTTGCACTAATGACAACGACACATGCAGTTTTCTGATATTGTCCCTCATACAGCTGAGAATTTCAGGGCGTTATGCACTGGTGAAAAAGGCGTCGGTAAATCAGGCGTTCCATTGTCTTTCAAAGGCTCCAAATTCCATCGTGTTATCAAAGACTTCATGATCCAAGGTGGTGACTTTACTGCAGGAAACGGCACCGGTGGTGAGTCTATATACGGAGAGAAGTTCGAAGACGAGAATTTCAAGTTGACACATGACAAGCCTTTCTTGCTATCCATGGCAAATGCTGGTCCAAACACGAATGGATCCCAATTTTTCCTAACTACTGTGGCAACTCCACATTTGAATAACAAACATGTTGTATTTGGTAGATTGTTATCAGGCAAGTCCATAGTGAGAGCTATTGAAAGAACAAAGACTGATTCGAGTGATAAGCCTCTGGAAGACTGTACCATAGTAGACTGCGGTGAGCTGCCAGCGGACTATATTGTCGAGCCAAGCGTCCCAAAGGACGATGGAACTGGTGATATCTACGAATATACTCTACAAGACAATGACAACATCGATGTTGAAAACCCAGAAAGCGTGTTCAAGGCCGTTGCGCTTCTGAAGGAAATTGGTACTAAATTGCTCCAAAATGGTGATTCGCAACGAGCCCTTGAGAAATACCTAAAAGCCAAGAGATACTTGGACGAATACTTCCCTGAGGATTTGAAGGACCACGAGCTCGATGAGCTCTACAAGCTCAAAGTAGCTGTGAACTTGAATGTCGCATTAGTGGGCCTGAAACTCAACAAGCTCGACGAAGTGATAACCGCCGCCACAGATGCTTTAGAGGCCGAGAAAATCGATGATAAGTCCAAATCTAAAGCATTGTACCGCCGTGGCTCTGCATATCTAAGACTTAAAAACGAAGAAGCATCACTCGCTGACTTCGAACAGGCTCTGAAGCTGTCTCCTACAGATGGTGCTATCTTGAAAGCTATAGACGATGTAAAGAAAATAGAGGCTGATCGTAAAGCAAAGGAGAAGAAAGCCTTCAGCAAAATGTTCAAGTAGCCGTTGATCACACTCTATATAGACATATATGTTACGCAATTCTATGATGATCGATCCGGCCCCAATCGCAAGGCACCTGTCTGACGTAGACCATGACTTTGTTGAGCAAAGAATTCCTCTCTCCCGCTTTCTCTCTTTCTCTTTCTCTCTATCCGTTCCATGCTCCCTCCTTTTGTGAGCCATGCAAAGAAGCATCGTACAGCCATGCAAATGTAGCTGCCTCCAGCTCTCTTTTGGTTGCCCTGACTACAGTTTTTTCTTGATATTATTTATGTGTAATACAGATCATGTGGGTAATTATCAGTCCGAAGTGCATTTTGATGAAAAAAGTTGAAAAATTGTACTGACAGAGGGGGGGCAAACAGCACGGTTAAAGTCCTTCAGACAAACAACGTTCAAGCTTCGTTCTATACCATAGCAAATTTTCTCGAGGTAGATATTCTTGGAGAAAGGATTATACTGATATATACTTTGTGGGATTTCCCTACTTGAAAATTCACAGAAATTGTGGGTTTGAAGTCGAATCGAGTCCATTTGTTCAACAAAACACACATCGGCACACATTTGATTGCTGTTGCTGATCTTATCAGAAGAAGTGGAGGTTTGTTCTCGAAGTTGTACTGATCCAGTTACCAGCAATTTTCAATTGTCTAGCGTTTTTCTGCTCCATCAAAAGTGTGATATCTATAGCGTCAAATAATAAACTACAGAGACCATCCTTTTGCACTTTTTTCCATAAAGAGAGTCTCAGTCTTCCAAAAACTATTTAATTCATTGCATTTCAATTTTTGTTTCATTTCACAGTTTAATTCACATTATCAATAAGAATAGAGAGGTACGACGTGCTTCGTTGATATCCCCAAAACAAAAAAATACTTCTAATACCAAAGTATTAGAAAAAACTAACCCCCCTACCATCTTCTCAACAGAAAAAAAAAACAGAAAAAAAAAACTCCCGTCTTTCAAAATTATATAATTTTGTGCAATGGTTCAATTCCCTTATTCTAGTGCCCCTTTGCGAGTTGTGAAGGAAGTATGTTCTACTATGAGGTATTTTTTTCTTGTTTGAAAATCACTAACTGAAATATTAGGTCCAATTCGGGCTACTCTCACCGGACGAAATTGTAGGTATTGAGACAATGAATGTTAGATATGTTGACTAACTCTTTTTTAGCGTGCGATATCTGTTGCAAAGATTGAATTCCCAGAGACTATGGATGAGACACAAACAAAACCAAGAGTTGGTGGTTTGAATGATCCAAGATTGGGATCTATTGATCGTAATTTCAAGTGTCAAACATGTGGTGAAGGGATGAACGAGTGTCCTGGTCACTTCGGTCACATTGAGCTCGCCAAACCTGTATTTCATATTGGGTTTATAAATAAAATCAAGAAAGCTTGTGAGTGTGTCTGCATGCATTGCGGGAAGCTTCTACTCGATGAGTCGAGTGATATATTCAAGCAAGCAATAAGGATTAAAGACCCGAAGAAGAGATTTAATGCCGTTTGGAATTTGTCTAAAACCAAAATGATTTGTGAACCTAATTTTCCACCAGACGATGATGGTCAAGTCGTTTCGAGAGGCGGCTGTGGTAATATCCAGCCTGTTATCCGTCGTGATGGACTAAAACTCTGGGGAACGTGGAAAAGAAGTAAGGACGACGAAAATGAGCAGCCTGAAAGACGTTTGTTGACTCCAAGTGAAATATTGAACGTTTTTAAGCACATATCTCCGGAAGATTGCCACAACTTGGGTTTCAACGAAGACTATGCTCGTCCAGAGTGGCTGATTATTTCTGTATTACCAGTCCCACCGCCACCTGTTAGACCTTCAATTTCTTTCAACGACACTCAGAGAGGTGAAGATGATTTGACATATAAACTATCAGATATTTTGAAGGCCAACATAAACGTTCAAAAGCTTGAAATGGACGGCTCGCCACAACATGTCATTAATGAATTTGAATCTCTTTTACAGTTTCATGTCGCCACTTACATGGACAACGATATTGCTGGTCAACCGCAAGCATTGCAAAAATCAGGACGTCCGATTAAATCCATCCGTGCCCGTCTGAAAGGAAAAGAAGGCCGTATCAGAGGTAATCTCATGGGTAAGCGTGTTGATTTTTCTGCCCGTACTGTTATCTCGGGTGATCCAAATTTGGAATTAGGTCAAGTTGGTGTGCCAAAAAGTATTGCCCGTACCTTGACATATCCAGAAACTGTCACACCTTACAATATCCAAAAATTGACAGAATTAGTTCGTAATGGCCCTAACGAGCACCCAGGTGCAAAATATGTGATCCGTGATACTGGTGACCGTATTGATTTAAGATATAACAAACGGGCCGGGGACGTTGTTTTACAATATGGCTGGAAAGTTGAGCGTCATTTAATGGATAATGATCCTGTTCTATTTAATCGTCAACCGTCATTGCATAAGATGTCAATGATGTGTCATCGTGTGAAAGTGATGCCTTACTCTACATTCAGGCTAAATTTGTCTGTTACTTCTCCATACAATGCTGATTTCGATGGGGACGAAATGAATTTGCATGTTCCACAATCCGAAGAAACTAGAGCAGAGCTTCTGAATATCTGTGCAGTCCCACTACAGATTGTTTCTCCACAGTCCAATAAACCTTGTATGGGTATTGTGCAAGACACTTTGTGTGGTGTCAGAAAGATGACTTTACGTGATAGTTTCATTGAATATGATCAAATGATGAATATTTTGTACTGGATCTCAGACTGGGATGGTATAATACCTCCACCAACTGTCTTGAAACCAAAACCATTGTGGACAGGTAAACAAATGCTAGCAATGGTTATCCCAAAAGGTATCCATCTACAAAGATTCGATGAGGGAACGACTCTGTTAAGTCCAAATGATAATGGTATGCTTATCATCGATGGCAAAATTATATTTGGGGTCGTTGATAAAAAGACTGTTGGTGCCACAAATGGTGGGCTAATCCATACAGTTATGAGAGAAAAGGGCGCTAATGAATGTGCAAATCTCTTTGGGAAAATACAGAAAGTTGTCAATTTCTGGCTTTTACATAACGGGTTTTCTATTGGTATTGGTGACACTATCGCAGATGCATCTACTATGAAAGAGATCACTGAATCGATCGCTATTGCCAAAGAAAAGGTTGACGAGGTCATTTTAGAAGCCCAGCAAAATAAGTTGACTGCTAAACACGGTATGACCTTGAGAGAATCCTTCGAAGATAATGTTATACGTTACTTAAATGAGGCTCGTGATAAGGCCGGTAGATCTGCTGAAGTCAATTTGAAAGGTTTGAACAACGTTAAGCAAATGGTCAGCGCGGGTTCCAAAGGTTCATTTATCAACATTGCGCAGATGTCTGCTTGTGTGGGTCAACAGTCTGTTGAAGGTAAACGTATTGCTTTCGGATTTGCGGACCGTACCTTACCACATTTCGCTAAAGATGATTACTCCCCAGAATCTAAAGGTTTTGTGGAAAATTCTTATTTGAGGGGTTTAACCCCCCAAGAATTTTACTTCCACGCTATGGGTGGTCGTGAAGGTTTGATCGATACTGCTGTTAAGACAGCCGAAACTGGGTATATTCAACGTCGTTTAGTGAAAGCCTTGGAGGATATTATGGTGCACTACGATGGTACAACCAGAAATTCTCTTGGAAACATCATCCAATTCATTTACGGTGAAGATGGGCTTGATGCTGGACATGTTGAAAAACAATCTATCGACACCATCCCTGGAGAAGACGCAGCTTTTGAAAAGCGTTACCGTATTGATTTGACTAACCCAAAGTTTTCTATGAAGCCTTCCTTGTTGGAATCAGGATTAGATATAATTGGTAACACTGAGCTACAAACGGTTTTAGATGAGGAATATGAACAGTTGTCAAAGGACCGTGCATTTTTGCGAAAAGTTTTCATCGATGGTGAACATAACTGGCCTTTGCCAGTAAATATCCGTCGTATTATACAAAACTCTCAACAAGTTTTCCACATTGATCGTTCTAAGGCTAGTGATTTGACGCTGGATGAAGTTGTTGAAGGAGTTCGTGAATTAACTAAGAAGTTGCATGTTATACGTGGTGAAACACCACTAATCCAAGAAGCTCAGAATAACGCTACTTCACTATTTCAATGTTTGTTACGTTCTCGTTTAGCTTCCCGTCGTGTTATTGAAGAATACAGGCTCAACAGAACAGCTTTCAAGTGGGTTCTTGGTGAGATTGAAGCGCAATTCCAAAGATCTGTGGTGCACCCAGGTGAAATGGTTGGTGTTATTGCCGCCCAATCTATTGGTGAACCTGCTACTCAGATGACGCTGAATACTTTTCATTTTGCCGGTGTTGCATCAAAGAAAGTCACTTCAGGTGTTCCTCGTCTAAAAGAAATTTTGAACGTCGCAAAAAATATGAAAACTCCTTCTTTAACTGTTTACTTGAAACCTGAATATGCTGCTGATCAAGAAAAGGCTAAAGAGATCAGATCTGCTATAGAGCATACCACTCTGAAGAGTGTCACGGTGAAAACTGAGATTTATTATGATCCAGATCCACGTTCCACCGTTATCGAAGAAGATGAAGAAATGGTTTATTTGCACTTTGAAATCCCGGACGAGGAAATTGAAGCATCCATTGATAAACAGTCGCCATGGCTATTGCGTATTGAATTGGATCGTACTCAAATGAACGATAAAGATCTGACTATGGCCGAAGTTGGTGAAAAGATTAAAGAAGTTTTTAAGGATGATTTGTTCGTTATTTGGTCTGAAGATAATGCTGAGAAGTTGATCATTCGTTGTCGTGTTGTCCGTGATCCAAAAGCCATAGACTCTGAAGTCGAAGAAGAAGAAGATCAAATGCTAAAGCGCATTGAAGGTAATATGTTAGAATCTATTTCGTTGAGAGGTGTTCAAGATATCACTCGTGTTGTGATGATGAAGTATGATAGAAAACTGCCTGATGAGAGTGGTAAGTACACCAAAGTTCCTGAATGGGTTCTCGAAACTGATGGTGTGAACCTTGCGGAAGTTATGACCGTCCCAGGTGTCGATACAACCCGTATCTACACCAATTCGTTCATAGATATCTTACAGGTTTTGGGTATTGAAGCAGGAAGAGCGGCGTTGTATAAAGAAGTTTACAATGTTATTGCATCAGATGGTTCGTATGTGAACTATCGTCACATGGCACTGCTTGTGGATGTCATGACCTCTCGTGGTCATCTGATGGCTGTTACACGTCATGGTATCAACAGAAATGATACTGGTGCTTTGATGCGTTGTTCTTTCGAAGAGACTGTCGAAATCTTACTTGAAGCTGGTGCTGCTGCTGAGCTGGATGATTGTCGTGGTGTTTCTCAAAATGTTATTCTTGGACAGTTGGCACCTATTGGTACTGGTGCATTTGATGTTATGGTCGACGACACTTTGTTGAAGGACTTGCCATCTTCTGCTAATGCTATTCCGGTTTTGCAGAACTCTGATGAATATACCAATGGCGCAGCTACTGAATATGATACACATTCACCATTGGACAGCTCTGATTTCGATACAAATGACGAGATCATGTTCTCTCCTCTTGCTGAATCTGGTAGTTCCTCTAACACTACTGGGGGTGGCTTCACTGAATATGGTGGATATGGCGGTGTTGCATCTCCGGGTGCTGCTCTCAATCCGCAATCTCCATTTGGCGGAACGGGATATGGTTACCAGCCAACATCCCCAGCAGGTTACGCTGCATCCCCAGCTTATGGTGCAACCTCTCCTGCCTATTCCCCTACATCCCCATCTTATAGCCCAACATCCCCATCATACTCCCCAACCTCACCAAGTTATTCACCAACCTCACCCTCTTACAGTCCAACATCACCTTCCTACAGCCCAACTTCTCCATCATACTCTCCAACTTCTCCATCTTACAGCCCTACTTCTCCATCATATTCTCCAACATCACCTTCTTATAGTCCAACGTCACCTTCCTACAGTCCTACCTCTCCATCATACTCTCCGACATCTCCATCATATTCTCCAACGTCTCCATCATATTCTCCAACATCACCATCATACTCTCCAACTTCTCCATCGTACAGTCCTACCTCTCCATCATATTCTCCAACATCACCTTCTTATAGTCCAACCTCACCATCCTATAGTCCGACGTCACCGTCCTACAGCCCTACATCTCCAAGTTACAGTCCTACTTCCCCAAGTTACAGCCCTACTTCTCCACAGTATAGCCCTACTTCTCCACAGTATAGCCCTACTTCTCCATCATATAGTCCAACTTCACCACAGTATTCTCCAGGCTCGCCAACTTACTCACCAAAGTCTGATGAGAAGAAGTAAGGTTATGGGTTCAGTTGTGATGTACATTTTGAAGCTGGAGGGGCTTGTTTTTCATATCAGTTTATATATCTTGATCCAACTGGTTAATTAGAACTCTAAAAAAAATAATTTCGATTTTATAAATGTTAGTTTACGAATATAGAGCACAGGGCTTGTAGATAAACTGTCACATTTAAATTCTGTCTAATTAGGTTTTCTTGGAAATGAGTCCTTTGAACATATCAAATGAGTTACCATCTGGCTGCAATTGAAACTTGACACCCGTCAACCTATCAGACAAATCAACCTCTTCCGCAACTAGCATACCCCAATCCTCTGTGATACCAGTTAATTTCGCCCTTGTATTTCCATGGTCTTGAAGATGTACAATTTGGCCAGAGTGTAACCAATGCTTGTAGTACAAAGGAAGAAGAGGCTTGAATCCCTCAGCCAAGAAAACGTTGTAAAGCTTACCCATGATGTACATGTACTTTGCTAAAAACATTTCAGCAGTTATGTGTTCCAATCTGTGAAGACCTTTTCTCTCTCTAAGCTCATTAAAATAGTTTATTGTTGAATTCACTGAAGTCGTTGGCGCAGCATTCGAGAGATTGACGCCGGCACCGATAACCACTTTGTAATTGTGTTGCAAAACATTAGTATTGACTAGTAGCCCACTTATTTTGACATAAGAAGGTTCAATATCATTAACGGTGATTTCCCGATTGAAAAACTCTGGTTTGAGAGCATAGATGTCATTGGGCCACTTAATTTTAATCGGTAGTTCGTCGTAACCATCACCCATAGATTTTATGGCTTCGATAATAGCCAGACTAGAAAGGTACTGTATAAATACCACTGGGGCATGCTTGTAGTGAATTGGCAAATCTAGAACCAAAGAACTAGCACACACGCCAGGTGGGTTGATCCAAATGTTTCCCCCTCTACCACGGCCAGATACTTGCACATTAGCGGCTGCTAAAAGCCCTGACGGGATGTTCTTCAGAATATTAAAATTCTTGTCCAACAAAGAGTTTGTTGAGGTCACAACTTCACCATAAAGAAGAACAGATCCTGGTTTGTTTGACAAGTCTGACCCGTTTAGCTCTTGCAAGAGTCTAAAGTACTGTCTGATATCGAAGAACGCAGTTAACTTACGGTCTGGAAGCGAGCTCCCAAATACATAGAGCTCTTTTATAGCAGTGTCTGGGTCTTCAAATTCTTCTTGTTTGGACAACTGATGAGATATTGTTGTTGTTTCTCCATCATGTAGACGGAAAGTATCGTTGTTTCCAACAAGAAGTTCATTGTCTTCACCCTTAAGACCAACACCTTCTAAAACATCATGCATAATTGTGTTCACTTTGTCTGGTACAGGAGAAGACAATATTAGTGGCGTCAATCTAGGTTTAACGAC
Organism: Liangdongia quercuum; assembly: GCA_030579675.1. NCBI lineage: Eukaryota > Fungi > Ascomycota > Saccharomycetes > Phaffomycetales > Wickerhamomycetaceae > Liangdongia > Liangdongia quercuum. Next base: position 64,574 of record JAKTRK010000014.1, on the reverse strand, counting down.
TTCATTGTCGTTCACCTTGAGTCCTAACTTCTGCAAACAGGCTCGCAAGAATATTTGTCTATTTTCGTTGTGTGTCTTCAATTCCTTTATGATCGCTAAATATTCTGGATTATCATAGTCTTCTTTCATCAATTCTGGTACAAACTCTGGATGAGTTCCTATCAATATTGCAGAACCTCTGCCAACTTTCGAATGAATTGCAGCGACAGCAGATGTACCTGCATCAACAGACAACTCATCGGTATATCTTCCCAGAACTGTAACATCTGGATACTTCTCGGCATCCACAAAGACACTTCCACCATTGTAATAATGGTAGGATTCATCTATATTAACGCCCAATGCTTCTTTATCAACCTTGATTTTTGCAAGTCTTGCGCCTTGCTCTGAACCGTAGGTAAAACCCGCAAAAGCAGGGCCTCTAGCTATTCCAGGGAATAGTTTGAGTTCACGAGGGCCACTAACTTCCATTATAGGGTCACCAACACTGAACTCACAACGTCCAGACCCGTAATATGCACCAGCACAGAACCCCAAATAACATCCACCTTTACGAACAAAATCCTTTATGATAGTGTTCGCTTGGCCATTGAGTTCCTTGCACATAGGCAAATCAGCTCCACCTGGAAAAACCAGCAGGGATGTCTTTGATGCCCATGGTTGTTTTAATATAGTTTTGGAGTCTACACTGATGACAGCGTAGTACGGTGATAGATACCTTCTAAGAGACTCGAGACTATGTTTGACAGAGTCCGGCGTGGTACCGGGGCCTTAAGCACGGTAAGTTTGAGATTGTGAGTGCAATAATTATCATTCTCTTGCTTACCTGAGTAAACTAACACGTTCATTCTTCGTGTCCAATTTCTGAGCATAAAACGACTGATACTGTCCGCTTCCAACTACCTTTAAGTGTTATTGTTGAGCTGTTTCTTGAAGCTTTTGAGCTACCTTCATACGGTTAGCGCAGCAGAAATATTCTTGATGTCAGAAAATTTAGCCAAAAGAAGCCGTAACTCTTAACTAGAATGCAAGTTATTTAAACTCGTTAATTGTGAAGAAGGAGGGCAGCGATGCGTGCCTTCAGCGCTGGTATTGTTGCTAAGAAAGGCATGAATTTTGGTGCTCTGGTTTGTGGTAAAAGGTTTGCTACTTTTGGACTTCGCCTTGCGCAGGCCGAAAGATTTATGGTTGTTCAGCCAAGAGCTATAAGGCAATTCTCTTCTCAATTGAGGACACTAAGTGAGAAACACAGCGATTCTGTCAAGAAGGGAAGATCTGCGGATAAATTGTCCTCGAAGATCATTAGCACTGTAACGAAATCGAAGCAGCTCAAAGCAAAAATCACCGAGCCAATAAAGAAATTTATACCGGAACACGAAAACATCTACACGATCCCAAACATTCTTACGGCAACAAGGCTTCTTACTGCTCCCTTAATAGGCTACTTTATAGTGCAGGATCAGGTATACTATGCGTTGGCCTTGTTTACATACTCATGTATCACTGATTTTGTCGATGGCTTTATTGCAAGACGATTCCATATGAGTAGTGTTGTTGGTTCAGTCATTGACCCTATGGCTGACAAGATTTTGATGATCGTGTGCACTACTTGTTTAGCACATGCTGGTACCATTCCTATATATCTGGCTACGATAATACTTGGCAGAGATGTATTGTTAGGAATTTCTGCTGTTTATTATAGATATATCTCATTGCCGAAGCCAAAGACTTTGATACGATTTTTCGACTTCAGTATACCCTCTGCTGAGGTGCATCCCACTTTGATCTCGAAATATAACACTATGTTTCAGATGCTATACATAGGAACAGCTGTTTTGAAGCCCGTACTGTTGACCCAAATTGACCCCTCGCTCATTCAGTTACTGGAGACTTCATTTTCGGGATTTGGCTATTTTGTTGGATTGACAACCATTTTAAGTGGATTGTCTTATGTTTTTTCCAAGAATGCTGTTAAAATTTTGACATCACCAAAGTCGACCAAATAAAAAACGATATATACAGTTGCGGTTGTGTCATTGTTGTTCTACATTTCATGATTTATGAATTATATATATTTTGAAGTTTGACCTTTGGCTTTCATTATCGACTGAATGTAATATCATCAATACGCAAAATGGACTTGACAGTTTCTGCAGCCAAAGTGATAGCACTGGTGCTAACCAACACTGGCTGCAAAACGTGTTCATCATATGTGTTTGTAGCACCTGAACGACGAACAGAAATACCTGCATTGCGCTCACCATTTTCGTGTTTGGCACGTAACTCGGTAACCATATTGATGCTATTCAGTCCTGCATTCTCGGCTAATGTGGTTGGTATAATTTCTAGTGCATCAGCAAATTCTTTCCATATAAAAGCCTCGGTCCCTGGCAAGCTTCTAGCTTCTTTGGATAAAGTTCTTGAAACTTCAACTTCTGGAGCACCACCGCCTGCAATTAGAGCCTTCTCTTTAACCAAGCAGCGGATCACACACAATGCATCATGCAATGATCGTTCTGTTTCATCCAAAATTAAAGAGTTTGCACCACGGCAAACAATCGATACAGTAGGTAAAGTTGTATTCTTCACGCCAGTTATCTTCACAATTTTCGAACCCGACGATTCAACCTCTTCAATAAGATCAGCAGAGCCCAATCTATCCTCGGTGAATAGATCTATATCTGAAATGGGTTTGCATCCAAGACCTTTACTTAAAAACTCAATCTCCTCACGTTCGATATCCTTGATTACCAAGATTCCAAGTTTCGACAAGAAATGTAGAGATAAATCGTTGACAGCGTCTCTTAGGATCGACTTCTGGATGAGTAAAACATTGCATTTAGCCTTCTTTATCTTCTTGCACATGTTTAATAAGTATGCCCTCTCCTCTTTCAGAATTTTATCCATCTGTCTATAGTCATTAACCACAACGTTATTTTCCATGTCAGGCTTAGGAGGTGACAGTTGGAATTGCACTAAACCTATTCTTGCCTTTTCTATTCTAGTTGGCCCACTAGCAGATTTCACGACTGTTTGAGACAGTACAACCCCATTAACCAATTCCGTATCTTCAATTGTACCCCCAACTTTCTTGATCAGTCTGATATCGTTGAGATCCACATTCGTTGAGTCTACACCTGCAATTGATAGCACTGAGTCGACCGCCAAAGGCGCTAATAAATAAGAATACTGGCTGACAATCTTGGAACTCAAAGAAGTTGAAGCCGCGCGTATCAACGCCTCACGGTCGTCTAAAGATATTTTGGTAGACATGTCAAGTAATATCTCGACAGATCTTCTAGCGGCTCTTTGAAAGGATTCAGCAATAATAGTGGGATGGATACCCTTCTGCAGCAGCTTTTCTGCAGCACCCAGTAGTGCACCGGTCAATATCACTACTGAAGTTGTCCCATCGCCAGCCTCGACATCTTGCGCAGCCGAAACATCAACGAGCATCTTTGCAGCAGGGTGTAGAACAGCCATGTGTTTCAAAATAGTGTGTCCATCGTTAGAGATTATAACCTCTCCTTTGCCTGTTTTGATCATCTTGTCCATCCCTTTAGGGCCCAACGACGTTCTGATCGCATCTGCAACAGCTCTCGCAGCAAGAATGTTGGATTTTCTCACCTCCTGAGGCTTCTCCTTGTTCTTGAATGTGGAGTTGGATGGGTTCACAGTAGTAGCAGCAGCAGGCATCTTTGTTGAGTTGAAATGCTTCTGTTGTTGGTGTCTCTCTTATGTTCTCTGTCTTTGCATCTTTTTTTGGCGTTCTTCCAATTTTTCTTCCAACTTTTTCGAGAGACATTCGAACACCATTTCAGTTCTTTTTTTTTTTTTGTTCTTTGAGGTTTATAGTGGAAGAGCAGAAGGGAAGAAGAGATAGACAGGTTGAGACGAGAAAAGGTGAGGAGAACAAATGGTCAGCACTTTCAACGATGTTCCTCTTACGCGAAGGGAAGTGCTCAACTGCTCTTTTTCTGCATGGTACGACAAGTACCGTGCTCATGTTCCAAAGGCGTGCATCATCCGGCCGCTGCCTGTATCTTTCATAGAGTACCTGTCAAGCGATGGGATTGTACTTCCATCGGAGACTCGTCCCGGGCAGGAAATCGGTGACGGCGACGGCGAGTACAGCGATTGGTCTTCCGAGGATGAAGAAGAGGAAACGACGAGAGACACTACTTCTGAGGTGTTTGGACAGTTCGAAGAGGTGCACCGTGAAATCGTTGCGGCGCTTGAGAAGTACGGCCCAGTAGCTCCAAAGCTGAACTGGTCTGCTCCACGAGATGCTACGTGGATCCTGCCCAGCAACACAATGAAATGTGTTGATGCCAATGAGGTCTACCTTCTACTCAATGCATCCAACTATATCATGCACGATATCTCGAGGGCTTTCGACGGCGTTGACAATGCTAAAGGCAGCGATGAGGAGCTTGTGTACGAGCTTGTGCTGCGGCAATGGCTCAACATCAACCCGGCGCTTGAGTTCAGATGTTTCGTCAAAGACGGCGAGATTGTTGGTGTGTCACAGAGGGATTCTAATTTCTACGATTACCTTGAAGCGCTGAGTCCACTGTTTAGGAGACTCATTGAAGTATTCTTCGAAGAGGTTCTGGCGCAAACGTTCCCTGAGAAGAACTTTGTGTTCGACGTATACATCCCACGCCCTCTAACGAAAGTCTGGTTGATCGATATCAACCCATTCTCCAGAAGAACAGACCCGTTGCTCTTCACATGGCATGAGCTTTCGGAGATGAAACCTGACCACGATGCTGATTGGGAGCTGAGGCTGATCGCACGCACGGACAAGAGCAGGTTTGCGTCTAAGGAGCACTCAGAGAATCAGGTGCCACAGGATGTTGTAGATGCTGGCGCTGATACACAGAAAATGATCGAGCTTGCAAGGGAGTGGCGGGCGTTGCAGCTCAAGGAAGGAGAGCGTTCCAGCGTTTAGAATTTTAGGACACCAGATTTTTGCGAAACTTTGTTCTTCAATCTCCTTAGCGTTAACCTCGTTCAGCAGGTTCAGGACTAAGGACAGAACAGAGATGTCCGATCAAGGCAATATGGAGAACAACGACGAACTTGCACTGCCTTATCCTGCGGAGGTTATTTTGGCAGTTAACACAGATTCTAAGCGCTTTGGTGCGTGCTGTATCGATCTAAGCAACCGGCGGCTAGTTGTCGTCCAGGACATGCTAATAGACCTCAACGATAACCAAATAGTACATGTGGAAAGTACAATCGATCACTGTATATCATAACATGTTCTTTTCTCAAGCAACATAGTCTAGGATTTGTTTTTTCTAATCTAGTATATATGTTTTAGTGTTCAGGAGCTTGGAGCCTACTAGGGTGTTGGTTGCGTCTAAATGTGATGAGCGGTTCAGTGGAATTATCGAACTACAAGGTGAGAATAACGTCCCACTATCTTACTCCTGCGGCTATCTCTAACATCTTTCCTGTATAGCCTCCTCCAAAAGAGTTGCGTTAGATACTCGAAGATCCAAGGACTTTTCTCCAAATCAAGCAAAGAAGGCTGTCCATTCAATCAACAGCGAGCCTAGTGAGATTTATACAGTACTCGCAGAACTCACAAGCTCAAAAAGCTTAGAATTATCGGTATGTAACTTCTTGCCCGAAGTTGAAGAGTACAACTCTAATAAAAGCTTATAGCTGGGTTGCTTTGGCGCCATTTTTTTTAAGCTTCAGACCTGTACCATACTCGAGGATACTGACACTTCAATCGCTGATGTGGTTGTAACATGCGAGATTCTGACCTTGAACGACTTGTTATATGTTGACGAGGAAACCTTGGATGCACTTCATATTTTCAAATCAGCAAACCAGTCATCGATATTTGAAAAAAGGAATAAGAACTCGCCAAAATGTTGCATCTTTGATATATTGAACTCGACTTCATCTACTTTAGGATCCAAAAAATTATACTCCTGGTTCAATTCGCCTATAACTGATGCTCAGAAATTAGATAAAAGGCTTGAAACTGTAAACGTTTTAATTGACCCTTCTAATTCCCAAAATCTGGATGAGCTGATCCATGCTGAAAAGCATCTTGGAAATATAAATTACATAACTTCTGCCTTGAGAAGTGGAAAACCTAAATGCGCAAGCTGGAGGAAATTGGAAACATTTCTCAAGTATTCTGTTTGCATCTTCAATATTATTTCAAACCTTTACAGATCGAATTCTGAAATTGAGATTTTCTCCGCCATTATTTGCACAATTAACATTGATAGTATTAAAATGATGATCAACTTGATCAACGAAATAATCGACTTCAATATCTCTGAAGATTGGAATAAGGTTTATGTGCGTGATGGGCTTAACATTCAGCTTGATGAATATCGGAAACGTTACAATGAACTTGAAGAAGTGCTTCACCAAGTAGCATCGGCAATTGCAGATTCACATTCAAATTTGATATCAAAAGAAACTTTGAATGTTGTTTACATCCCTCAAATTGGCTATTTGATCTCGCTCGAAGTTACTGCCGAAGTTTCAACTTCTGAGACTTTGTGGGAAGAAGTTTTCAGGACCACTACAAACATATACTATAAAGATGAAATAACGTCGTCAATGGATGACAAATACGGTGATATTTATCAGATCATTGTGGACATTGAGATTGACATCCTCTATCAATTGCAAACTCAAATCTTAACAGAAGAAGCTGCGATGATCAAGGCTGGAGAACTATTTGCGGAATTAGACTGCTATTTATCTTTTGCACGTTCCACCTTAGCATATAGTTTAGTCAAACCGCAAATTAGCCAATCTCCAACTGTGCAAATAAAGGGTGGATTTCATCCTCTTTATAAATCTTTCACTGGCTCATTTATTCCCAATGATACCACTCTTGACGCGGGAAATCCTCTAATTGTTACAGGAGCTAACGGATCAGGAAAGTCTGTTTATTTAAACCAAGTGGGTGTTATTGTTTACTTGGCTCATATTGGTTCATTTGTTCCTGCAGAAGCTGCGGAGATTGGTATCACTGATAAAATATTATCAAGGTTAACAACTAGAGAAAGCTTAGAAAGATGTGAAAGTACATTTTTGATCGATTTGCAGAAAATATCGAAATGCATGAGAATTAGAACTGAGAGAAGTTTGTTGTTGATCGATGAATTTGGAAAAGGAACTGATATAATAGGTGGTCCCTCATTGTTAGGCGCGCTTATCCAAGATCTTTGTAAAAATAAGCTACAAAGTAGGGCAATCTTAACCACCCACTTTCATGAGCTATTTCACAAAGACGTTTTGCGTGGAGTTGAGCGATTGAAGTATTCTCATATGGATATTATTTTGAACTATAGCAGCAACAATTTTTCGAAAACAATAACATATTTATTCACTTTGAAACAACAACTATCTGCAACAAGTTTTGGTATTGAGTAAATAACACCTAAAAGCTCATTTGTGGTTCTTCGGTAATATTAATTTTTTTTTAGGTGTGCAGCAGCATGTGGTATTCCTAGTAACATTATTGATAGAGCCAAAGACATCTTTTCTGACTCACAACTTAGCGATGAGAAGTCTGTTGATGAACGTGAATCAAGAATGAGTGAGTCGATTATAGAGCCAATTGATTATGATGGATATGTATGGAATGCGTCATTTTTGTATGCAGTTAAAACACCATTTAACATTTTATCCCTTTTAGAAAAAAATCGTAACGCAGTTCCTCATGTGGGATATCGATCAGGATGATTCAAATTCAGATCATTGGAGAAAAAAATTGGGCTTACTATTTGAGAAAAATTAATGAATCAGGGCTACTATTATGCGACTAGGTCTATTATTAGCTTATGGTATAATATGAATACACAGTTGGGGCTATTGAATTCAAAATTTGACCGATTTGGACAAGTTCTTTTTGATCCCTGTCTTTTCTCCTGCATAAGAGCCTGTAGGAGCTGAAAAAACGGCCCGTACAGATTTCAGTTTCTTTTGTGCCTTATCGTACTTCTTTCTCTTCTTCACACGAGCATTTCTGTTTTCTTTCTTACGATGCGGTGTCAAACCTTTGTTCTTCAAAATCTGATAGTTGACAGCACGTTTACCATTTTCACCAATGTTTTCTTGTAGTTGAGCCAGCTTACCTTCCTTCGAAGCTCTCACGGCATCGTTGTGTGCCTTCTTACGTGATTCTTTCTTGTCAAGTTTTGAAGATTTAATTGTCTCGTAGAAGACATCATTAAATCCGGTATTCACATCATTTGCATCATTAATGTCTTGCTCGTCAAATGAATCGTTTCCATCTAAATCGGCGCCATTAGAATCATGTTGTCCGCGCTTGCGTGCCTCTTCTATCAGCCTTTGCTGTCTTTCAAATAGACGTTCCTTATATGGAACATCCATATCCCCTGTATATCTCTCGTCTTTCTTTTTGGATTGTTGATCGATCTTAGAAGTGTAGAAACGCAAAGTACGCTTACGAGCTCTCTTTTCTTCTTGATCGACATCTGCTATTTCTGTTTCAACAAAATCTTCAGATATTTGTGGTTTAGGTTTCTTGAAAATACGAGGTTTAGAAATATCAATGTCAATATCAACACTTTCGTCACCAGTGGAAAGCTCTTCATCTTCATCTTCATCATCCTCGATAGCAGTAGACTTAGAATCAGATGAATCTCCATCTTCGGACTCGAAATCCGAGCTTTGCAGTCTTGAAACCTTTTCATCCATCTCTGATGACTTAGCCACATCAAGCTCACCGTTTTCATCAGAATCGAAATTCTCCAATTCGCTAGCTTGTCTCCATAACTCTTTTGAGCTCAACAAACTTTCCATAATTGGATGCGTTTTCATTGAAAAAGGTTCGCCTTCTTTGGCAAAAGATGCAAATAGCGCCAAATAAACAGTGATCGAACCGATATAGGCTGAGAGTGCGGTGAATTTGACATTATAAACTTCATTCGAATCTTTATGTGCCTTCAAATCGTTCAACAAGGGCTCGAGTTTTGACAGCTCTCTAGCCAAGGGTATGAACTCAGGATGTGCAGTCTTTAAATAGCTAATTTTTGATTTTGGGTCTAGCTGTACCAAGCTAGCTGACTTCTCTGTACTAGATAGTTTAGAATCATCGCCGACCTCTTGGCTCTTAGCGCTTTTCGTCCATTCAGCTTCCATCTCTTCGTCCATATAATCTTCCATATTTAACTCCTGCAAGTGTTTTTTTTGCTGGCGTATGGCTTCCTCTTCAATCTTTTTTGAACTTTCTTCGTCCTCCAAATCATCAGCACCGTAATAATCTCTCTTCCCACCCCAGGCGCTCTCCTCATCTAGCTCTTCGTCAGAGCCTTTCACCCCAAAAAGTTCTTTATCCTCCTCATCTTCATCTTCATTGCCTTCACCATATTCATTTTCAGATGAACTATCATCATCGATTCCCATCACTTCCTCTTCTTCGTCGGAATTTTCATTATATTGTCCTCTTCTAGGAATTGCTTCTTCAAGTTGTATTTTACTTCTCTCAGCATGAAATGCGTCCACCTCATCTAGTCCAAAATCTTCTTCATGAGGTGTCTTAGAACTCCTCTTCTCCCTCTTTCTAGCCATCTTTCCTTCTCTCTTGAATCCTGTTTCAAACTACTTCTTCTAGCTTCAGTATTAATTTGATTTAATCAAGCAATAAAAAAATTCTGAAGCGATGACTTCCGGGTAAAATCTATTTTGAACCTTGATAATTTTTAGACTATTTGGCCCAAGTTCAATCAAGTGGAACTGCTTCAATAAGTGAACTAGCTCTCGAGATTCCTGCTTGTGATGTCTAATCCACCTCCTCCATCATCGGGCTCTCGCTTGGATTCACTCTCACGTCGCACTACGGCAAGTGCGAAGCCAGGACTCAAGTTCAAGCCAAAAGTCGTTGCAAGACGAAGTAAAGAAGAAAGAGACTCCGATGCCCCAGTAAGTCGAGAACAGACTCTGAAGAAACATACCGGGCCAAGTAGAGGCTCCAATAGAGGAAGAGGTGGGAATCGCGGTGGACGGATTAACAGGGCATTAGCTGGAACGCATGTTGTTTCTGTTGGTCCTTTGGCCTCTGGAAATGCCTTAAACGAATCAAGTCAGTCATCTTCAGCTCCTAGATCGCATTCCGGATCACCAGCCCCTGATTACTTGCAGAACCTTGTTAAGAGAGAACGTGATTCGAGACAGGGTTCTGTAGGGCTAGATTCTGATGAAGAAAATAATGAAGACTTGGTTAAAATCAATATGAACGAAGAGTACCAATTTCCTAAAGAGGAGACAGAACTCTTCCCAGTAAGAGCTTTTCGTGACAAGTCTGAGCAAAGCACTTCCTCCGCCAATGCTGCTAGTTCAAGTGGTCTTGGGGTTCATGATGAGGATGATATGAATGATACGAATCCTGTGAAGGAAGAGCCTCTTGAAAAAGAGCTGAAGCATATATTAGAGCAGAAAGATCAGCAATTACAGGAAAAGCTGAACCAGTTACATCTGCGAACAGATTCGTTTGCGGTAGATAGTGACGAGGCCTTAGAAGAGACTACGAGGCTCAACAAAGACTATAGAACCCTAATAAAGAAGATTGGAGAAATTGATGACAGTGAGGAAGATTTTCTGTTTTTCCAGCTTCCAAGCGTACTTCCAGATTTTGAGGCTGATCGTACTAGCATAAATTCTCGCGATAATGCTGAGGAAACCGAAGTTAAGAAAGACAACAGCGAAGAAGATGAGACGAAGGTGAAGCTTGAAAGTAACCAGGACAATAGCCTCGAAGCAGAAAAGCATATAGAGGGTAGGATTGGTAACCTTCGTATACACAAGTCTGGAAAACTTACCTTAAAGATTGGGAATGTTGAAATGGACGTTGGAAGAGGAGCAGAAACACACTTTCTCCAAGAGGTTATAATGCTGGACAACGCTGACGAAGAACAGAAGGCGTTTTTGTTTGGTAGAGTAACGGAAAAACTCGTTGCAACGCCAAAGTTCTAGAACTAATCCAAATACATCATCTACGTATACAGCCTTGTATCTCTTCTCCCTTTATACCGTTCTACCCCATCTGTACTCATCTCTTGCCTTGGCCACAGTACTTTTTATCAAGATCTAAATTGTTAGTAACAACTGACTCAGCATCTTCTACTGGAGATTGTGCCCTTTACCAAACAAAATGTGATTATGTCATCAATGTGATTATGTCATGCGCCACTTTGTAAGGAAGCAGAAGAGCACTATTCAAGAGGAAGAATAAGAGCTAGCAATTCGATCTGCTCGGCGCTAGCTAGTGAGAGTTCAGCAGGTTGAGCATAACATGGCATCGCAGCATCCGAACTCGTTTCTATCGCGAGTCTTTGGTGTGGATTCGAGTCTAAGGAATACTGAGACTGAACTCTCAAGTATCAACGACGCGTACCACTCTGACGATGAGGACCCGTTGCTTGCTGGTACTACCCATGGTGGTCGTGAAAGGTCGCTAATCGAGTCTGACGATGATGATAATAGTGGTGGAACTGATAGCGAGTATGGTAGTGAATCTAACATGCTCGCTGGTAGCAGCGCCAGCAACAGCAACAGCAACAGCAACAGCAACAGCAACAACAACAACAGCAACAATAACAATAACAATAACCATCATCACTTGAACCATGTTAACTACACCAATGGACTTAAAGAGATAGGTGAAGATGATGAGGACGAAAGTGGAGCTGTGCCGATATCCCTTATGGTTCAAACGGAGCCCTACTCACAAGCTGAAAGCCAACAGAAGACAAACCAACCTCGATTCAATCAGTTAAAGACAAACATTGGGAAGAACCTGAGAGTACCCGACAGGTTCAAAAGCATTCCGTCAGCAGTTGCTTTCCAACTATCGTCCAGAACTAAGGCTGATGTAGAAGCCCAATTGCCTGTCTCTTTCAAAAGAGAAAAAGAGTATGACCAACATGAACAGCAACAGCAAAGAGGTCCTTATCAGCCATCATCACTCTCCATGGAAGAAGAGCGTAGGCGACGGGCAAAACTGGGTATACTCAGCCCGAGAGAAAGGGCTCTTTGGAAATGGGCAAATGTGGAGAATTTAGATAAATTCCTCCAGGACGTTTACTCATATTATCTAGGAAATGGTTTTTATTGCATTATATTATCAAGGGTTTTGGATTTGGCTACGTTGGCGTTTGTTGTTTATTTTTCTACTTATTTGACCACTTGTATCGATTACTCGAAATTGAAGCTACCGACCTCGAGGAGCCTGAGTGATATTGCCGTTGACCAATGCTATTCACAAATGAGTCTGGCAAGAAGATTTGTTTTATGGTGTTTTTACATATATTTTTTTCTAAAACTTGTTCAATTGTATTTTGATTCAAAAGAATTGAAAGAAATTCATCTTTTCTACAATTACCTTTTGGACATTTCAGATAAAGAATTACAAACTATATCATGGCAAGTTGTGGTGCGCCGTCTTATGCAACTCAAAGATCAAAATGCCATCACATCTAACGTCTCAGACCAAAAGTCCAAATCAAGAATAGATGCCCATGATATTGCTAATCGCATCATGAGAAGGGAAAACTACTTCATTGCACTTTATAATAAGGATATTTTGGATTTAACACTACCGATTCCAGGATACACAGACAACATTCTCACAAAAACTTTAGAATGGAACTTGAATCTATGTATTTCAGGCTTTGTATTCAATGACCAAGGTCAAATTCGACAACAATTTTTGAAAGAGAACAAACGGAAAGAGCTTGCAGATGAGCTAAAAAAAAGGTTCATCCTTGCAGGTATTTTCAACATTATTTTATCACCATTCATTGTCACTTATTTCGTCTTGTTATATTTCTTTCGTTATTTCAACGAGTATAGAAGAAATCCGGGATCTATCGGTATGAGACAATACACACCATTAGCTGAATGGAAATTTAGAGAGTTCAATGAACTATATCACCTTTTCCAGAAACGATTATGCTTGAGTGTTCCAGAAGCTTCAAACTACACAAACCAGTTCCCCAAAGAGAAAACTGTCTTGATTTTGAAATTTATCGCCTTCATATCTGGTTCTTTTGCTGCTGTTTTAGGTATTCTATCCATTGTGGATCCTGATATGTTTTTCAACTTTGAAATAACTCAAGATAGGACTGTGTTATTTTACATCAGTATATTTGGTACTATCTGGGCCATCTGTCATGGTGCCATTCCAGAAGAATATCAAGTTTTCGATTCTGAAGCAAGCTTGAGGAAAGTTGCTGCATACACCCACTACTTACCGAAATCTTGGGAAGGAAACTATCACACTGATCAAGTTAAAGTGGAGTTTTGTAAATTATTTGATTTGAAAGCTTTGCTATTGCTAAGAGAATTGGCAAGCTTAGTAATGACACCGTTCATTTTATGGTTCTCTCTACCAAAGTGTGCCAATAAAATTGTTGACTTTTTCAGGGAATTTTCTGTTCATGTTGATGGTTTAGGTTATGTTTGCACTTTTGCGATGTTCAATTTTGAAAAAACTAAGAAAGATCAAAAAGTGCCCGATCCAAGAGCTAATTACTATGGCTCTGGTGAAGATAAAATGATGAAATCTTATCTGTACTTTCTGGATAGTTATGGTAATAATGAAACCAAAAGAAACGGACCGTCATCAAACACGTCCAAAAATAGAAATCTACAAAACTCCATATATGGCAAAGCAGCTCAATCACTAAGTCCATTAAACAAGTTCACTGAAAGAAACGACGATTTCCATACCTCTTCCTTCGAACCATTGGATCACAGGCTTGCGAACAAACATCGTGACAATGCAAAGCTAAAGTCGTCCGAATATTTAGACCATTTGTCTGGATCTTTTATCACAAAATTGCCTAAGATAGACGACGGACCTGATGTTGAAGATGACAGCTCTAAGGATCCTGGTGTGCTTGGATTGCTAAATCAATTTTATAAAGATTACGAGATTGCAAAATAAGCTACAAAAACTGAAAGGAGTAAAAATCACCGTGGTATGGCGTTCATTAGGCTATTTCTTATTTTTGCGATTCTTCCTTTCACGGTCATATGCATTTTTTTCCGCACCTTCAACAGTATTGATAGAGTTAAGAATATGAGCCATTTTGGAATGATATTCTTGATATTGAGCTTTCTTTTCTCTAATTTGTTGTCTTGCTTCAAACCTTGTATCTTTACGGATCTCACGCATAGTAATCTTGCGTTCTTGTTTGAGCTGAGAACGCATCTTACTGATTTCTTGTCTTGATCTATTTTCATCATATGATTTTCTTTCTGGATTGAAGTTCTCTTCAAATTTAGGCGCATAAGATGCAATAGCGAGTTTTCTGTGACTTTGGAGGCACAAAGGCTTACGTTCATCTATTGCGAATTTCAGCAATCTTTTGAATTTTTGTAAGAGTTGATGTACTGGTTTATAATTAGGGTGGTTTGAATTTAGTGCTTCGAGAATGACAACGAAGGGCTTGGAAACTTCAATAAAGGCTGTTTTCTCTTTCCAAATATCCAGCGCTGAATCAATCGTAGAGATCGTTTTGACAAACACTGATTCACTGTCCTTCAATTCTATGTCAATATCAGAGATTCGTAAAGTTCGAAGAGTAGCTGGATCTTTTAATTCTTTTGTAAGTTCAAATGTAGCATCACTTCTGGCGGACAAAGCTTTATGATCAATCTTGATAAATGATAGTAAGGCCTTTTGTAAAAAATATGCCACTTCAGGAACGTATCTTCTGGAGATTCGCTGATACTTTATGAAGACATTAGAAATGAAAAGTCCGCTAACCAATAAACTTAGAGAATTATATTTCAGCTGTTCCAAAGATTCTCCCATCAGGATCTGACAGGGTGTGGCAACGAGGTGATAATGATCTGAAGTTGAATAGAATAGACCAACAAGAGCGAAAAACAAAAGATCAGAGGGTCTAGGGTATTCATCGTGGCCCGTTAGTGTTTCACTTATGCGTTCTTGGATTTCCTCGATTTTAGAACGCAAGAATTCAACCAAACTGTTGTTATATTTTTCTGAACAATTTTTGAGCAGCTTGATTAACGATTCTTGAACAGCGCTAAAGCTTACATCCTTGACTTTTTCTGATTCCGATAAGTATAACACATGTTGAAAAACCACAGTTGTGAATTCTGCAAGTTTTTCCTTATTACCAGCCTGCAATTTTGGTGAGTATAGAGCAAATATTTTTGTTATTGCTTCTAACGTATCCTCAAAAGGAGTTCCCTCAAGATATAACAGCAGTTCGTCGTGAGTTCTTGGACAAGGAGTACTGATTTTACTATTCGGTCTCGAAAGCTCATCGCTGTCTTCAACAATGCGCTCCCCATTTCCGCTGAGTCCATCTTCAGCTTCTTCATCATCACCTTCACTTATTCCTTCTTCTTCACTGTCTTGAATCCAAAAGTCGTCATTACCCAGCTCATCTGGACCTCTTTGGCCATCGTCAACATCTAGAGTTCCTTCCATTCTTCTTTGACGCTCTTTTTCGGCCTCTTTCAATTTCTCCGCTTTCTCTGTTCTTATTTCTTCTTCCGTCTTTGTTCTATCAGCAGGAGCTGCACGTCTATCTAAATTTAATTGCCTAACAGATTGCTCATAGTTTATGCCGTTACTTTCATTGGATTGAATCACAGGTTCTCGTCTCGGTTTTGCGATAGATCCAAGTTCATGTAGAACATCTTCATAGTCTTCATCAAGCTGCTCAATCTGGTCTTCAACCTTTCCCTGTAGAATTTGACGTTGTTCTTTGTAAAATTTAGATTTTGCAATAACCTCTTTCATAACCTCAGCCTTGGTTTTTTTCTTTGGTAAAGCTTCTTGATCAAAACCTCCTTCTCCTTCTTCTTCTTCTTCATCCTCCAAATGGCGCTTTTTAGGCCTCAAAAATTCGTCGCTTTCTTTCAAGTCGTCTTCCTGGAAATCATCTTTAAGTGCCAGAGACTTCCCATAATGAGTTAACCCTTCGTCACTATAGTTGTCGTCATCATCATCGTCGTTCAAATTGTAGAGCCCGTTCCTCGAAGACTGCACTTGCCTCTCACGAGTGAAACGTTCAAGCATCTTTTCTTCTGGAGTCATCGCAGAGTCATCCTCACCGAAACGTCGGTCCCTGAGTCCTCCAACTTTGTTACGATTTGCCTTCTTTGCTTCCCAAGCAGCTTTTCTTCGATCCTCACCAATCTGTTTCGAGATACCGGGTTTACCTTGTGCTCCTTTGACAGACCTGGTATCAACTTCGTTTTTCTTTCTATTCACTTTAACCTCAAAAGGATTGAATTCTTCTCTTATTCTTTGAATAACTTCTGCTCGATCATCACGACGAGTATCTGAAGGAGCTTTCTTTCCTTTTCTGCCCTTGTGCCTGACATTCGTCTGCCCAGTCAGACCATTAGCTTTCAAAGCAGCCTTCAACTGTTTCAACTGAGATCCGGCCATCTTCAATGTCCTACAGTATGATGCTTCGTGGTCCCAATAACTAGCACTATATTATACTTCGCTAATACTATTATTATTTATTACCTTTTTGCAGATTGAAGAGAAAAAAAAATTTAACATTATTATGCACCGCCATATCATCGCTTATGTCATCATGTCACAAGCCATTAAATCCATATATGGAAATATGCAAAATGGTTGTGGCTGGTGTATTTTACTGCTGTCTCTACCTATTATTTCAGGAAAAGCTAACCTTTTCAAAGGGAAAAAGAAGTAAAAATCAAGAGCGTAAGCGCTGGGGTCGAGGAAAGAACAGGATTTCCAATTCGATAGGAACTGATTCAGGATGTCTCGAGATGCTCCTTTGAAGGCGGAAAAGGATTATGCAGATGTATTGAACGAGGAGTTCCCAAAGATCGAACTGTTGGCCAAAGTAAGTTGCGTGTTGTTTTTCCCACCACGATATGGTGGCAATGATGGATCTTTTAACCAAATTTTAGTCTGATTTCAACGTTGCGCTGGAAAAATATTTGTTTTTGGAGAAGCAGACTCGTCAGGCTTCTGACTTAGCTTCGTCTAAAAGAGTGCTCGTGAAGATTGCGGATTTGTTAGTCGACAACAACGCTTGGAAGGTTTTGAATGAACAACTCGTATTGTTATCTAAGAAGCATGGGCAGTTGAAAATTGCTGTACAGACGTTCATTCAAGAAGTGATAAAGTTCTTGGATAGAACCCCGGATCTGGATACCAAGATTGAGATTATCGAAACCATAAGAACTGTCACGGAGAGTAAGATTTTTGTTGAAGTGGAAAGAGCAAGAGTTACCCGAGAATTGTCACATATCCGAAGAGAGGAAGGTAATATTGATGAGGCCACCGATCTACTGACTGAATTACAGGTCGAGACCTACGGTTCGATGAATTTGAGAGAAAAGATGGAATTTATTTTGGAACAAGTTGAACTATGTATCCTAAAAGGTGATTTTTCTCAAGCTTCTATCCTATCTAGAAAGATATTGGTCAAGACATTACAATTAGCCGAATATCAAGATATCAAGCTGAAATACTATGAACTGCTTATTCAGATTGGATTGAGTAAAGATGATTATTTGAATATTGCCAAATACTACCTTTCGATCTATGAAATCGAAGAGATCAAGAGCGAAGAAGCAAAGTGGAAACCGATATTGACTAGCATAGTGTATTTCATAGTCTTGGCTCCATTTGATAATCTACAAAATGATTTGATACACAGAGTTGAGACGGATTCTAATTTGAAGAAATTGGAATTGCAAAGCAAATTAGTTGAGTCGTTCATTACCAAGGAGCTGATGAGATGGCCAATAATCAAGGAAGTATACACCGCTGAGCTGGAGAAGAGTGAGTACTTCAATCCAAAAAAGAAGGAGAATGCTAAGCATTGGGAAGCACTCCGCGATCGTGTGATCGAGCACAATTTGAGAGTTGTTTCAACATACTACACAAGAATAACGTTAGAAAGGTTGAACCAATTGTTGGATCTTGATGAGAGTGAGACTGAACAATTTATCAGTACTTTAGTGAACCAAGGCACGATTTATGCTAAAATCAATAGACCAGCTAAAGTTGTCAGTTTCGCAAAACCAAAGGACTCAAATGAATTGCTGAACGAGTGGTCGAATAACGTGGACGATCTTCTGGCACATATTGAGACTATCGGTCATCTCATCACGAAAGAAGAAATGATGAACGGAATCAAAGCATCTTCATAGATTTGAGATATTTGTAAAGAAAAATAAAAAAATGCACTTTTTTGTTCCTCATTTGCAGAACAATTTACGGTTTACCTGTAGTTCCCGGCGTTGAAGATTTTGTATCATCTCTTCTTCTCTTTGCGCTCTCCACCAGGTCGTTCCATCGTTCTTTCAATTTCTTTATCTGTGTTTCCAGTTTCTTATTGGTGCTCTCTAAACTATCAATTTTTGCTTCGAATTCAAGAGTTTTCCGTCTGTCTTGAAGTTGAATCTCTCCCTTGAGCGCATTCAAATAAGCATGTAGATTTGCCTTTAGGTTTTTTTGATATGATTCATACGAGTGCAAGTTTTCACTGTAATTGCTTAACAAATGCTTCAAGCTTGCATTTTCTATTTCCAGCTCTTCAATAGATTTCCCGGAAAGCTTGAGATCTTTAGAAGGTACAGTGTTGACCGCGGAAATAAGGTGATTTGGCGGTTTCAGCAAACTATTGACCTGAATTTGAAATTTTGCAATGGGATCACCAACTTCTTCCGAAGTAAGGTTATCACGAATATTGCTTGGGACAGGGAGCCCTCTCTGTGAGGCAAGAAAGTTCCCCACATTACCTTTCCCCCTGTGCGTCTGTGAATAGTTGGACGATGTCGATGATGACTGTGAGGTTGTCGCTGTAGTTGTATTTGTGGTATTTGCCGCACTGGTATTGGTCGCCTTTCTTAATGTTACTGTTCTGTTCTGCATCACTAACAGCTCTGCTGCTCTTCGTTGATGTTGAGTAACAAGTAGTTCAAGAGCTCTGTTGATCTACAAACAAGAGAGTCAGTAGACCGTATCACTGTAATCAGAATGGGAAAAAGCATACCTCATTGTTGTCTGTCTCATTGATGTGTTTGTCGAACACCTTACTGGCCTGTCGGTAAAGTTCAGAGGCCTCTTTGAACTGATGCTTGGCCGTCAGTCTGTCTGCTTGCTCCACCAAGTCGTAGCCCTGGAATACGTCAGTCCTCACTCCTTTCATTTATAGGGCTCTAGAGGAAATACCTACGTCGCTGAGTGACATCTCATGAAATATCGAGTTGTCACTGCTTCTTCCTCTTCTTCTGCTCTTCATCTTCTTGTTCTTCTTCCTCTTCCATAAAAGGAAATTCTGCTGCTTTAGGCTACAGCACATCAAGTCCACAAACGAAGCACACAAGAGGGCAACCAAATCTCGATCGAGAGCACAAGACAAAGGGCAGGAGTGACCAGTAGGGAAAACAACATAGAAGCTATCGTCAGACCACGAAACTGAAGTTGAGCTTCCGCCCCAACATTCTTTGACTTCGATTAAACTGCTGCTGCTCAGAAAATTTTATCCTTTAGTTCAAAACACCCTTCATCACTGGACACAATAGTGGGCAAATTTTGGGCAGAATGGTCCAAGAGGAGATTCTTCAAGACGGTGCCTCCTTTTGGGAGTACATAGAGACTCTGCTACAATGCCTAAATCCAGAGGATGTGCAGACGGTCAACACGAAGCTCATAGAGTTCATAAAGGCCGTTGCAGACCACACTAAAATTCATGTCAACGAGGACGAGGAGTTCTACCGTTGTGGTGCTAGTTTGTTGAGCTCTCCAATATATCAGGATAACAAGGTGTTCTGTATATCAAAAATGCTCTCATGCTTGGACATCAATATGGTTGAAATTCATTTCAAGCTTTTCATCAGCTATGTACTTTTACTAGACTGCAAAAATGATTCTTCCCTTCTTCAAATTGTACAAGATTATCAGGGTTTCAGGGTGCTTTACCATAATCTTCACAACAACTTTGAAACATTGGTAACTGTAAGGGGAGACGATTCTGATATTGCTCATGGTACGGTTGGACTGGTGAAGAAAATGTGTACCATGCAAATGGATTTGTTATTTCAAATTTGTAAATTCTTGTCTTTGTCAGTTGAGGAGTTGGAATTGATTGATGACTTCTTTGTGAATTATATATTTGAGTCCCTCAATGTCAATGCTTCCGAAGAAAATGTTTATAACTTTAGCAAATTTGAATTAATTTTAGCAATCAACGAACAATTTATGATTGCAGGACGTGAAAACAATATTGATAACAAGGTTCTCAACACGATACGAACGCATTCCACTTTTAGAAACTTCAGTGAATGTTTGTTGGTTTATTTCAACAGAGAAGAAGATATATGCTTGCAAATCATGATTTCCAAAATTTTATACCTGATTCTCACTGATAAGTCAACATCTGAACTATTCTACAATAATGACCTCAACGTTCTCGTTGATGTCTTAATGAGAGAGCTGACCAATTTGTCTGAAGAAGAGGAGTCTGTTAGAAACACTTTCTTGAGGGTGTTATATCCATTACTAAATTGTTCACATTTTGAAAGCACACACTATAAAAAGGATCGACTTGTTTCTTTATTGAAATACTTTGCTGGACAAAGCGATTCTAAATTTTGGCACCAGACAGAGTCTACAAAGAGGTTGTCATTACGTTGTTTATCGGTCCATTGGCTCAGAGTGAATGATGAGGATACCTCATCATCAGAGCCTGCAACACCGTCCCCAACAGAGTTACCCTTGCACTTAGCTTCAAACGACTCCAATACATCAATCAACTCCATGTCCAAGAAACTTCCACCTCCAATCCCATTACCACGGAAAGTATTATCAAGAGGTAACAGTGGTTCTTCTTCGAGATGAGTTTATTATCACCCATTACACTGTATTATCAAATAATTAGATATATAATTAGATAATAAGATAACTAGACAATACTACACGAATTATACACTTACAAGCCTATTGACATCATCAAGCAGAAAATGTAGTTTATAGTTGAACATCTGCATCTATATTGTCATCGTCATCAAGATAAGTGACAAGTTCAGCACTTTTATATTCATCAATAACACTTTGAACAGCCTCTCTTGACTCTTTGAATTCATCCAATCCATTCAGAAACAGTTTTCCATCTCTATATCCACCAATAAATGCAGATCTCTTCATAATCTTGTCATACTGTTTGCACGTCTTTGTCAACAATGAGATTACAGAAGTTGAGTTTGATAGCATTAATCCGCTCATGTAATCCGAATTGGCTGTCTTATAATGCGGTGATTTCTTTCCATACGCCACCTGAATGCTTGAGGAGCTCCAGGGCACAAACTTTGCTCGCTGCTGTGCTTTGATTATAGCCTTTTGTACGTCATGCTGTTCATAATTTCCCTGGATGATATCGAGTGCCGATATGTACAAGTTGTGGTTATCTTCGACATCCACCATTCTTATCTTCTTGTCTAACAGCTCCAATATCACATCATAGGCTGAATTCTGTCTAATCTGTTTAGAATCTGTCACAAAATCTGAAGTATACGGTGTGTAACTCGGAATAATGAAATGCAAGTCCGGCGTTGGGATCAGACTTGATATTATACTTGTGTAAGAATTGTACATATACCCCGGATATCTCAAAGTATTGGTAGCACCAGACATTATCGTTGATATTAGCTGATTGGTTTGTTCAGTCGTTGGGCTATTACTAGAAAACGTTCTGATGGTACTGCTTAGCAGTGCACTGTTTTCTATCACTATATTAGCATCTGAAGATTCTATCAATCGTCTCAAGGTCAAGACAGTGTTATATGGCTGCACGACCACGTCTGATGACTGGACACTCTCTGGAAAGATCGAGTACGTCGTTGTCAGTTTTTTATTATATCTGTCACTCAGAATTTCAAGTAAATATGATCCAACACCTGATCCAGTACCACCTGCCACAGAATGTAACAATTGGAATGCCTCAAGATTGTCACAAGAGTCTAGTTCCCTGTCAATCATCTCTAAGAATACTTCTTTTTCACCATCCGCGTAATCGTAACCTTTAGACCAAATATTACCAGCGCCCAGTCCACTACTCGAAAGATGAATGTTCCTATCATTGAATAAATTCGCTGTTTTGGATTTTATGTCTGAGATAACACCAGGTTCGAGATCTATCAACAACGCTCTTGGTGTGTATCTCTTGTCATCATTACTATTGAAAAAAACGGTGGTTTCGTCTTCACGTTGACCTTCTACAGTGGAAGATCCATCAGCAGAAATACCGTGTTCTTTACAGAGCTGGTTCCAGAACTGTTCGCCCACCTGATTACCACATTGCCCTATCTTCAATTAGTGCTGATCAATGGCGGCGATTTCAATGACATCTATCCATACCTATCTGAAGCGTGATTATCTCCCTAGAAAAAAGTTAGAGACAAAACTTCCAATGCTACTTAATACTTGTAAACTCACGGCATCCTTTATACTTCTGGTGCTACGGTCTAGTCTTGGTAGTTAGTTGGCTCAGGTTTTGATTTTTGTTTATATTTTGTCGCTTACTGACGCGAAAAAAAATGTGTAGTTACCGAATATCTTCATTAAGGTAACTACAAGAACCTATCAGAAGCAAAGTCAAAATTGATGCAAAATAGTGCTCTTGGTACTTACGAAATTGACGTTGGACTTTGGATAAGTCAGCTTTTTTGGTTTCAGCCATGAGATTAGTCCTTTTTGAACCGTAAGACTTTTCAATAGCATCAAATGTTAATTGATGTACATCAATAGAATACAAAGAGTTTTATTAAACGATCAATTTTTTTTTTACTAAGAGAGACTGTATACTGTATTCTTGAATTCATATCCTTCATCATTTCTATATCTAGATACGGATTCTTAGTCCTGAAGCTGGAGCACCAATACTCGTAATCAGCGTAATCTTATCAACTTTACCTTTCTCTGAAGGTTGGTATTTGGCACCCGTCAAAGCCTCAGAAACAAAATGTGAGCCCTTGTATATAGGTGTATATGTAGCAGCACAGATATCAAACTCAACATATGGATCGAAATTGACTTCAACTGCATCACGAGCAACAGTATCAGATTTCGACTTCACCTTCAGAGCTTGTTCAGCACGAGGACCAGAAGGAATAATCTTGAGTAATTCAGAAGCAAAATACGAAGCTGATGCATAATTTTTGTGCTTGAATGATTCTTTCATAGCAACTTGAAGAGCATTAGCTTTATGTGCAGGAATTAAGCTGGCTTTTGTGAAATAGGCAGCCAATTCCAAGTTACGTTGGACTTGATCAGCATTCAGTGCACGACGTTCTAGTTCGATTGATAAACCAAGAATATATTCACGAGCAAGTATCAATGCATCATTGGCCTTCTGCTCGTCCTCCTCATTGTCAACAGCTGAAACGGCTATTATATAGATAACTTTACGGAACTCTGCAATAGCATCAATCAAGTTGTTATGCTTAAAATGATTAAAAGCTTTGGTAATAGTACTAGAAATTTCCTCAGGTCCTGGCAAATATGGCAAAACTTTGCTCAAATTATCCTCTTCAATGTCCCCACGAATATAAGCTTTGATAATTGGTAATCCATTAGAGCCAGGTAAAGCCAATTTAGAGGATTGATAAACTTGCAAGAAACGTTGTCTTAGCGGTTCAAAGTTTACAACACCAACTTGTCTGTTCAAAATTTGAGCTGCAACATCAAATGCACCAGCGGAAACATATCCAGCAGCAATCTTCGAGTTACGTAGCCAGTGAGATATCTCACCAGTAGCAACTGAAGCTTCATCGATATTAACAGCCTCTTCTTCCTCAATATCGTCAACTTGTAAATCATCTTCACCCATATCCCAGCCCTCATCATCTCCTCCAATGTCCTCATCTTCGAAAAATGTTTGATCCTCAAATCCAGAGCTTGCTGGTTTAGGAGTGCTAACTTGCTCCCTTTCTGATTCTTCGTTGATGTCTAGATCATCTAATTGTCCAAGAATGGCCTTCTCAACGAACGATAAGCTGGCCGGTTTTAGTGGCCAGTCAGAGATGGGCGTGACAGGTTCCGGTCTTTTCGATGGCTCAAGGTGTACATCAGGCAACTCAATGTCATCTTCTGTCAATCCAGACTGCTCAAGAATAGTATTGGCCAATTCTTCATGGCCATTTGTTTTTGCCAGAGCATAAGCCAATGAATTTTGACCAGCCTGTGCAAGGGCAATAGCCCTTTTTTGTGTTGAGTTATTGTAGAAAGTATTTTGTATTAAGCTCCCGATATCACCACGTTGCTCAGATATAAGCTCCATCTTGGATAATTTATTAAAATCACCTGTGATAAGATAGAAGAAGGAAAGCTTATCAAATTGATGTTGGGTTTGATAAACCAATTCCACTATGGAACCATTTCCCTGCTTCAGTGCTTCCTGTCCTAATTTCACCCAAATCAATGCATTGTTCAACACTTTGGCTTCCTCTAAAGCTATTTCAAGGTTGCCACATTCTAAAGCTAGCTCAAATTTAGTCTGAGCGTCCTGAACGAATTGAAGTGCCACCTCAGGATATCCAGTTTTTTGTAGGTATGCAATGATGTTTTGGCCAACAAGCTTGGATGACTTAATAAGACGCAGCACCTCGTGGAAGTTTTTATTCACCAAAGCCTTTTTGAAACGATATTCGGTAGTATCTATTTTGACAATCTCAACTTCTCCTTTACGGTTAAGGGTAAAAACATCTTTTCCTGTAACCTTAGTGATGTATAAAGTATTTTCCAGCGTTTTAATTATGCCAGTGTCTCCATTGAGTAAGGTATACTTGATATGGTTTAGAGTTGAGTAAAATAAAACTCCTGTTTCTTCCCAAGCAGCACTTTTGATACGAATCGTTTCATGCATGGACGTGATGACTTCAAGTTTTTTATTAACAATGGTGATAGTATGTTTGCTCAGGAGAGCAATGTATTGACCATCTAAAGACCATGAAACGTATTTGATATTGTTTACCTGAACATCACTCAAGATCTTCTTCTGTTGAGCATCATAGTGAACAACAGAATTGCTCTTCAGCAATAAAATGGTGCCTGGGCCTCCATAAACAATATCTCTCACATTACCATCTAATTTGATGACTTTCGTGGTGGAGTTGTCTAAGTCCTTGATTTCTAGCGTCTGTGATGATTTGGTGAAAACGACAAATCTGTTACGAGCAATGAAGACAGCAGAGTTGCCTTCACCCATGCGCAAGTCAAGAGGATCAATAGCACCGGTAGCATCTTTTGGTAAGGAGACTAGGGCGTATTGATCCCCTGTGGTTACTAATACCGAACGAGAACTTGGGTTGAATGACAAAGTTCTTAAATTATTCCAGGAATTGCCTACTTTTTTCAAAGATAGGGTAGGCAAAGATGAAACTTTTTTGTCATAGTCAAATATCTGCACTTGTCTGTCATTGTTGACATAGTACAGCTGATTTTGGAAAACTGAATGCGCTGGACGCTCACGGTCCAATTTGAAAACCATCACACCCGAATCATGAGCTGCTGCAAATAAATTGATGTGTGGATGAGCTGTGATCAACCAAAATCTATCATGATCTCTTTTGAATTGTTTAACAGGTGTACGCTTGTTCAAGTCCCAAACTCTAATTGTTTTGTCTTCACCGACTGAGATGATCAAGTCTTCAGTTGGATGAAACAATACGCTCAGCACGTTATTTGTGTGACCTCTGCAAGTGTCAACTTCCCAAGCCTTAGTTTCACTCATTCTCCATAGCTTGACCTGACGATCGTCACTAGCGGAGACAATTAAAGGTAAACGAGGATGAAAAGCAGCCCAGTTGACACCTCTATCATGACCCTCCAAAATATATTTGACAACAGCATCTGTATTTCCGAAAATATCTTGTTGTGGAATATTTGGACGGCCGAACTGTTCATCATAATAAGTATTTTGGGGTGCAGAGTGCTTCTGTCTCAAGCCTGAAATATCCCATACTCTGACCGTCTGATCTAATGATGCAGATACAATTAGATCTTCGCTAGGATGGAACAGAGCAGACATAACATAATGATTATGTCCAGTCAAGCAAGCAATCTCTTGACGATTCTGCCAGTTCCAGATTCTGATGGTTTGATCGTCAGAGGCAGAGATGATCCATGGCAAATCATGATGGAAAGCAACAGTACGAACGTAGTCCAGATGGCCATTGAGTGTGAATAAACATTTACGAGTGTCCAAAGACCAAACCCTGACGGTGTAATCATCACCACCAGAAACGAAAAGGGGTTGGGTTGGATGAAAGTCCACCGAACGAACGGACCCTTCGTGTTCTTCAAAACGCTCAATAAGAGTCCCCATTCTGTAATCCCATAGTTGGATTGTAGATGAATGTAATGAAACCAATATCCAAGGTCTAGATTATTGAGTTGAAATTAGAGGATTCTATGGTACATAACTAAAAATGAAGCTCGAAACGTACCTTGTTGGGTGGAAGGCAACACCTTTCGCACGCGAAGACTTGGATTCAAACTGGAAAAAAGTTAGTATGCGTTCATTCCTTCCTTCAATAAGGTCCAATGTTGAGCACTCTTCTTGGCAGTGCTCAGTACAAGATCACAATTCGATCTTGACAGATCGATTGTTTTGGTAAACATACCTTTGTTAACATCTTCATCTTGACTAAACTTCTGTAATCAACAGTAAATCACTAAATGCTTTAGCACTAAAGAATAGTGTACTGAGAATTTTTGGAGATCCAGTCAAAACAAACAACCCGCTGCTAAAGAAGCTGGTTCTTAACGTTGTTGTTTCGATCTTGTTTCCTACCGCGTGTTCAAAGCCTTAAAAGGATTGTTGAAATTTTCAGTCGAGGAGAATGCAAATTTACCCGGAAAAGCACTGAGCTCGGCGTAAAGCCCGATTTGTAATGGCAGATTAAAGTACTAGTGTGTGTTTCGATTAGCATTAGACATTGAAAGAGACTCAGTCCATGGGGGGTATGGTGGAGAGAGAGTACTCATAGTATATACAGTATATATAGTATTGAGAACACGAGTGTGCTGAGTGAGATCTTGAGTCTCAAACTGGATGAAGAAAAAGAGGATGAAGAGGATGAGGATGAGGTCGAATCAACTGACGTAGATGAAGAATCGCTTGATGATACGAACTGAACGAATCCACCATTTGTTAAAGATGTGCTTGATGTTTTAGCGTCATATGCTGACGTTTGGTTCTCTTGGGAGGTTGTTGCGGTAGTTCCTGAGGTACTTCCTGTCCTTCCTGCGGTTGACGATTTGCCTGTGGTGCTGGATGTCCCTGTCGTTGATACTGTGGATGACTCTGTAGAGGATGCTGCTGAAGAATTCGATTTAGAGCTCCCACTAGATGAGCTCTCACTAGCTGAGCTGTGGGAGGAGGATGAGCTCTTAGTTGAGTGTTTAGACGATGAGCTCGAGCCGTGTTCAGAGTTTAACCCAGTATCATCTGAGGACTCTAAAACGGTGTCATCATCTGTTATCATGATATCACCGGAACCGAAAGAATCTGTGCTGTTGTACACATAAGCATTAGAACCCGATATTAAGGTATCCGAAGGTGGGTCGTAGCATTCAACAGAAATAGACTCTAGAATAGCGTAGTAATATCCGTAATCTTTTATATCGTCTGAGTCCCAGTCGATCTCACCACCAGCCCACTCAATAGTTCCTACTCCATTAGACGCATCACCTGCAGGCCATAAGGACACTTGTATTCTTGATGGAGTTTGTGGGAAATTATAAGAGTTTGTCGTCTCATTCCAAGTGTCCTCTCTGTCCAAAACTCTCACTGATTCACCGTCGATCACCCATTCCAACCTGTCTTCCTCCCAGATAACCTCATAAGTGTGGTAGTTTTCGAAGGTATCAGTAACGTTGGCATCAATTCTATTCGTATAATTCAAGACACCTTCATAGTAAAAATTCGTTTCAGCCTTCGTCAACTCAGTGCCGACAAATTCGTAATCAATTTCGTCTGCAGCGTTGGAGAATAGAATGAACGCACTTACAACACCAGCATCGTGTGAGGTTTTAAATGTTGTGGAGATTTTGCCGTACCAAACGTATCGAGTAGAGGAAACAACTGTACCAGAAGTTTGATTCGGCATAGCAAGAATCACTGCACCATCGTAATCTAAAACATATCCAGTATAAACCCAATCCGTCTCACCAGCATCACCTAGGTAGTCATCTTGTAACATAATTTGATCGCTGGAAGTGAAATCTGTACTCATATTTTTACATATGGGCATCGCCATACAAGCATGGGTACTAAAAAAACGAAAGTTAGTATCTTGTAACAACCATGACCCTTCAAAAAAAAAACTTACCTGTATGAATATTTTGGATTACAACCATTCAAGCAGTACAATCCAGTACCACACTCTCCGTATTGTGAGCAGCATGGTTCGGACTCGGGACAACTCGAAGAGGAGTTACAATATGTTGTTGCTGCCGCAAAGGCACTGAATATTAGCATGTACAGTGAATAAGTAAAAGGTGTCATAGCTGCTGATTCCTTTGCTCAGTTCGGTTATAGAGACACTATTAGTACTCGTAGGTTTCATTATTCTACCTATCATTCTTTTAAATAACTTTAGCACTCGAGGAAGTAGCGGAGCAAGACCTCCATGCTATTAGTTACAATTTCCCTTTTCGCGTAACTAAATTTTCAATCTATGCAAGACGCGTTTAATTTTCATTAACTTGTGCATTTATAAATTGCAGGAAATTGGAGAAGACAAAAGGGATCTGAATACCTCCTTCTTGAATATAACTTCTGAGACAGCTAAGCTAATGTTGCATTTCCAACAATGGAGTTATCTACAAGTATCGGTAGAAGAGTTTCAATTCTGAATAGAAGAGTGTCAATTCTGAATAGAAGTAAAGTCAGCCCAAGAAGCGGACTTCACTCTGGGAATTCTTACAGTCGATTACAGCTCGTATACATAAATCCAGCTATTTATTTCTTTTCATGCAGTATTTAGTACAACAAGCAAGGTCTGTGACAGGTTCAATACAGTGAGCGCGACTGCTTACATCAACGGTAAAAAGCGATTTCGTTGAGTGTTCCACCTTCTTCTCCGATCTCATCAATGGCATCTGTAATCTCAACCAATACGAATCTAGTAATCATGTGTTTATCCTTATTGATTTTGAAGTTGGTGACATTATGAGGCAATAACTTGACTTCTTCCATGTACTTTTCATCGTATGGCTCGCTGATCTCCATTTCAAGAGCATCAACGACTTTCACAAAGTTAAGTTTGTTGACATTTTCCAACACTTGATCAAAACTGAAAGACAGCTCTTCGGTAAAAGAAATTGTTAACTTCTTTGCAGGTCTTGAGCCCCAAACGATGAAGCCACTCTTGATCTTCTGTGGATACCTCAAATCTATTAACAATTTCGCTGGGTCCCTGTTCAGTGGTTGCCAATATGTATAGTTGTTCCCATCAATTGCTGATAAAGGTACATCTCCAGGTGATCCAGCTGTGAGGTTTGCAATAGGCATACATTCAGATAAAGACCGATGGCAGTTCAGATGCGGTCTGAATAATGGAATTATGAATTGTGAGCCTGGTTCAATGATATAGTTACCTGCTTTTTCATTTCTTTCACCTACTTCAACTTTTATAGGTTTGTTTCCTTTATGTACTATTACTCCTTTGTAATCGGTGATAATAATATCCAATTTTTGACCGAGGTATTGAAATCCAACTATTTGTAGTCCCCGAGGTAAACTGGCAATGACAGCAGGATCAAATATCAAGTATCTTTCAATCTTCAAATCCTGAGAAACTCTAGCAGAATATCTCAAACCTGATATGCCATAAATCAATGCTTGGATATATCCACCATGTGCTGTTAAAAATGGGAAGGCTGGGTGTGTTCCTCCGTTCGTCAAAACATTGTCATCAGCCTGTTCACTAAACTGGGCGAATGGTGATCTGAGATACGGTAAAACTGATTTTTGTAGATAGCTCTGAGATGAGCATCCGTGGTGTAAAAGTTTTGATGCTGCAATTGTGAATATCGGGAATGTCATTGCGGGACCCACGTCCGCTTGTTTAAGAGAATACCAAAAAAGATCTCTCTTTGCCTGGAAAGAGTCGTGGAAATCGTTAAAATCTAGTGGGAACGATAGTAATACCACGTCTGCTTGTTTTATAGAGATTGAGGCATTCATACCAGAATATTCGAGAGTTATGCCATGAGGTGATCTTGGGATATAAACGTTGTTTTCAACTTCTAGCCAGCGGGGATTTACATCTTCATTCAAATGATTTGCAACCATCAAAGTCCATTTTAAAAGAGAATCAATTCCAGCATTCGTGAAAGCAGCATTGTCTATTTGATTAGCGTATTCATCGGGATCAGTCATGTTATAGGTGACGTATTTATTCAAGTCTGGGTCGAAAACTGTATAGTCAGTTAAGAAATCAGCAGCATCTCTCATTAACGGCCATACAGTATATCGTAAATAGTCTTCATCTCCACCCGCAAGATAGAGAAGCCAGACGCTTAAAACAATATCGATGTTGACATGATATTCATAATCAATACAGGGCCCTGTAGATGTGCAGTTTCCAAACCTCCCTGAAGTCCATGGATATGCCGCTCCTTCAAAACTATATTGCTTGGCATTCAATCGTGCTTGCTCGTGTGTATAATTTCTGTATCTGCTAACGGCTAGAGCGTCATCTGGAGCGAATGGGACCAATGCAGGCACAATCCATAAATCTGTATCCCAAAACACCATACCACCATAACTGTCGGAAGAAAGTCCGGTTGATGACAATGCGGAGGTCAATCCTTTACTGTTATGACGGGTGTTTGCGAAAAGGTGAAAAAGACTTGCTCTTGCAGCTAAAGTCAAAAGACCGTCTGATGGAATATTGATATTTGTTGTTTGAAACTGTTTGCGCCAAGCCTCAGTATGTGTTTCGTGCAACTTCTCGTATTGGGTTTCTCGAGCATGTAGAGCATATCTTTTAGCAACTTCTAGCTCTGATTCGGTATCATTTTCAAGGTATTCTGAGGTCACTATACCGACATACTTATGAATCGTGATTGGAGCATTTGGTTCTAAAATTATCTGTGCCTTTTCACTGATGACTCCTTTGTCATGCAAGGTCACAGTGGTGTTTGTTACATCCAAGTCCCAAGTGGAGTATATGGCAGCTTTAGAGTAATTCACGTTATCGGGACTAACTTCCATGAATATACCACCGTTTTCGCCTTCATCGTGTCCCAAATTCCTCAAATAGCTCCTTTCTGCTGTGTTCAGATCTAGTTTATTCTCTATTGTGACGTTCAAAGGTTTGTATAATGACTTTAGCACCACTTTGATAATTCCCAAAGGTGCGATTTCCTTATGGGTGAACACTTGAGTTTGGATTTCGACGTTGTTCAACCACGTTAATCGCGTTGAAACCAATCCGTTTTCAATTGACATATTCTGGACATAATTTGACACTTCCACATCTCTAGTGCGCTCAGGACTGAAATTGTAAACCTCACCATCCATGTTCAGCTCAATACCAAGACTTGGCCAGTATGGGATTGACGATATGACGCTATCATATCCATTACTGTATAGTTCTGGATAATTTGTAGCCGGGAGCTCCTCAATTAGAGAAAAGAACCCCGCTGCAAATGCACCAGTATATCTTTTATTGAATAAGGGCCATCCATTGTTCAAAGCACTTTCTGTGCATGGTACTTGATGGATACTTATTTCATCATATGCAAATCCTTGGCCCAATGTTGATATTCGAGCGCCAATGTAACCATTTGACACGTACGGCTGTCTGGAGTAAACGTTT
Organism: Liangdongia quercuum; assembly: GCA_030579675.1. NCBI lineage: Eukaryota > Fungi > Ascomycota > Saccharomycetes > Phaffomycetales > Wickerhamomycetaceae > Liangdongia > Liangdongia quercuum. Next base: position 32,699 of record JAKTRK010000014.1, on the reverse strand, counting down.
TTAGAGAAATAAGTTGTTCCCAAAATCTTGTTCTGCTCGTCGTAGAATGTGTGCCTAGAATCAGCAATGGATTGAAGCATCTTTTCCGATTTTTTGAAAAGCTCAAGCAACTCGAGCTCAATCTTGGAGCTAACAGGGGCACTAGCCAGGATATTACTCAGATATGAGCTTGTGATTAGCATCAAAGGCACAACCATAGAGCTTATAAACAGAATCGATGTGCTTATTCGGAACTTTGAGTATCTCCTGCTCCTCTGGTCATTACTACTAGCTCTATTTTCATCTCTATCTCCTTCTCTACCTCCTTCTCTACTTCCATCTCTACTTCCATCTCTACCTCCTTCTCTACTTCCATCTCTACTTCCATCTCTACCTCCATCTCCATTATAATTATTATTATGGCCGAGGCGCTTGCTCATTTTGACAGTACTGGATTTGATTGCGTTTAATGAATAATGCTGTTTATCATCAATCCTGAATTTCTCTGCTTCCTCTGCTTCCTCTGCTTCTTATGCTTTTTATGCCTCCGAATTGGCTTCAAATAGGATACCAAAATTGGCTAAACTTGCTAAGAATTGTGTTTGTGTTATAAAGAGAGTGGGAAGATGCAACTGCGGAAATCGCGTTGTGCCATTCCCTGCCCGCTCAGTATAGATCTCCGACTACACTGCACCACCAAGATACTGTATAATCTACTCCGTACGTGAAACTGTGTCCAGTACTATATATAAATGCATCATCCATTCGCCGCTACGATTGCTGCTTCCGCTGCTGCTGCTGCTGTCACCGCCGATGCTGCCTTCCGCTGCCGCCCATCTTTCTCCGCTTCTTCTTTTTTTTTTTTTTTTTTTTTTTCGGCCCAGCCCTCTCCTCCTCAGATGAGTAGTAATGGCTGTCTAGCGCGCGTCTGGCGCTGTTCCCCTGGAGAGAGAAGATGTTCGGGTGCTCCAAGTACCTCTGTAAGTACAATGGTGTTATGATGATGGTGTTATGATGATGTTACGTTATGATGGTGTTACGTTACTAATTGCTGATGTCATCAATTAAATAAAATTTGATTGATGGTGTTATGATTACCCTCCTTTTTTTGCTCTTTTCCTCTCCTTCCTTCCCAGCCAATCAGGGATCGCAGCTTGCCGCCCAATGAAAAAAAGACCCAGCTTCCCAGTTTTTTAAAAAATCCCTTTTCCTCCAAAATTCAACACCTTCTTTTCGAAAGCACCCAGAGTCCAATACACTTTTAACCCATCTTAAAAGTGCTAGATTTTCTTTTATATTCGTCTTTGACTCATAGAAATGCTTTCACGCTCTGCTATCCGTACAGCAGCAAGATCTGCTGTTGTTGCTAACTCTGCTCGTTCGATCAACCGTGTTGTAAGTATTCAGAATGGAAGACAAAACAAAGTGGTGCAAAGTTCAAAGAATTGTGTGGGAAAGGGGCAATTGCAGCCTACGAATAGTTTCAATGGACTCAATTGGTGTTTGAGTTCCAAGTTATAACGTCAATTGGTATTGTACACTGCTCTACCGTGCTGTCAATGCTTCGTTTTCGGTTTACACATAGTAACCAAAAAAAAATTTAAGGGTGCTACTTCCCCCCCCCGCTAATGTTTTGATACTCCGATCCCAAACATCAGCTTGCGCGTCAAATGGTGAGCGCCTAGTTCAATTGCTTCTCTTCTCATCCTTTACCATTCCTTGCTAATTCTTGAACGTGCCAGATCTGTCGAACCGAAAGTCTTACTAACTCTCGTATAGGCTCGCCCAGCTTTAATCGTCGCTGGTCGTCGTTATGCTTCTGCTAAGGCTCAACCAACCGAAGTCTCGACCATCTTAGAGGAACGTATCAGAGGTGTTTCTGAAGAAGCTAACTTGAACGAAACTGGTAGAGTTTTGTCTGTCGGGTATGTTATTTGCTTTTTTTTCACAATAACTACAAGTGAATCCATTCTGCATTTTTCGAATTCTTTTTTGTGAACACGATTCAATTGATCTCTAAGAAACCAATGCCATTATACATCTAGAGATGTTATCACATAACGGGTTTATAAACCATCCCGTTTACCATTTCCATTTGATGTTGTGTTGCCGTCTGAAAGTTTTTGTCTTATGGCATTTAAGGCATCTTTTGATTTTTTTTTTCGTCCAACCCCTGAAATTTTTTTTTGCCGGATCAACAACCATGAAAACAAACAACAGGAAAACTGACAAGATATTTGAATTATGCAGAACGCCGTCCCAGAAGTTATAGGAAATTTTTTACTGATCTTATTACTTGATACTAACCTGGATATAGTGATGGTATCGCTCGTGTTTTCGGTCTAAATAACATTCAAGCCGAAGAGTTGGTTGAATTCTCTTCCGGTGTTAAAGGTATGGCTCTTAACTTGGAACCAGGTCAAGTCGGTGTTGTCTTGTTCGGTTCTGATCGTTCAGTTAAAGAAGGTTCTACCGTCAAGAGAACTGGTAAAATTGTCGATGTGCCAGTTGGTCCACAATTATTGGGTAGAGTTGTCGATGCTTTAGGTAACCCAATCGATGGTAAAGGTCCAATTGATGCTGAAAAGCGTTCAAGAGCACAAGTCAAAGCCCCAGGTATCTTGCCAAGAAGATCTGTTTACGAACCAGTCCAAACTGGTTTGAAATCCGTTGATGCTTTAGTCCCAATTGGTAGAGGTCAGAGAGAATTGATTATCGGTGATCGTCAAACCGGTAAAACTGCTGTTGCTCTTGACACCATCTTAAACCAAAAGAGATGGAACGACGGTGCCGACGAATCAAAGAAATTGTACTGTGTGTACGTTGCTGTTGGTCAGAAGAGATCTACTGTTGCTCAATTAGTCCAAACTTTGGAACAACATGATGCTTTGAAATACTCTATCATTGTTGCTGCCACTGCTTCTGAAGCCGCACCATTACAATACATTGCTCCTTTCACTGCATCTGCTATCGGTGAGTGGTTCCGTGACAATGCAAAACATTCTTTGATCATTTTCGATGATTTATCCAAACAAGCTGTTGCTTACCGTCAATTGTCTTTGTTATTGAGACGTCCACCAGGTCGTGAAGCTTACCCAGGTGATGTTTTCTACTTACATTCCAGATTATTGGAAAGAGCTGCTAAATTGAACGACACTTTAGGTGGTGGTTCCATGACTGCTTTGCCAATCATTGAAACTCAAGGTGGTGATGTCTCCGCTTATATTCCAACTAACGTCATTTCCATCACTGATGGTCAAATTTTCTTGGAAGCTGAATTGTTCTACAAGGGTATCAGACCAGCTATCAATGTTGGTTTGTCAGTCTCCCGTGTCGGTTCTGCCGCTCAAGTTAAAGCTATGAAGCAAGTTGCTGGTTCCTTGAAACTTTTCTTGGCTCAATACAGAGAAGTTGCTGCTTTCGCTCAATTCGGTTCAGATTTGGATGCTTCTACCAAGCAAACTTTAGCCAGAGGTGAACGTTTGACTCAATTGTTGAAACAAAAACAATACCATCCATTACCAGCTGAAGAACAAGTTCCAGTGATCTACGCTGGTGTTAACGGTTTCTTGGATAACATTGCATTGAACAGAATTGCTGAATTCGAAACCGAATTCTTATCCTCATTGAAGGCTAACTACGCTGATATTTTGGACGCTATCAGAGACCAAGGTAAATTGTCCGATGAATTGTTGGCTAAATTGAAAACTGCCACTGAACAATTCGTTGCTACTTTTTAAGCCCGGAAATCTTTGAAAGATACAATTAGAATGTTTAATCATGCGTCATAGAGTGTTGTCAACTTTTTTATCCAAGTTATGAAACTTTCATATAGAAACAAGAATTTTTAAAAGACATCATAAAAGCCATTCATGAAAGGGTACCTATTTGAATAAATTTAACAAAAAATATCGATAAAAAATATATGTCACGAATTATTATATTCACTCGTAAAAATTGGTGTTTGTGCTAACGTTCTTTACGCTTGTATCCAGTAAACAATCCTTTGAGGATACGGTTTTAATAAAATGGCCCTTTTTTTTTTTTGTCTTTGGTTTTAACGTTATGCCCAACATAATTCAACTAAGAATTGTATACTACATCAGTCTTAGATACCCAAGCTAGTGAAGCTGAACATAACTCTTGCGAACTTGCTGAAAATGACACAAAGAGTCACTCTTGATGAGCTTTATCGACGCTCAAGTCAATACCGTAAATGGTCATTCACTAAAGATGAACTGAAACTAAGAAGAGCCTTTGTAAATGAAAAAGGTTCAAAGAAGGTTGATGAAAGACTAGCTGCACATCCAGAGATAGATCCTTCTACAATCGAAAAAGTCACAGTGGAGGAGGAGCTCAAGCTAATAGCTTTTCATTTGAAAACTATAGGCACACTTGCCAAGTATTTTAATATGCCTTCGCAGGTCAGGGTATGGTCTCTTTCATTGTGCTAAGTTTCATATGTCTTTTACTAATCTCCTTTTGTTTTTAGGCAACGGCAATTTCATTTCTACGAAGATTCTATCTCGTTAATAGTGTGATGGAATATGATCCAGTAACGATATTACTGACATGCCTATTCCTTGCTGCTAAGTCTGAAAATTTCTTCATCGGTATAGATTCATTTTGTAAAAGAATTCAAAATAAAAGCCCAAAAGCAACACCTGCATCCATACTTTCGCTGGAGTTCGAGATTTTACAGTCTTTTCAGTTTACACTGATGGTTCATCATCCATATAGGCCTCTTTATGGTTTCTTCTTCGATTTCCAGGAGATTTTAAAAGACGAGGTTCCGGTCAAAGAGTTGGGTAAGGCTTACGATAACGCGAGAAATTTGATTAATGAGGCATTGACAACCGATGCAGTATACCATTTCACCCCTCCACAGATTGCTCTTGCATGCTTTAGAGAGTCGAACAGTGCGTTGACTGAAAAATATCTAAAGAGAAAATTTGGACTACACCCAGAGAAAGAGGAAGAGAAAGAAGAGGACGTGGAAAGTAAGTCTACTAATAGCGAGGCAAGCGTGCCAGAAAATCGGCTAAGCTATGATGAGCTTGATAACCTGATATCAGAATGCCAGGCACTCATACGTACAGCAGCTGTTCCTAGTAGAGAAGAGGCAGCTGCAGTCGATAAAAAAGTGCAGTACTGCTTAAACCCATTAATCGTCTTAAAACGCAGAAGAGAAGAACCGGCTACAAGCACTGAAAGATCAAAAAAGCAGCGCACTGACTCAACAGAGCCACCTGCCTGAAACCTACAGAAGTGTTTAACGAAATGTTCAATGCACTTTCCATGGGAACTAGTATAATCGTGTAGACGGTATGGACAACAGGATCAGCCGCGTTGTCAGGGTGATTTTTTTCCTAGTAAACAAATACAATATAAACTCTCTGAGAAGCAGTTAAAGTATCGGGACTCGCGACAAAAGCAACTTCGGAAAGTGGATACAGGCAAGAATCTCAAGATGGCGTATGCTCAGTCGAAGGTTGTGAAGAAAAGGCTACAGGACCGGCGCAGGGCTAGTGGTGCTTCCTTTTTAAGAGACGAGTTGAATAACGAAGTTGGCAATGGTTCTTTATTGGACGACTTACCAGCTTTTCAACAGAATAAAGGAGTAATGATGGCTAATTTTGAAGAATGGATCAAGATGGCGACAGATAACAAGATCAACACGACGAACAGTTGGAATTTTGCTTTGATTGACTATTTCCACGATTTGAGCGTGTTGAGAGAGAAGGATAATAACATCAATTTTCAGAAGGCAAGCGCTACACTAGATGGATGTGTTAAGATCTACTCCTCAAGAGTAGACTCTGTTGCTACTGAAACTGGAAGATTGCTCAGCGGTTTAGCGACAAGAAGGCAGGATAAAGAAGGTGCTGAACAGGAAGCTGACGAGCAGGATGAAAGTGACCCAGATAATGATGACATAGAAGAGGAAATTGTCAATAACAAGGGAGATGACGCAAAGAGGGCTAAAAAGAAATCTAAAGGACAAAGTAAGGATGCGGGATCCACTCTCACGTCGTTCAACTCAATAAAAGTAAAAACTTTATCGCAGGAATGGAGCATCGATCCGTTATTCAAGAAAACTTTGGCCGAGTTCGATGAAGGTGGCGCTAAAAGTTTATTGTTGAATGCTCTTCATATGGATGGTGCACGAGTTGTTTTTGATACTTCAAGTGGAGATGCTAATACAGAATCCAAAGATGAAGCCAAAACAAAACAAGATCATTTAAGTGTTCAGGATGACCAGATCCAGGATGACCAGATTCAAGATTTTGAAATGTCTGGCATAGAAGATGATGACATCGATCTAAGTTCTCTCAAACAACTAATCTATACCACAGACGAGGATTTGGAATCCAAAACATTATGTCCGTCGTTTGATCATCTTAAGTCTGTCCTGAAAGACGTAAAGCAAGCTAAAGAGATATTGAATGACGTTAATAAACTTCAGACTAATGAAATATCAGAAGAAATTACGGGTACTTTTGACGACTCTCTCGACTTTGGAGATGTAGGCGTTGCAGCAGACTCTTTTGGAGACATAGATAACGAGGCGGTAAATGTTATTTTTGATAAGGATGATAAGGGCGACAATAACGATGAAGATAAAGATCTTGAGCGTGGTGATGATGCTGGAGCCCAAGATCTTGTCACAAAAGTTGTTGATCAAGACTTGATGGCCTATTTTGATCACACAATGAAAAGAAACTGGGCTGGCCCAGAGCACTGGAAAGTCAGACAGCTCAAAAAAGAGAGAGCTCAGCAGATACCCAGCGAGCCAAACAACGAAAAGCCGAAAGCCAAAAAGACGAAAGAGGCATTTAGAATTGATTTCATAACAGAAGATGATGAGAAAGATACTAAAACAATTTTTGCAAAAGGGAAAGCATCTATATCAGTTCCGCTAGATTCGAGAGAATCATCAGATAGTAATCTATTACCAGATGATATTTATTTCGCCTCAGATCAACTGGTGAGGCTATTCATGAAGCCAAGTGAAAGAATAAATATTTTTCAGAAGACTGTTACACATCAAGATCAGCAATCTAATGGGAATCTCAAAACTGAAATTCCAGATGCCGATTTCTGGGCTGATAATTATAGGGAGAAAGAAGAAACTGAACATGAACATGAGCATGAGCATGAGCATGACCCCGAAAAGAGTTTTCTTGATGATGATTTTTTCAGTGCTAATGATAGTGGTGATCTGGGATTTGGTGCCGGTGAAGGCTACGATGATGTATTTGTCGATAAAGAATCCATTAAAACTAGCTTTGGCACTCAGCTAATTACAGGAGGTGCAAGAGTTAAATCTGATTATGTCAACTACTCCAAAACAGCAAAGAATGTGAATGTTAAGATGTTGAAGGATAACATGTGGAAAGCTCTAGAGAGTCACAATTCTCAAAAGTATCAGGCATTCAGTGATGTTGTTGGAGATATTGCAAAGATGTACCCGCAGGAAGAGAAGAAGGAATTGTCTACCAGTTTCTACTTTATATGTCTACTACATTTGGCGAACGAGCACGGACTTGCTTTGGAGAACAAAGATGGATACACGGATTTAGGCGTTCATATGCAGTAGCTTCTTGAACTTGGGTATGATGAGATAGTATATATCATAGAAGCATAGAAGCTAGATGTAATATATGTTAAACCCACCCAGAGTATATCGATTCGGTTCTAGGCTGTCAATAAGTTGAATTTGTTACCCGTTCTGTAGTGTCTGACTCAAATTGGAGACATCACGAAGTTCAGAGAAACCTAATTCTAGAATAAAGTTGAATAGAGCCCGAATCCCCTCGTTGAAACTATTTCTTTCAGTAAACTATAGACAGAACTGTGAGGTTTCCTCTATAGCTACTCTTCGACTGAAAGGATTCTTCGGAGTTTGGCTTATTTCTGGTTCCTTAAACATATCGAGTAAAATAGAAGTTACTGGCTGTTGCCACTAACGCTAAGCACATGATAAGATTTACAAAGCTGCCGTTGCTTGCCAGATCATCAGCAACGTTTAAGTTGGGTCTGGCTAAGAACAGGAATGCAGCGTGGAAGACTGTGAGATTTGTATCAACCACTGTACAACAGCAGCTAGCTGCCAGAGAGCTGGAAGCCAATAACGAACTCAACAATCCCGCAGTACAGGCAGATTTCTATAAGAGCTTACTCAAAGCAAACTATCCAAACTACGTGGTTTCGCGTTATGAGTCATCGGGTATCGCCACATCTCCTGAATGTGCTCAACTTTATAGTCAAGCTCTTAGAAAGTTGGGTAAAGTTGCAGAGGCCGAGGAGGTTGAAAAGAATATTTTGAATGGTTCGATAGCTACTCACAGCGGATCAGTCCCATTCAACGGGAACTTTGGCTCACGTCAAGAACCAATACATGTTATCATTACTGAGTCCACTTGGACAATGGTCTCCAAGTGGTTGAAATGGTTAATTCCTGTTGGGTTGATCACATGGGGTGTTATGGAAGGCTTCACATATTTACTCGAATCTGGTACTATTTTCAAGAGTACGGAAGTAACAGACAAGTCTGTTGATATGTCTAAAGTTACTGTTAAATTCAAAGATGTTTGTGGTGCAGATGAAGCTAGAGCCGAATTAGAAGAAGTTGTTGATTTTTTAAAGGACCCAACCAAATTTACAGGTCTTGGAGGTAAACTTCCAAAAGGTATTTTACTTACAGGTCCTCCAGGTACTGGTAAGACTTTACTAGCTAGAGCTACTGCTGGTGAGGCTGGTGTTCCTTTTTTTTTCATGTCCGGTTCAGAATTTGATGAGCTCTACGTCGGGGTTGGAGCAAAACGTGTACGTGAGTTATTCTCGCAAGCTAGAACACATTCACCTGCCATCATTTTCATTGATGAATTGGATGCCATTGGTGGAAAGCGTAACCCAAGAGATCAAGCTTATGCAAAGCAAACTTTAAATCAATTATTGGTTGAGTTGGATGGATTTTCTCAAACTTCAGGTATTATAATCATTGGTGCTACTAATTTCCCCGAGTCGCTGGATAAGGCATTGACGCGTCCGGGTAGATTCGACAAAATTGTGAACGTTGATCTTCCTGATGTTAGGGGTCGCGCAGATATCTTGAAGCATCATATGAAAAATGTTGAAATTTCCAAGGACGTTGACCCTACCATCATTGCCCGTGGTACTCCAGGATTGTCAGGTGCTGAACTGATGAATCTGGTCAACCAGGCTGCTGTTTATGCTTCTCAACAGAACGCTTTATCCGTTGACATGTCTCATTTTGAATGGGCTAAAGATAAAATCTTGATGGGTGCAGCCAGAAAAACAATGGTAATGACAGAAGCAACTAGAAGAGCCACTGCATATCATGAGGCTGGTCATGCAATCATGGCTCTTTATACTCCTGGAGCTACTTCATTGTATAAGGCTACGATTTTACCAAGGGGAAGAGCATTAGGTATAACTTTCCAATTACCAGAAATGGATAAAGTCGATATAACCAGAAAGGAATGTCTTGCAAGGCTAGACGTCTGTATGGGTGGTAAAGTTGCTGAGGAAATCATTTATGGACCTGAGAATACCACTAGTGGTTGTGGATCTGATTTGAGTAATGCCACAGGTACTGCAAGGGCAATGGTGACTCAATATGGTATGTCATCAAAGATCGGTCCAATCGCTTTAGCTGATAAATGGGATTCATGGTCTTCAAAACTACGTGACACTGCGGACCAGGAGGTTGTTGAAATGCTAAAAGACTCTGAAGAACGTACTAGAAAAATGCTCCATGATAAGAGTAAGGAGTTGGAAAGATTAGCACATGGTTTGATCGAATACGAAACGCTGACTAAAGAAGAGATCATAAAAGTTGTCAATGGTGAGCCATTATCTAGAGCCAAAACCACTACGAATACGGTAGTGAGATCTCCCGATAGTGATGAGCGCCAAGATATTGGTAAGAAGCCATTTCCAATCATGGTTGAAGCATAGAGAAACTGATATTTTTATCTTATAAATATGAAAAAAAGTTATGATGTTTTTTATTCGTAAAGTACTTTTAAATACTAGTGATGAGATTGAGTGTGGTTCCATGAACTGCTATTTATACTGAGTGTTGGTGTTGGAGTAATCTACAGTCTGTTTACGACTGGCGCTACTGAAAAAAAAAAACATTGAATGACAGGTATTTATAATATGCATGTAAATAAATAACAAGTACTGACACTATCAGCCATCGCCTCCATGTAAAACGTATCTGTTCAATATGTCTCTTCAAGCTGCTCAATTTTTCTGCTTTTATTTTTCGAATACTCTACTTTTAATGGTTTTCCAAAAAACATTTCACCCTGAAGTGTTCTCATAGCATACCCTGCTTTACTTGTTTCACTGAATATTATGAAAGCTTGCCCTCGTATTTTTTTGTCGACGTTTATATCTATTATATCCCCATAGGTTGTGAACAGGACATAAAGGTTCTCTTTTAAACTCTGTAGGCTGATTTTGTCATTAAGATTTGAAACGTATAGTGTATTAGAGGGTTGGAACTTGGACACAGAGTCTGGAAGCGTTGTTATGGAGGACATATGTGGGGTGGAATGGTCCGTAAAACGAAACTGGGTTGCGGAAGACTTAAACCTGTAAGATGAATTGTGGTGATGGTGTTATGCGGGTTGATTTACTTTGAATATCATGCATCGGGTAACGTTTGTCGTTTTTATCTTGAATCACCACTACTCATTGATAGATAGACTTTACAATATTCACAAACACGATATATATAGGTCTAATTATTAATGTGAATGCTACTGGCTATAAAATTGCTTTTATATTTTATGCCAAAAGTGATGCATTTTTGAAGGCGTTAGCAAAACAATCGGGGACACCAGCCCCATCACTAAACGACATTCCTCCAACGCTCAAGTGTCCGTCAAACTCCTCGTTCAGGCTGTTTAGGAACTCAGTACGCAGTTTGTCGTATCCAACATTATACTGTGGCAAACACTGTGGAATCATAGTTGGGTCCATCAATAGCTCATCTTTTGGTAACGCATCGAGATCTATGTTTAGCTGTGCTGCTAGTGCATCCTTTAGGGCATAGAGCGCTGTTTGCACCGACGGCATTCTATCCTTTGACCAATAATGGCCTCCCATCATAACTGTTAGCTTTGTATATTCTTTGGAATCGTATCTTGATTCATACTGTGAGAACTTGGGGTTTGTGAGTTTCAACTGATCCAACGTTTCGTTTGAAAAGAGCTTTACCGATGATTTTTCGATATCTGAATCAAAGATCACACCTAACACCCGTTCATCGTTATCATGCGATTTTGGAATCAAGTAGCCAAATCCATTGTTTTTCAATAAATTTTTTCTTATATATATGTTAACCAGAAAAATGTTGATGAACTTCAGTTTTTCTGCAATAGCTCCAGTCGTTGAATCCTCATTCCCATTCTTCAACATGATTGAAAGGGTGTTAGCGTTGATAGTTGATCTTACATGGTCGAAGTTCTCCTTAATTCCAGTTTCCGACAGGACTGTTACAAGTCCATTGTTATTCTTCGAAACTGCAATTGTTGGATCGTTGAAGATGAACCGTACATTCTCGCTCTTCCGCAGCTCTCGATAAAGGCATTTCGGTAGCTGTTCAAGTCCATTTTTTAAAACAACCATCGGAAATTTGGAAAGCAGCTTGACTATATTAGCTAGTTTGTAGTCTGAAGGGAACCTCGTTTCAAAATCCCTTAAAGTAGATGACAGGGAATCAGATGGTTTGTTTCTGTCCTTGGCAAAAGTTTGAACTAGCATAGATTTTACTATTGAGCCGTGCTTGGATTCTGCTTCAAACATGCTTGCAAGTGTCGTCTTTGCACTTAATTTGGCTATGTTTCCTGCGTATATACCATGAAAAACGGCACTCATTATATTGTGTGGTAATCCTTCACCAAATCTTCTCGTGAGGAAGGATTCAACACTTTCGTCTTCATTTACATGCTTCTTCCTGAAAATCTCAGTCAACACTCCTGGAATCAATCCTTTTCCTAGGGGGCTCTGGATGAATTTTCTGAAAGAGCTGAAATCTGTAGGTACCTGTATCAACTTGTTGTTAGGGTCTAAGAGATACTTCTTGTTCGCTGGGGAATTTCTCGGTATGACTTGTACTTCATCACCATCGCCCAATCTAAGCAACGTATCAACAATCATGCTGCACCCATCAGCCTTTCCCCGTAGTGTTCTAGGCCCCTTTTCAAGCAGTATCTTTTCCCCATGGAAATCACGGTATTCAGAGCTGATGTATCCTCCAGCTCTATCTGAATGCTCGAATATGGTGAACTTGAGGTCCGGTCTTAGTTTGGATAAGAAGTACGTGAACGCCAGCCCTGAGACACCTGCACCGACAACTGCAACCCTACCATTGTTCTTTATCCTCAAGGTCGGAATATCCGGCATTCCGAGATCTCGAGAGTGCGTTACGTTGTAGTCGCAAAGAGAACTATGAATGGGTACATGCTGGCTGTTGTTCGAGTTTATGCTTGATGCACTTGAAGGGTAGGGTTACATTAAATACCGAGCACCACTCGTCAGCAGCACTCGTCAGCAGCATTAGCAGCTGCATTAGCAGCTGCATCATCTGCAACGAAAATCCCCACACTCGGGCCTCTCTCAAACTCTGCTCTGATACTCATACTGCGTCCCTCCCCCTCCTCCTTCCACTTATGGATCTCTGATGACTTGAAAATGCTCTTCTTATCGGAGTCATTTCGTTTTTCACAGCCTTCTCTATTGCTCTGCTTCTTCTTTTGCTCCTTCTCCGCTTCTCTTTAAAGCCAAAAGCAAGCAGAATCAGCAAAAGAAGCCTCGGATCCAAAACCTGAATGCTTAGAACGAGCACCTTGACGGCAAACGGATAATGCGCTCAATTTTCAAATGACAAGTAGTGCTACTAGTATTACTGCTACTGCTGCTGAGTTAGAGCTTTAGTATAAATACAATCACGCTTCTCTTGTCTATCATATGCTGCTGGCGTTCTTACAAAAGACACGATATAGATACACAACAAAGTTTACAGAATACCAGTAGTAGCGCTGACTAGCTGATTTTGTTCCATCACGATGTCCACTGAATACAAATCCTTAGCCGATCTATTCGACAAACACGAGTATTTAGACAAAGATGGCAAATTTGACTTTCTCAAGTTGCAGCAAAGGCTTCCTTTCCCTCCCATATATCAAGACAAACAGGCTGTTCGGGTTCCTGGTACGTTTGCGAAAGGTTACTCCTCCATATACAGAAATGCACGCTCTCCGAACTTCTTGATCAACAAAATACATCCATCGCTTGCGACAATGTATGAAAGTTTTGAGAATTCTGTGCGTTTGAATGCTGAGTGCCCATGTTTAGGTAAACGGTTGTTTAACGAATCGACTGGTGAGTATGATGACTTTTTCTCCTGGGAAACGTATAAAACCGTATCAGATAGAAGGTTGAATTTTGGAGCAGGAACAAAACACCTAGTGATGAACAATCCAGATGTGAAGATTGAAAATGACGACGGGAAGTTCATTGTCGCTATCTACAGTTCAAATAGACCAGAGTGGATCATAACCCAATTTGGATGCCAAGCGTATTCGTTGCCAACAACAGCATTGTATGATACATTAGGCCCTGAAACTTCGCAGTACATTCTCGAGTTCACAAGCTCTCCAGTGGTTGTCTGCTCACTCGATAGAATTTTGACCATAATTAGTATCAAGAAGGCGCACGGGTTGTCAAAGCTGAAATTTATTGTGTCCATGGATCCTTTAGATTTCCATGAACACTATGGGTTGATACAGCTCGCCAAAGAATTTGGATTGATCTTGGTTGATATGATGCAGGTTGAAAGCATTGGTAAACTGAACCCATTGCTTGTAGAGCCACCACTTGCCGAAGACATTTTCTGTATATCTTTCACTTCAGGTACTACAGGTAACCCAAAGGGAGTTGAGATCACCCATGAAATGGGTGCTAGTGCACTTGCCTTTGCCTCTTCGGCGATTGAGAATATTTGCGATAGGAAGCCTGATGGAACGAATAAGAAGTTTTATTGCTTCCTTCCTTTGGCGCATATCTATGAACTACTCACTACAAACATGGCGTTATGCAAAGGTGCTGGAGTAGGGTTCCCACAAGACTCTGATCCCAAAACGTTGATTGATAATCTAAAGATTTTGAAACCAGATGTTGTTACACTAGTTCCAAGAGTTTTCTCCAAAATTGAGAGTTCATTGAAGGATTCATTTTCCCATTCATTTATGGGTAAGCATGTAATTAGAAAACTGGTTGATTATAAAAACTTTAAACAATTACAGGATGGGCATGGCGACGTTCCAGTTTTAGATGCTGTTATCATTAAGCAAATCAGACACCTATTGGGTTTTGACAACGTTGTTGCAATGATATCAGGTTCTGCTCCGATCAACCCTGAAACAGCGTTGTTTGTTAAAGCTGCTACAGGCTCTGGATTCAAGCAAGGTTATGGGCTAACGGAATCCTTTGCTGGTGTCTGTATAAGCAACTCATTTGAAACCGATTTGGGATCTTCAGGGCCTATAGGAATCACAACTGAGATGAAACTTCGGGATATTCCTGAGATGCACTACTCCAGTTGTAATTCTGATGGCACTGAAACTGAAGAGCCAAAGGGTGAACTGTTGTTGAGAGGCCCTCAAATTTTCAAAAAATACTACAAACAACCAGAGGAAACCGCTAAAGTCTTAGATGCTGAAGGCTGGTTTCACACAGGAGATGTTGCCAAAATTGATAAGTATGGTCGTCTCAGTATCATTGATAGGTTCAAAAACTTTTTCAAGTTGGCCCAAGGGGAGTACATTACGCCGGAGCGGATCGAGAATATTTACTTGAGTTGTTGTTCTTATTTGACACAGCTATACATACACGGCGATTCCTTGAAGACATACCTTGTCGGTATCGTGGGGATTGATCCAAGTTCTATGAATCATATTTTACAATCTCTCAATATAAACTTGAGGGCTTCAGACACTGACAAGCTTATCGAATTGATGAATCATGATATGAAGTTGAAAAGAAATTTGTTGAACGAAATAAACAAAAGTGTCAAGGATGAAGGTTTGCAAGGATTCGAAAAACTACGCAACATCAGAATCTGTATTGAACCACTAAAGATTGAGAATGACGTTATCACTCCAACAATGAAAATAAAGAGAAGTAATGCCCGGAAATTCTTTGAAAAAGAGTTGAAAGAATTATATGACCAAGGCGATTTGCTTAGTCTCGCCAAATTATAAAATTGTATTAAATAGCATATAGCTTAAGATTTAAATTCTCACCATCAGTTTTGTTTTATTATTGTAAACAAAACCGGAAAGGCTGAACGTAACGCATAGTACACAAGCTAGTGGTATGAGTACTTCATACGTATATCGACTGAACTCTAAAATGCTTTATTTTTTTCCCCATAGCAAAAGACTACAAGAGTCTGCCGTTCTCAGAAGCACCCTTATAGCACTCCAGGTTTAACTAAAACTTTAAAAAAAAAATACTAAAGAACTAATAACGATCTCACGAATTGGCTATGTCGAACATTTTAATACGCTACTTAAACTTTAAATCGTATCAAAGAAGAGTATGAAATTTTTTTTTTTTTTTTTTTTTGGTTCCTCGCTAAGGAACTGAATGAGCATTTCTCAATTGTTCATGTTTTTCAATGTATAATGAAAAGCAGAAAGGAATAAACCGTGCCAATCTTCTACAGTGCTGAAAGGTCATGGGTTCGTGGCTCGAATCAGACCTTTTTTGATGACTTGAATCTGACACAAACAAGATGCAAAAAGCACAAAAAAAGGCTATTGTTGTTAAGTACACTAAACCCCGTGATCTTCGGCATTGAAGGGAGCAACAACTGCTATTGTACCAAAACTGTTGTTCTAGAATGCTTGTTTGCATTCTGATGATGAGTTAAATATATTGAGTACATTCCAGTACCTGTATTGGGATGTTGACGGGTATTTCATCTTGACTTCGAGTTTCGAGTGATTTTCTCTGGCGCAAGGGCGGATCAGGATGATAGTTGAAGGAGGCTCTTATGCTACAAGAGATGCGACTGGTGACACTGGAGAACTGACGGTAAATCAACATCACTTGTTTATTAAGACAAGGAACTACAACTCGCCAGATGAAGTATACAGGTTCTTCAAAAATCAGCTAAGGGTTGAAGACCACTTGAGCGAGTACAAACTTGAAGCGTTAAATGAGTACCAGCCACTTCTAGGTTATGACAATTTGGTTGATATTCTCAACTACTCACAAAGATACTACACAGTTGATGACGTTTCACAAAGATTGGGACAGATCTACAGAGCGGTTCAAAGCTGGAACTTACTCGAGTTACAGCAAGTATTGGACAATGTCAAATTTTCGACATATTTGGAAGTTTTAGAGTCTAGTGAAAACAAGGATGCTGATGATCTGTTTGCCCTAGATGAATCGTTGAAGAAAGCGCTAATCAAAAAAATGATTTTGGAGCAGATTAGTAGTATAGTTCGACCTTTGAGAACTAACAGAGATATCAAGGAAAAAGAGATCAATTTAGTTGTCCTTTTGAACACTGTATGACCTCGTTGAGGAAAGATAGCGTTAAACGCTTCATTCGAAACAAAAATGTGGTGTATATAGCCCTCTCTATATTGAAGATATATGAAATGTGTGTGTGTGTGTGTGTGTCAAAAGGAAATACGATATCGTACTATATTAATATTGTAGTCTAGTGAATTGGGTACTAAAAAGACGCTTTGTAGAAGACTCAAGACCCTGTTTGTAGACTAACCCAACAATTTCGGGGAACATTAGAAGGACTCACAACAAAAAAACGGGCGATGGA
Source organism: Liangdongia quercuum (assembly GCA_030579675.1). NCBI lineage: Eukaryota > Fungi > Ascomycota > Saccharomycetes > Phaffomycetales > Wickerhamomycetaceae > Liangdongia > Liangdongia quercuum. The sequence goes on along the minus strand of JAKTRK010000014.1, from coordinate 15,826 downwards.
TCTAGGACTGGCTAATAACTGGCTACACTTATAATGGGCCTAAGAACTGCTTTAAGCCAAACACACACACACACACACATATATATATATATATATATACGCACAAACGTGTTCCTCCATCTTCTGATATTCATGGAGTGTTCGATGTTCTTGTTCATACATATACACGTTTGGCATAGCATAACAATATGGTCTAATCGAATACCGTTTTGGGATTTCTCCTCTAATCCTAGAATATCTAAAAATTAATCACGTGACTCAGGTGACTTTGATCGCGCATGAAAGGGACTTGAGGTCTTGGTCGTTTAGTTTTTCGTCGAAGAAGCAGACAGGAAACAGTCAACGAAAAGCTCACAAGATCTGCGTGGTATTTGAGCACAGACGACTCTCTTTCGCAACATTTCTTTGGACCATCTTCAACCCAGAGTTGCTGACCACTGCCTTATTCAAAAGGCACTACTTTTCACTTGTATTGGGAAAAAAAAAATACGCATTTTTCAACACCGCGCGCTGACCCATTCAGAAAAAGCGAAGAGAGAGAGAAAAGAGAGATAGAGCTATAACGATAGATTGGTCAATTTCAAAGGAGATTGAATAGACGTCATATTGAACAAGAGTTCCATAATGCCTAACCACAAAGTTGTCCACGAGGCGGCTAACATCAAGGCCCGTCATGCTCCTCAGCAGTTTTACGACAACCAGCCTAGAGCAGGTTATTTCAAAGACATTGAAGAATACAAGAAACTCCACAAGCAGTCGATTGAATACCCAGAAGGCTTCTTCGGCCCTCTTGCAAGAGAAACTCTCGACTGGCAGAGACCATTCGACAAGGTGAAGAATGGTACTCTTGAAAACGGAGATGCCGCCTGGTTTTTGAACGGTGAGTTGAACGCTTCTTATAACTGTGTCGACAGACATGCCTTTGCCAACCCCGCAAAGCCTGCAATAATCTACGAGGCAGATGACGAGAAGGACAACAAAATCATCACTTTCGGAGAACTATTGAGACAAGTGAGCGAAGTGGCCTCTGTTTTGAAGAGCTGGGGAGTGAAGAAAGGCGATACGGTGGCTGTTTATTTACCAATGATTCCAGCCGCCGTTGTTGCAATGCTTGCTGTTGCAAGACTTGGAGCCATCCACTCTGTTATCTTTGCTGGTTTCAGCGCAGGCTCTTTGAAGGAGCGTGTTATTGATGCAGGCTCGAAAGTTATCATCACTTGTGATGAAGGTAAAAGAGGTGGTAAAACTGTTAATACCAAAAGAATTGTCGATGAGGGCCTACTTGGAATTGACTCGGTCGAAAAAATCTTGGTTTTCCAAAGAACTGGAACTCCAGGAATCCCAATGAAAGGTGGCCGTGATTTCTGGTGGCACGAGGAGACTGTAAAGGCTAGAGGTTACCTACCACCAACCCCAGTCAATTCTGAAGATCCGTTATTCCTTTTATACACTTCGGGCTCAACAGGTTCTCCTAAAGGTATTGTGCACACGACAGGTGGATACCTGCTAGGTGCTGCCCTGACTACCAAGTATGTGTTTGATATTCACCCAGAGGATGTTTTGTTCACTGCAGGTGATGTGGGTTGGATTACTGGTCATACCTATGCTCTATACGGACCTTTGGCTGTGGGAACAGCTACGATCATCTTTGAATCGACTCCAGCCTATCCAGATTACGGAAGATACTGGAGAATAATTGAGCGCCATAAAGCTACTCACTTCTACGTTGCTCCAACTGCTTTAAGATTAATCAAAAGGGTTGGTGAGAGTGAAATTGATAAATACGACATTAGCTCTTTGAGAACTTTAGGTTCCGTTGGTGAACCAATTTCCCCAGACCTCTGGGAATGGTATAACGAGAAAATTGGAAAAGGTAGATGCGCAATCTGTGACACCATGTGGCAAACAGAATCAGGATCTCATCTAATTGCTCCTTTAGCTGGTGTTATTCCAACAAAACCAGGTTCAGCAACCGTTCCATTCTTTGGTGTCGACGCTGCAATTATTGACCCAGTGACCGGTAAAGAACTTGAAGGTAATGATGTTGAAGGTGTTTTGGCTGTCAAGGATTCTTGGCCATCAATGGCCAGATCCGTCTGGAACAACCATTCACGTTATCTGGAAACATATATGAAGCCTTACCCAGGCTATTACTTCACTGGTGATGGTGCTGGTAGAGATCATGATGGTTACTACTGGATCAGAGGCAGAGTTGATGATGTTGTAAATGTCTCTGGTCACAGACTATCTACTGCAGAAATTGAAGCCGCTTTAGTGGAACACTTGGGAGTATCTGAAGCCGCAGTTGTGGGTATCTCAGATGAACTAACAGGCCAAGCTGTGATTGCATTTGTGTCTTTGAAAGAAGGCTACTTAGTCAAGGCTAATGAAAAACTCCAAGATTCAAATGATCACATCACCCCAGATAAGTTGCGTCGTGAATTGATTCTACAAGTTAGAGGTGAAATTGGTCCATTTGCAGCCCCAAAAACGGTTGTCATTGTTGACGACTTACCAAAGACAAGATCAGGTAAGATTATGAGAAGAGTTTTGAGAAAAATCACTTCAAATGAGGCAGATCAACTAGGTGATTTGTCAACCTTAGCTAATCCAGAGATTGTTCAAGAATTGATCAGAGCTGTTAACGATCAGTTTCTAAATTCTAAAAAATAGAGGATAAACAAATACAACAACAAATCTAAAACACGCTATTTCATTTTGTTCAAAAAAAAAGTGGAAGCTATTAGACCTATTTATTCCTTCAAAAAGTTATGATTCACTATTTTTCTTCCCTATTCCCCCGCTTCCGTCCGCCATCTCTCTTTCTTTAGTTAGAGAATTTCAGGTGTAAGTTGCTTATAATCCTAGAATCTATTAGATCGATTACCATATCATAACTTTAATGTAGATCTCGAATCTCACTATTGTCCCCCTTGCGTTTATCAAGATTATTAATGCATGCCGTTATATTATTAATGCATGCCGTTATATTATTAATGCATGCCCTTATATTATTAATCTGTGCTTTATATGTATTAATAATGTGACTATCTATCAATAATGTGACTACCGATAATACGTCAAGTGTGGAGGAAGAAAAAGCGCCAAAGTGTAATTTCTAGCATCCAATACAAACAAGACAAGATCACCACTACTTTGATATTGCAGCAACTGACTACAACAATCTCAACGTATGAAAGATTATCCTAAAAAAAAAATTCTGCGTCTTATCCACTAAACGGAAAGACTCTAGCTCCCAAGGGACACTATTCCAAAAAAACTGCGCGAGCCCGGAGTCGAACCGGGGGCTCAAAGATGGCAACTTTGAATTTTACCGCTAAACCACTCGCGCTTGCTATGCACAATAGTTTTTCCGCCGTTTACCTAATCATGTAGGAGAAGCTTATTATAATAGATGCATGTGACATATAGTTTCCACTTTTAGGTGTGGAGCCGAAGCATCTACGGGCGCTGAGGCGATGAGCCGCATCAAAGAAGAAGATAAACCGAAACAACTCTCACCTAACGCAATTACTAATTGATGCAATTTTGATTACAGATGCGCTTATGGAGGGAATACATACACTCATTCCCATATATAAATATCGCCAGTGATAGTCGTTTGAGAGCTGGAATTTCTAGTTTCTATTCTATAGTTCCACATTCAATCTTAAGCAACAAATATGTCCACTTTAACTGAGCACTGCACCAAAACTAATCACCATTCTGGTACACCAGCCGGTAAAATCACAGACTTCTTAGGCTTCAAAGATGTTTACGTGACAGGTAATGAGAAGGATGCACAAAAAAAGGGAGTCATCGTTGTATTCACAGACGTTTTTGGAGTTCAGTATATCAACAATAAGTTGGTTGCTGACGCCTTAGCAAGAGGAGGCTATTATGTTCTTGTACCAGATTTATTCGAAGGCGATGCAGTGCAAGGTGAGTTCAGGGAAGAAGACAGGGAGCCATGGTTTGCAAGACACTCGTTTGAGATAACCATACCTTTTGCTGCTAGATTCTTAGGAAAAGTCGAACAAGAATTAAAACCAAATGGTATTTATGGGGTTGGTCATTGTTATGGCGCTAAATTGGTTTTCAGTCAATTGACCAAAGAAGGATACCTCAAAGCAGGTGGTGTTGCTCATCCTTCAGGAACTACTATTAGTGACTTTGAAAATCTTGGCAAGGCCCTCATCATCGCCGCTGCTGAAGTTGATCCTGCGTTTACTCCAGATGTGAGATTAGGAGCTGTGAAAATTCTGTTGAAGAAGGAAACTCCTTACAAGATCGACTTGTTCAGTGGCACTACTCATGGATTTGCCGTCAGGGCTGATCCAAATGATCCTGTTCAGGTATTTGCAGCTAAGCAGGCTGCACTTGACCAAATCACTTGGTTTGATTTCGTTGGAACATTAAAGCAATAGAAGAATATAGAACTATTCCATTTCAGCAATAACAACTCTTGTGTTTTTCTCAAGAGGAACACTGTACTTTCCCCCAAGTAGCAGTCATTGTATAGTTGATGTATAAGCTTACATATAATAGGTATCAGTAACTTGACTTGAACACTTTTATAGGTTTAGTAGTGCCAATAGCAAGTCTTCTATTACATGTGCTGTTGTCCTATACGAAATTTATAGAAATTTCGATTGAAATGTAAATTAGCAGTAGTAAGTTCTTGATCTCAAAAGAAGCTCCAACATCTCACACGAGGCGTCTATCAAGTACTGCCAAGCAATGCTTCAGAGAGATAGAAACAGACCTCCCTTCACTTGGGAAGAGACCAAGACAATAATAGGTGAGTTAGCTATTTTTGGTCGTTGTAAACTTTTAGCCACACGAGGCTTGATCTCGAGGAGTGAGACAGACTAACAATCTGAAAAGATTCGAATCAATTGGCCAAATTCTCAAGATCAGAAGAAGGTGCAAGGGCATATGCGAAACATAAGAGTGAACTGGAAGCACAGGACATAAACCCTACAAGTTATCTATTAGCATACGATTTAAACTGGATAGAACTTGACAAGAATAAGAACATCGTTGCGACACACTTATTACCAAAAAGCTCGAGGCTGTTTCATGATCCGCAAGATGTTAAAATTGTTCTGAACCGATTCCCATACAACTTCGAACCCGGTATAAAACATCTGCTAGTTTGGACTAAGATTGGAATCAAGTCAGATCCAGCTTCCAACATAGGAGATATTTCTCAGTTCACTCGTAACGTGATCAACAGATATATCGAAAAGACGTTCGTTGAGTATCTCGGCATAGACAGAGAAAACATCAGGTGGTTCAGAAACTGGTCAGCCTTACAGAGTATTAAGGACTTCTCGCATATACATGTCCTAGTCCATGGTATTTCTGAAGAACAGCTCGGCAAAATTCTGAATACGGCGGGAAAAGTGCTAGGAGAGGAAGACTACATTCAGTTAGAACGTGGAAGTAGAATTTGAAAGACTTCTGGAAAAGTGCTAATTCACAGATATGAGAACACGAGAACCCGTAGAGTATGATTCAAAATAGTATATGGCTTTTGACACCGTCTGATTTTCGCTTAATAACATTTCTCATACTCGGTTATCTTGTGGAATGTAATCCTTGCAAATCCGCACCAACGTTCCATCTCAAAGGCCACATCTGTGATGAACACCGTTCCTCCCCAAAACCACCTTCACCAAAGCTTTCTCTCAGCTGTTATTTCCTCGATATTCGTCCACGTTTCTTATCGTCAAGACTCACATCCAACTACATGGACAGTACAGATAGAGTTCCGTATTGGGAAATTCACGGTATTTTTGACAGATCTTCTAGGCCGTGTGAAAAATGCGCGTTCCAAAATTTACACAGACTTTATAATTGATACTTAGACAGTTTTTATATCAAAACGAGAGATAAAATAGAAGGCACTAATTGCCCTAGAACTCAGAGTGCAATGTCTAGCGACGCATCTAGCAGGACACTGCTGCAGAATGTGAAGGCATTTCCTCGCATCCCAAGAGCTGCTCTCAGCGATACGGGTATAATAATCAAAGATCAGGTTCCGCTGTATCAGCACCAGAATGATTCCCTTACAAGCTGCATGAGCTGCTCAAGCGCATTGTCGGCATCAAGTGTCCAATCCCAATCACCTAAGAGTATTCCATTCGAGGATATATTGGCAGCCAACCTTTGTAGTAGTGACACAGGAGACGACACGACAGCTTCGGAAGACACTAAAGATATCGAGGTTGTATTTGCAAGAAAACGCGGCTCGAATCTCGTTCCAACATCTGTGGTGTTATCTATAGACGGACTGGGATACGAGAATATCGTGGACGAAATATACAAAAGGAGTTATCTTGGTACGAAACCGAAACAATCCATACTGGTTATAATTAATCCCCATGGTGGCAAGGGGCGTGCTATGAAAATGTTCATCTCAAAAGCTAAGCCAATACTGAGTGCTGCAGGTGCCAAAATAAATATCGTGGAGACCCAGTATTTCAGACATGCTATTAAGATTGCCAAGGAGCTGAGTATTGACGAATACGATATCATTGCATGTGCATCTGGTGATGGGATTCCTCATGAAGTTTTGAATGGCCTTTTCCAAAGAGAAGATCGAGTAGATGCGTTTAATAACATTGCTGTTACTCAGATTCCTTGTGGCTCTGGGAATGCGATGTCAATATCGTGCCATGGAACTAGTAATCCTTCATTTGCTGCCTTATCTCTGTTGAAGTCCATACCAGTAAACATGGATTTGATGGCTTGCACACAAGGTTCGCAGACTAGTGTCTCGTTCTTAAGTCAGACTTACGGGATAATTGCAGAGTCAGATATCAAAACTGAGTCACTGAGATGGATGGGCCCGAAAAGATTTGATCTAGGGGTTGCATATCAGGTACTGAAAGGATCAAAATTCCCATGTGATATTGCTGTCAAATATGCTGCAAAGAGTAAAAACGAAGTTAGAGCCCACTATAACGATAATTTGAATAAGGTTTTCGAGAACAATACAATCGCAACGGTGGAAACGTTTCGATTAAAATATGATTTGAAAGATCCCGTTCCAGATGATTGGGAGTACATCGACCAGAAGCTTACTGATAATTTGGGGATTTTTTATACCGGTAAGATGCCATACATTGCAAAAGATTGTAAATTTTTCCCTGCAACCTTACCAAATGACGGGACAATTGATTTGGTGATTACAGACTCCCGTACCAGCTTATCGAGGATGGCCCCAATACTGCTTTCATTAGATGAAGGTACACATGTTCTACAGCCAGAGGTTCAACATTCAAAGATCCTTGCATTCAGATTAATACCCAAGTTATCTCAAGGGGTGATATCTATAGACGGCGAAAGTTTCCCGTTTGAACCTTTACAGGTTGAGGTTTTACCGGGGGCTGCAAAGACGTTACTGAAACATGGTTCATATGTTGCCACGGACTTTTGACACCTGAGCTATATAGACACCAGAATATATACAGCAACTCAAGAAGTTCATATAAACACAGATCATTCTTTTTAAGATTTTTCCGATTTAAGTAGGCCTCTGCGCTTTGATTCTTATACAGAAAAAGCCCAAAGTTTATTTTTGAACCCATCGAAAACCCATCGAACTAAAATCAATACAGGCGCCTCGAAGAAAACAGTACCAACTGCAATGGAGTTGGACGACGAAGCGAACTTTGTAAAACTGGGACAAACATTGCCAGGGTCCATAAAGAGTTCTTCTTCAAGACTATTTTCCCCAACGCCGGAACCACCGAAGAAGACATTGTTCTCCAAGCTCGAGCACCTGTCGAATCATGAGAATTGCAGAGACTCACCAGTGCCTATTCCAGGTCCTCTCTCTGCGCCAGATGTCCACTTCCCAGCTTTGAATAAGGAAAATGCAGCAACTGGGGTGATTTGGTGTACTGATCGAGCAAGTGAACGAGGTTTTCCATCGGCAAGCTGGGTGAATCTAGGTCAAGGTATGCCTGAAACTGGTGATATTGATGGATGCTTCAAAAGACCTGTAAATCTGAATGTGTCATTAGAGAGTCGCGAATATGGACCTACTTCTGGTATCAAAGAGCTGAGAACTGCGATTGCTAATCTCTATAACGAACACTATAGAAAGGGAAAACAGTCGAAATATACTTTTGAGAATGTCAATATTGCGCCTGGTGGTCGGGCTGCTCTGACAAGAATTGCAGCTATTCTTGGTGATGCCTATCTATCTTTTTTCTTGCCAGATTATACAGCTTATGCCGAAATGTTGTCGTTATTCAAGAATTTTGCCCCAATTCCTGTCCCATTATACGAAACTGATGGTTATAAAATCGATTTGAAGATTATTAAAAGCGAGTTAGCAAGAGGAGTTTCAGCACTGCTGACGTCTAATCCAAGAAATCCCACGGGTCAGGCGATGACTAGAAATGAATTGCATGAACTACATAATATGTGTAGAGATAAGTGCCTCTTGATTATGGATGAGTTTTATTCAAGATATTACTACGACGGAGAGCTGGGTGAGGCCCTTAGCTCTGCAAGTGAGGTTGATGACGTGAATAAGGACCCAGTGCTTATCATCGACGGACTGACTAAATTCTTCAGATTACCGGGCTGGAGAATCTCTTGGATCGTTGGCCCAAAGGAGTATATCAACGCTCTGAGCTCTGCAGGGTCATATCTAGATGGAGGTGCCAATTATCCATTCCAGGAGACTGCGGTCCCTTTTTTGGACCCAACGCTGGTAAAACAAGAAACAATTGCATTACAGAAACATTTTAAAAAGAAAAGAGACTATTGCTTAGAAAGACTGACAAAGATGGGATTCACCTTCAAAGTGAAACCTAACTCAACATTCTACATTTGGGTTGATTTGAGCCATCTTCCAGGAAAACTATCGAACTGTTTAGGGTTCTTCCATGAGGCCTTGCACGAGGAAGTCATAGTTGTTCCAGGTATCTTTTTTGACTTAAACCCTCTGTCGTTTAGAAAGTTGACCGATAGTGAGATGTATTCCTACATTAGAATATCTTATGGACCAGAATTAAAGTACCTTATTCAAGGTATGGACAGAATCGAGAGCATGCTGCGTCGTTTCAATGCACTTCCAGCGCAATAATGATATTTGATATACTTGGATACAAGCGCTCGTAATCGTCGTGATCTTGTAGTAACAAGTTTCTCGAGATATATATATATATATATATATATTCAAGTCAAAAGTAGGACTTGGATCAACAGGAACTTACCACTATTTGCCATAGATATGTATTTGAAGCACTGATAGTTGAAGTGATTACCGTACTGCAAGAAAATCATGTCAAAACCATCTCACATAACACTTATCCCAACAGCAGTTCTTTTTCCCCCCAGCGAGGCTAACTCTTTTATGTCCCTTGACTATCTCACCGTTTTGAAACAAACTGAGCTTTAAGTGAATTTACCTGTGTACATCTTGGAATGCTGATCAATAATCATTCCATTTTATTGAACTCAATACCCAGACCAAAAAGCCGTTTCGGGGAGTTGATCCTTCCTTGGATACACAAGCTACTTGATAGCTAACTGTGCTACTGCAATGTACCACTATTACTGCTTCGAACTGAAACGTCACGGATCAACATCCAAACACCGAAATGCTTTTGAGTATAAATTCTGAAAAAATAAAACAAAAAAAAAAAAATACATAAAACTAGAAAGATGGCATCGTTACGCAAATGATTAAAAATGACAATCACAAATGCTAGTAAAGAGTAGTGTGATCACTGCTGGTGTAATCCTTGTACGCTTGACTAGTGAGTCAAACGATCGGGATAGTACATAGCGCTGCTAACCAGAACGAATGCCTTCTAATTTACTCTTTGAATGGGTTCGTCCTGTTCACTGCAATTAGTTAACTAGAACACTATCGTATCTGGAAGATAAATTGACGTTAATTCGCCAAAGGACTATTCCACCCTGATTGATTGATTATCTTATAATCACGCATATAATCTTCTCGGGACTAAATCATTGACCTATATATATATATATATATATATATATATATGTATACATATCATTATTTGCTAACGGAAAATTCGATTATTAAATTATAGCATGTAATATGATACAAGTAAATACTAAAAAAAATGGTCTCTGTTCGTATGAAGTTTCTTCAATAATAAATCAATCATTCAAAAAGTTGGGTAAGAATTTGATGCGCTTTTTCTTTTAGCACACACTTAATGCTTAGTTGAAGAAGGGAAGGAGGAAAAAAAAACACGAAAAGTTGCAATAAAAATTTTTTTCACCATTAAAATTTGATTGAAAAAAATTGATTATCATCCTTGATATATTAAGATTTCTATTATTTTTTTGCTGTACTTGCGATGGACTTTTTTTCGCAACTCTTTTCAAAATACCACAGGTAAATCCTTCAAAATAAAAAAAAAAACAATCACTTTTGACACTCTAAAAAGATTTCATAAGAATACAACATTAATTAGATACGGTATGATCTGATATTAAATGGATATGAGAGTTCATACTATCCTGCTTATGCATATTTACCAGCAACTGCACCGACAACAACTGCAATGATGATGCAAATGATCACGATCAAGATGATGTAGCACCAGCACTTCTTTCTTCTAGCTTTTCTTGCACTTTCTGCAGCTTTTGCCGTATGGCCAACACCTTGTTCAATATCCGCTTGAGCAGCCTCCACTTGTTGATCGACATTTTGAATAGCAACGTTCTGTTCAGCAACCAATTCCTCCATATCGTGGAATAATTGGGTTAATTCAGCCATTGTTTTCTCCAATCTTTGTAATTCTCTATGTCTCTCTTGAACTTCAGCCAAGGCAGTCTTTGCTTCACCTCTTCTGGAAGCATTAAGAAGAGCTTGGGAGAAGATCTGTTGGCCACCTGCATCGTTAATGGCATTATCCACTTCAGCTTCAGTAGCATCCGGCTGGACAATTTTATATTGTCTTGCTGCTTGTTGTTTGTTTTGTTCACGATAATTGGCCTCAATGACCCTATAATCTTGAATGTACTTTAGAAATCTTTGTCTCGAGTTTTCAGCCTGCGCCTTCTTAGCGGTATCACTACCGGCTTTGGATTGAGCATCTTTGATTTTGGATTTCAGTGTTTGCTGTAGGGTAGAAGCTTGAGACACCAATCCATCCAATTGCTTTCTGGTACTTATTTCTTGCTCTTCATTGACTTCGTTTAACAATTTCTTTTGATTGAACTCGATCAATTCTATCAACTGGTTGTAATTATCCAAATCGTTATTTATAGCGGATATGTTGTTCATGAACACGACAAAATCATCACCGTCTTTACCAGCAGGCTTCTCATAGTTGTTCAATTCGTATGACTCTTGGTACGGGTTTGAACTGTCATAGCCATAGTTGTTGTTGCTATATTGCTATCCAGAAGTTAGTATACGTATTTCTCGAGGTAGTATCGAGGCACTGCGGCTCGTTTAAAATATCAGCAGACGCGAAAGGAAGAAAGCCATAAAAGAGGAAATAGAGAGAGTGTAGTCCGTAGTAGAATGTCTAATATGTGTTGTGAAGAGCAGCCAGCAGGTTGAAAAATTAGTTCCAGTTCATGTGTTTCTGGAGTTGAAACCAGACATTCTATCATTTCAGTTTTCTTTCTTTAGGCTGTATGAAAACATAACATTCTGGACCCCTTTCTTTCCAAAAAAGGACATCTGGCTTAGTTTCTGTCCTAGCATCAACGGAATGCTCGGCATCTTGTACTCACATTTTGATTGTAGTTGCTCATGGCTTCCCAACTCTGATACTCGTATTCCGGCTCGACGAATCTCCAGTTTCAAATATTTTGTTGCCGTTCAAAGACTCACTTCCAGCTTCCAAAACAATAATTTATTTTAGAAATGCTTTTTTTTTGATTTAAAACACAAAGCAAAAAAAAATAAAAAAATAAAAAAAAAAAAAAAAAAAAAAAAAAAAAAAAAAAAAAAAAAAAAAAAAAAAAAATAAAATAAAAAAAATATAAAATAAAAAAAAAAAAAGTATTTAAAACAACAGAGAAAACATCCGAAAACAGAAAATTACCTTGTTTGGTAAACACATTTAACTCCTCAAAATAGATCCTTTCCAAAAATGGAAATAGCTTTGAAATTAAGATTTTTAAGAGGTTTATTTGACAAATCAGGAAATACCGCATTAGGAAATCGAAACAGAAGGCCATAGACAGAGAGAGAGAGAGAGAGAGAGAGAGAGAGAGTAGAAGCTGATTTTGACAATGACTAATTGTATCATTATTGTTATGCAGTTTAGCCATGGACGTGTATATGAAGGCCAGACACCAGGCTGCAGGTCATGATGGTGCATTCACAGACCCTTCGGAGACGCTTTTCATCAAACCTTCGACTCCACAGGAGATTGAATTCTATACCAAAGTGCAAGCTATGTATATGGAGAGTGGTTGTGCTAATGATGATGAAGCAGAAGAAGATGAAAAAGAACGTGAGATGGGTTCAAGATTGATTGATTGGATTCCTGTATTTTTGGGTACTTTAGAACGAGGTATATCCTCTAAAGTTCGCGAGACGACTGAATTGACTGAAGAGATGGAAGATATCGATGCTAAGATGAAGCGTAGCCAGATTACAAATGATAAACCGTTCCTTGTTCTACAGAATTTGTTGTACGGGTTTCAGGACCCTTCAATATTGGACATAAAACTAGGGAAGGTGTTGCATGACGATAGCACGCCGCTGGAAAAAAGACAACGGCTCTCAAAAGTTAGCGAAAGTACAACCTCTGGGTCGCTACATTATAGAGTATGCGGGATGAAATTGTACCATGATGAACTTCCAGACTTTGTGGATTTTAAGGATGCTGAGATTGCCAAAAATGTGACCAAGGATGAAGATGGATATATCCATTTCAACAAATGGTATGGACGAGGTTTGAACGCTGATGATATGGTCAACCATTTTAAAATATTTTTCTTTCATAACAAACTATCATCAGTACAGCAACAGATCATGCTGAAGAACTTTTATACAAGGTTACAACTTTTGTACAATTGCTTGCTTTCGCATGAGATCGAAATACGATCCGGAAGTCTGCTATTTGTATATGAAAACAATTTGTCTCGTTGGAAAGAACGAAACAATGAAGACACGGTTCTCCCAGATGAATTTGCGGATCAAAATGACGACGAGGATGAAGATGAGGATGAGGCAGAGGATGAAGAGGAAGATGGAGTTACGGTTGAGAAGACTAAAGCACCTCTCAGTTCCCTCTCATTGATAGATTTCGCGCATGCAAAATTTACGCCCGGGAAAGGACATGATGAAAACATTATCGTTGGGATAGAAAATCTACTAACTGTATTAGAACAACTTATAATAGAATGATGGTACAAATGCATTAACAAGCTACACAAAACTTTAAAGTAAAAACTATGTATCCGGTTTTTTTTCATTTCGGTCAGGATTATTCTAGTAACTTGGTAATTTTACCGATAGCAATGGTTTGGCCTTGATCTCTTAAGGTGAATCTACCCAACTGCTGATAGTCGTCATATGTTTCAACACAAACAGGTGCAGCAGTTTCCAACACAGCAATGATTTTCATGCCTTTCTTTGCAAATGCTGGAGGCTTTTTAGACTTTCTGTTGGTTCCCTTCTCCAATTTGTGTAGTAATTTAGCGAATGTAACCTCTTCAATTGCAGTATGAACATGCATGACACATGAAAACCCAGTTGAGAGGATCGATTTCAGCTCTACGATAGCAATTTGGGCTTCGAATCTTGTGACAGTTTTAACAGGATGAGATTTGGAAGAGAGAACAAACCCGTTAGAAATATCTTCTTCTTCGACACCTTTGAGTTTTAAACGAACTTGTTCACCACAGTAAGCAGCATCGACTTCGTTTTCTGTTTCGTTATAGATATTAGTAACTTCAACATTCGTCTTGTTTGGCATTAATATTAGTTGTGTGTTTTTCTTGACATGCCCAGATTCAATTTTACCTTCAACTATAGTACCTAGATCTTTCATTTTACCAGAAATTGGCAGCATGAAAGGTGCGTTGACAAATCTGTTTAGTTGTTGCATGCTATCCAAGTACTCCAAGAGAGAAGGACCGTCATACCACGGACAATGTTTTGGATCAACACGGTCTTTCAAACCTTCCCCAGTATAACCAGAAACTGGCATGAATTTAACATCCTGCTTGATATTATAGCCAACACCTTTCAGGTACTGAGCTAGCTTAGTGGTACATTCATCGTATCTTTCCTTCGACCATCCCACAGTTGGATCATCCATCTTGTTGACAACAACAACTAGTTTATTGACTCCTTGAGTCTTTGCTAATAACGCGTGCTCTCTAGTTTGACCGCCCTTTTCGAAACCCGTTTCATATTCACCTTTTCTTGCAGAAATCACCAATATACCGACATCCGCCTGAGAGGCCCCACCAATCATTTCAGATACATACATTTTGTGACCAGGAGCATCTAGAATTGTATAACGTCTTTTAGCAGTTTCAAAATATTGTCTACCAACCTCAATTGTTTTACCATCATTTCTCTCCTCCTTATTGGTATCCATAATCCATGATAAATACCAACCTTGTCTACCGGCTTCTTTGGCTTCTCTTTCGTATTTTTCAACAGTACGTTTGTCAACGGTTCCTGTTAAGTATAGCAAGTTCCCACCCATAGTGGATTTACCAGCGTCAACATGGCCCATGAAAAGGATGGAAATATGGTCCTTACCACCATACATATCGTTCACGACTTCTTCATCAACCTCGTCTTCTTGTTCTTTGATGACAGCATCTGCAGCAACAGTTGTTGATTCTTTTGGTGCTTCTTTAGACTTTGAAGAGGTAGATTTAGTTGCAGATATCTTTTCATCCTTACACGAGTCGTCCGAAGCAGGAGCTTGCACAACAGGTGCATCTTTCTTAGAATCTGGAGCTGGACTTGAAACAGGAGTTTCAGTCTCGGTTTTAGTAGATTCAGGTTTAGTAGATTCAGCCTTGGTAGAATCCTCCTTGGCAGCTTCCTGATTTTTAGCATCCTCTTTCTTTGGAGCATCATCTTTCTTTCTAGTCACAAGCTTGATACCAGAGCTTGAGGCCAACTTCAAGGTTTTCTTTGGAGCTGGTTTCTTATTCAAGTTTGAGTTAGCAGCTTGTTTCTGGTACTCCTCTAGAGACATACCACGGCTCTCCTGCTGTGGCTGCTGGTACCCTTGGTTATAGCTATTGTAGTCGCCGCGTCCACCACCATAGTTATTGGAGTAACCTCCACGGCTGTAGTTGTATTGCTGGTTATATTGCTGGTTGTATTGCTGGCTATATTGTTGGCCGTACTGTTGGTTGTTATAACCTTGGTTGTATTGCTGGCTGCCATAACCCGGGTTGTATTGTTGTTGTTGCTGGTATTGTTGCTGCCCATACTGAGAGTAAGACTGGCCAGGAACGAAAGGCTGTGAGTTTGCATTTGGCTGGAAATATTGTGAACTGCTTGGGTTGAACTGACGCTTTGAATTTGAACCATCACCGTTTAAAGACTGGCCCTGCAAGTCTTGCGACAGATTATCAGTGTTGTAACCTTCTTGCCCAGACATCTTGAGAGAGAAAGTACTGTAATTGAATTCTACTGAGCTCCTATACCTTTCAGCAAATAGTTCGCTCTAGCCTCAAGTGTTTTATCGAGAGATGTCTCTATTCTGTTGAAGGTTTTGAAGGTTTTTTTTTTTTTTTTTTTTATTCTCCAAAGATGGGCAAAAAACCAAAAAAAAAAAAAAAAAAAAAAAAAAAAAAAAAAAAATTAAAAAAAAAAAAAAAA